>JABAKD010000001.1:2545539-3116975 GCA_012845835.1 Undaria pinnatifida | reverse complement strand
AAAGCAGAAGAAGAGCCAAGATGGGCATACCACAGCAGGTTTGGAGCCATATATGATGCCCAAATATGCACCTATTTCGTACGTAGTGCAGAAAGCAAGAGAAAGGCCAACAAAAAAAAATACCACAGCGGTTTCGGGCGCTGCGAACAAGGGTACGCTAAACCGACGAAAGGAAACGAAAACACGGCAGGTTTGAGCCAAGTTACGAAAACGGGGCAGTTAAACCGCGCAAACAGGATGACAGAACCACCACAAATTTTCGGCCTGGTTACGAAATGGAGCCAGCTAAATCGGTGGCTGGAAGCCAGGATAGCACACCGACGCAAGCACGCAAACATAGGTGCTGTCAAAAGTGGAAAGCCCGAAAAGTCAGGGTATCACACCGACATAAGCACGCGAACATATGTGCTGTTCAAAAGTGTGACTACCCGAAGGTCAAGGCAAAGAAGAGGCACCTTGAAACTAACTGAACAACAAAATCAAACCCAAAAGAGAAAATCAAGAAGCCAATGCGCACAAAACAAATCCCATGGAAAAAAAAACTCAAGAAGGAACTCAAGAAACATGGTAAGGGTCAGGGACAACAAGACAAAAGGGTAAGTGCGACTCAACGCGATAATACCCTGGCTGCAGATATCCCTGTCGCGTGGCGTTGTAGGCACGCCGGTCCGTAGATGGTGCTCCGCGAAGATATGCAGTAGAGACGCCGTAGGTTGATCCTGGAACCGGGTGTGTAGGGTTTGAAGAAAGATCCGATGGAACGCGGCTGGTGGTCGTACTAGGGTGTGCTGCAGCGCTCCGATCGCGAGACAGTGACGTCGTGGTGTTCGCGGAAGATGTGGTAGGAGCGCTGGAGACGGATGATGGTCCAGTAAAACGCGTTGAAGAGCTCCGAGCACGAACCAGTGAGGGTGGGGTGTTCGCGGAAGATACGGTAGAGGCTCTTGTGACGGAAGAAGACGAGGCTGTAGTAGCTCAATATGGTAGGTTGAAGAAGGTGGCGGATAGCGTACGCGGTGGTGGAATGTGCGTGTTCCGCAGCGTACATGTAGGCGCAAGCGTTGACGCTGTAGTAGTCCTTTAAGTGGGCCTGTGGAGATGCCTGCGGTTCTCGCGGTGGTGGAGTTCGCTTTGTACGCGGCGAGGATAAGGCGTGGTTGTTGGAATAGGCGGTAGAGAAGACCCGAAGTAGCCGGCGATGGCTGTGACGCCGGGGCGGTTAGTAGCGGACTGAAGGAGCAAACCTACCGGCGCGGTGGCTGCAGGAGTCGGCGAAATATGTCCCAGCTGGTCGGCGCTGACGATGCGATGACGCCGGAGTCGGTGGTAGTGGCCAGGGAGAGGGCGCCTCGCCGCTGGTAGCGGTTTGAAGCGGCAGGCCCATCGGTGCATGGCTGCAGAAGTCGGTGAAATAATTCCCAGATTGTCGGAGTGGATGGTGGCGACGACGTCGGGGCCGGCGGTAGTGGCCAAAAGAAGAAAGGTTGCCTTGACGTTGGTAGTGGCTTGAAGGAGAAAGACATCGAATGATGAAGTCGCGGAAGACGGAGGTGGAGCTCAGGTGAAAGGTGGAGCTCTGAAAGGTGGAGCTCTGGTCGCGAAGCTCGGGTGACGACGAAGCTCTGGTGAAACGTGGAACTCCGGTGAACGTGGAGCTCTGGTCGCGAAGCTCAGGTGACGATGGAGCTCTGGTGGCAAAGCTCAGGTGACGACGAAGCTCTGGTGAAGGTGGAACTCCGTTGAAGGTGGAGCTCTGGTCGCGAAGCTCAGGTGACGACGAAGCTCAGGTGACGATGGAGCTCTGGTGGCAAAGCTCAGGTGACGACGAAGCTCAGGTGACGACGAAGCTCAGGTGACGATGGAGCTGGTGGCAAAGCTCAGCTGACGACGAAGCTCAGGTGACGATGGAGCTCTGTCGCGGTGTTCGCGCGGCGATGGGGGGGTTCGATGATCTTGGAAGTGTAGCCACAGGTACTGGCGAGAAAAACCGTAGTCGGAAGGGCAGTCCACAGTTTCAGCGCGGCTGTGGAGCGATGACGGCTCCGGGAAAATAATGGTCCGACGAAGATGAGAAGGCCAAAAAGGGATGCGCCAATGGTGGGCGCTGGGGAGAACGAAGGACGGCCTGAAAGCCGATCCAGGAGGAGCGCCAGCGTCCTCGGCGCCTTTCTCGGAGCTGGCTAGCGAACCGAAGGCGATGTCATGGGCCGAAATAGACCCGACGGAGGTTTTGGCGCGGAGAAGGGGTCGACGGATTGTTTTGGTATGGTCCGCAACGGTGAGTTTGCCGAAAGTATTTCCAGCGAAACGTGGTGCATGGGGCAGGAGGGAGGGGGTTTGAGCCCACCCAAGTCAATGCCTAACAGGAAGGGTGCACGGTTTGCGCGTCGCCGGTGGATGGGGGCGGATAGTGATGGTGGGTCGAAAGGGAGGGGGAACTAGCCCACCCAAAACGATACCCGGGATGGATGCTGCATCGTTCGACGTGGGCAGCGAAGAGGCCGTGGAAGGGCCCGATTTCTGGCTAAAAAGGTCCCATACGTACCAGGCTCGGGAGGTTCATGAGCCCGAGGCAAAAAAAATAACAAACTCGGAAAAAGAGGGCGGTGGAATGGTAGAGGTGGGTCGTAGAGGAGAGGTAGCGAGCCCACCCAAACCGATAGTCGGTTCGAAACGCTCATACCCGGAAAAAAAATAGCTCCAACTCAGAAATGGGAGCGGCGGGATGTGGTGGTGGGTTGGGAGGGACGGGGGAACGAGCCCACCCAAGCCGATGCTCGGCTCGGAGAGGTCATAACCGGAAAGGAACAAAACCACAGGTTCAGATGGTAAACCTATAGGAATGTTAGGGTAGGGGGGGTGGCGACAGTGGCGTCACAGAGATGCCTTCAGGGACGGGTAGGGGTTGCCTAGGTTCAGGTGGTGAACCTACAGGGTTGTTGAGGCAAAAGGGGGGTGGCGGTATTGGTGTCGGATGGGGATTCGCGACCGTTGGGTTGGAGGGGAACTGTTCGGTGTTCACTGGCAACGGAAGCAGAATCAGTCGGGGTCGTCCGTGGTTGTGTCGTGGAGGAAAGCTGAAGGGCCGTTGGTGGCAAGGATCCGGTTAATGAAGGAGTAGCTAAAGAGCTGGGTCGGGAGCGATAAACCGCGGGTTTGTTGTGGTTGGGGAAACCAGGGCACGCTGGTGGGCTAACGGAAAAGCTGGCCGGGAGGTACCGTTGTAGGCCTGGTATAGGTGGGATGGTTTGGGTCAGGGTAGCCGTGAAAAGGGGGCGGTAGGGGGTCCAACGTTTGTCGAAGTGAGAACTAACCAGACCGTGAGGGAGGCGGTTGCTTCCTCCAGATGGTCGGCGGAACCGGAGCAAGGCGCTCTGCGGTAACACGTCGGGGTGGAGAACGGCTTGGGGGATTCGGCAGGTGCGCCTCGGTGGTAGAGGGGGCCGGGACAGAGGTGTTCCGTGGAAACCGGTCGCGTTGAAGGGGGGGGCGGCAGAGTTGTTCTGTCGCGATGGAAAGGGTCGGAACGAGGTCGGTAGTAGGAGGGTTCGGTGAGAAATGCCGAGACCGGAAAGGGATGACTCGTTTGCAACGCGGGGGTTATGGGAAAAGGCGGCTGCCAACCGAATAAAGCGGTTATGCTCTGCCTATGGATGGGATTGCCAGTCTCGGGTGTACCGTTGCCGAAGCTAGAGATACGAACTGGGAGGGCGGGGTGGGATGTCGAGGGTGTTGGGTGGTGGTACGGGAATAGTTTCCGGCGTTTGTCGGCCTCGGAACCATTGTCCCAGGTAGGTAATGAAGGAGGAGCTCCGGCGTTTGTTGGCCTCGGAACCAATGTCCATGTGGTCGTAGGAACGGTTCCGATACTGGTCGAAGCCGGTGAGCTAGGGGTCGTGGTGTCGCTCAAAATGTCGGTATCGGGCGATGTCGGAAACTACTCCACACGGTGATAAGAAAAACCGTAGAAGAAGAATCCAAAGGGTGGCACTGCTAAAGGTTGAACATCCCAGAAGAGGTAGTCCGGTGTAGGCTGGCTGCGGTGAGCCGCCAAGCAGTGGTCAGTTGCGGCTGTCTGTAGACTGTCGCGTGGCGATGGCGAGGGTGCAGCTGGCTGATCTAGAGAACATGCGCGGCTGGGTTAACGTGATCGCAAAGGGAGTCTCGGTATTGTATCACCGAGGCTCTGGGAGGGTCTCCGTGGGTGCGTTTAAAGGAGCGGGGCGAAGATACCCTGGGGGTCCTGTCTCCAAGCGGCGTTGGATGAGCAGGATAGAACTCGCTAGGAAATGCCGTACCTGTGGTCCGTGTCCACGCAATCCACGAGGGTTGCGGGGAAGACGGGGCAGGGGGCTCAGGGCATATCCTGGTCAACTATGATCGCGAGTCTTCCGTCGTCATGACGGGACTGTCCCTTGGGCCCAGGGGCAGTGGTGCTGTCAACACCGTGGCAGCGAGTGGGAATCCGTCGTTCGCGGGCCCAACGTTGTCACTGAAAAACGCGCACGTCCTAGGACGAGCGCGTGGAGCCGCCGATAAATAGGCGAGGCGGGCTCAGGATGCGATGGCCCGGAATTGGAAGCAGAAGTTTCGTGCTGTAGTCCGGAACCGCTGGTAGCCGTGGTCTTCGGCAAGTAGCGTTGCTCATCGGTGGAAGGCGTCGAGTGGAGCATCCCAGTAGGGCTCGACGTCTTGGCCTCCTCGTACCCACACCTCAAGACCATCGCTAGAACAAGGGGATCAGGCTTGGACAAGCGATATCGCATGTATGGGGCTGGGCGGGGGAGGTAGATTGTTGGGGGGCGGGGGCGTCGGTGGAGCTCGTTCTTTGAAAGTTGGAGCTGGAACCTCGTCCCGCAATTAGATGGCCTGGCGCTGGTAGTGCTGTATGTTGATCAGCGTGTAGCGTCCAGGGATTTTTGCCGCAATGGGTATCGGCCGGCCACGCTGTTGCTGCCGATGTTGTCGTCGTTGTCGCAGTAGTTGCCCGCGGAAGAAAGGCGATCATGGCGCTTTCGACCCAAAAAATAGTTGTCACGGCATTTAACGAGCGGCGTTGGTTGTCGCGGGTTATTGCCGGGTAATAGCGCCGGGTTTACGGTCCGCGCGTTTCCGCAATACCAAAAGAAAAACCAATATCCTGAAGTATGCCCATACCTGGGTTGAGCGCACCAGAGGCGTAGCGGTGTTGCTACAGTGGGAGAGTGCCGCCGGCACGATGCAGACGTCAGGGAGAACGCCCGAAAGCCAGCGGAGTGGTACTCGATGGCCAGGTAGTTGACAATGATGCTCGTCGCAGGTTGTGTCCCGTATCGCAATATGTGGTGGTTGCGAGCCACCACTTTTTGCGGTTCGTGAGACAGACGCAGGCGTCTGGGCGTCACAATTCGGGTGGTCGCGACCGCCGTCGCGGCCACTACGGATAGGATGGCGTCTGCGTCGTTGGGCGACCTTGCTGTCGCTGTTACAACGGTCAATATCGGTGATGTAGGTGGTAGGCGGAGAAGAATGGTGGCGTAGGTGGTAGTCGGAGAAGAACGGTGGTCTTGACCCGAGCGGTAGGTGATGGGGGGGGTGCGTGCGGCGTTTTTGGGGGCTGGTTGCGGAGGGCGTGTGCGGCGTTTTCAAGCCGTGGGTTCACGGGAGGTGGGTGCTGGGGCTTGGAGCGCGTAGGGGAATGCGGCAACAAAGTTGGTTTGGCGGCTCTGTGGCCGTTTTGACAACTTTAGTAGCGGCGGGAGGGGGGTCGGAATTTCAAGGAAATAGACCGAACCGCAGATTACCGCAGACGGAGCGTCTAACGATGTCGACATGAGTCGTAGTTGGGTAGGTACGACGTGGCCGATAACCGAAAAAATATTTACCGCAGACTGGGGTGTCTTTGGGTGCCGCCCGGTCGAGACCGTGGGCGCGCCGGATGCAGTTGTGAGCAAGTACCAGCAAACAAAAGCAGGGGCGATTGGGCGCAGGGGTTAAGCGCGGTGATGGGCGGGCGATTTGAACCGTTGTGGTGATAGACGCAGCCGCGTGGGGTGGGCGGCTATGGGAGCCGGGGTTGGGATGACAGCAACGTGTCGGTTGGGACGGTAGTCGTGGCTCAGATGGGGGGGGTGGGGCACAAAGGGCTGCAGTCGCGGTGGCATGATATTCGGTAACCACCGCGGCACTGGCCTGATGGGTGCCGCTTCGGCGATACACGCTGTGGTAGTCGTCGCTGTACTTGCGGCGTTGTTGCGCTCCCCACGGGAAAAAAAATAACCTCTTGCCCTCAGGCGCTAAACAAAAATCGCAGTCGCATCAGGTGGGCGTCTCTCGTAGAGGGATCCGTCCTCCTAGTCTCGGCGTGTAAGGTGGCCGTACCAAACGTCGAGGGATCCGGTTTGACTGAATGGGTCGGGGTCAGTGGCGGTGGTGGAAATGCCGTCAACGACCCTGGCCGCAAAAATGCGCTCCGGGCATTATTTCGATTTTATTGGAACAGAATGACAAGGTCCTTCACTGTGACTGTACCACCCATGGCTACAGCAGGAGAAGAACGCGAAGCACACTGTTCATTGTGAGGGTTTGGAGGTTGGGTCCTGGTTGGTGCGGGATTACCGCGAAGGTTGGGGGGGGATCCATGTTGGTCCGGAATGGATAGGGAGGTATCGCACGCACCGGAGTAGAGGGGTAGGATGCAGTACCAGTAGTTTTCGAACGTCACCAAGAAGACCGGAGGGTGATGGATGATTGTAGATATTCCCGGGGGAGGAGCGTGGTGCTCGGGAGATGGTTAGAACCACCGAGTTATCCAGTCGAAAACAAAACAAAATCAGACCTTACAACACGGAAAATATGTGTACCTCTTGTACCCGTCGATAACCTAAGCTATGTTTGAGGTTTCCGAAGCAAAAATCCGGACCTAAAAATGACGGTATACTTCGGGGGTGCACTGTTTATAAAAATACCGGGGGGGGTTCCGTGTAACACAGGTAGGACACTCGTGAAAAAGGGAGAGAGATGGCATTCGGAGCGCGACGCACTCGGGGTGCGGTTTTACTCAACCGTATTTTTGCTCAAGCACGATCCTAATACAGTTCGGGTCACTCCAACGCTGCATCAGGTCGGGGGTGCGTAACAGCAAAAACGTAAGCCTCATGAAAATAGCTCAAACACGCGTGGGGTATTGAGCGTATTGACGAGGCTCGTGGCACGTTGAGTCTCCACCCTCACAGAGGTTTCCAAATAGAACACAGTGCACCGTGAGAGGATTTTATAAAATCGCACCAATATGATATAGTGGGATGTTCGCATGTAATACCGCCGTTCGCGCATTCTGGGGTTGAAACCCCTAAAAAAATTGCACCGTGACAGAGCACAATCATTGTCAATTGTGTAAGTCAACATCATGTGCAGCGCGTGTTGATGCTCGTGACAAGACGATCATGGTTGCACGACCATTTTTGCAAGACGAGACGTGCGCCAGCATGATGAAAGCAACACGTGCGGCATAGAAACGGAGGGGGGGCATTTCCCGTGGTCGCTCGCAAAATTATTGTCAAGCAACTAACAGCAGAAATGAATGCCTTCAAACCAAAAAAATGAAAGTAAAAAAAAAGAAACAGTTGTTGACTTTCAAGCTTGCGCAGCAACGTTACAATTTTGAGCAGAATAGACCCTGCGTTATCGTAAAATTGAAGCGGAAAATGCGTTGAAATTTGGGCATCATCTACCCTATATCACCAGAAACGGGGAAAAGTAAACTCGGTCGGTGACAAAATTGGGCAAATCTGAGCAGCGTCTACTCCACTTCATCATACGAGATGGGGCAGATGCGAGGGACTTTGATGCTTTTGTCGCAAAAAAAAAAAATGTTAGCGTAGAGCCTGCTTTTGTTATGGCGTAAAAAGCTGGCCGAACGCGGGGGGGGGGATAATCCAATATTAGACAGCGTAGAGCTCGGGCACGACAAATATACTGGCAAAATGCTCTACAGCAGATGCATATGGGCATGATAGAGCCCATTATAGCTAAAACTGGTAAGAGAGCACGGTTACTGCAGCATTTCGGATGATGTGAGCATAGGGGGCCGTGCGTGAGACAAAACCGACGGAATTCACATATACACACTAGTATCCTGACAAATTAAGGCAGCATAAAGCCTGTGTATGACAGAAGGCTGGCGAGATACACGTACTACAGCAGTATTTTGTCAAATTTAACAGCGTAGATGCGATGCATGGCCAAAATATACGAAGTGTACGCTAAACAGCAGCATGGTGACAAACGGCAACATAGAGTCTGTACGTCATAAGCTGGTAAGAATTGCACAGACAACGGTAATTTCGCCATAGCAGTATAGGGTCCGCGTACGATATGTCTTTAACTGGAGAGATGGTACGTGCGACACCACCAGTCAGTGTATAAAAACAAAACGAAAGTTTGCACGAGAAAAAAAAAAACAGTACAAGTAGAAATTCCCCAGACACGTGCTGTTAACCAAGCCACAAACGAGCGAAAAAAAAAGTTGCTATCAATAAAGCAAACAAGGGAAATGCATCAAAACAAAAGAACGAACAAACCAGGGGCAAACCAAAACGACTTTGAGATGGCGGTGGAAACGGGGTACTACCGGGAGTATCAGGACAAGACGCAACCGTGCATACCGGCCTAAAACCCTGGGAGTCAGACTCGGTACAACTCCGTACCTGGTGGGGGGGGTAGGTATGCTACGATTATGAGGGTGTGCCACGCCCGAAAGGTACGTGTCAACCCATACGTGTGTACGTACCACTGCTTGTGCTGTGTACGAGGTACGCAAATTATCTATGAGCCGCTGTCTCACCAAAGGTACGCAAGCAAAAATATTACTAATACGTCGTACCCGATGCCAATCACACGCCGTAAAGATGACACCACCGGCTAAGTATGCGGGCAGAAAAAGAAAAAGAAAAGAAACGAGAATTACGAAAAGCGGGCCTATACGAGTACATGAGCCGTACTGTGAGCGAACCCACATAAAGGTGGAGTGTCTCATAGGTCAGAGATGCACTGCTCGAAAGGTTACAGCACACAGCGTGCTGGTACCTGGTAAAAATATGCCAAGAAACCAAAACCCATACATGGTTCAGCTAAAAAACGAAACCCAAAAAAATAGTCACGCACTACTGCAGGCCTGCTGTGTCTATAATACTCCGTATAGATTATTAGGAGAAATGCGGGGGGATGGCCAAAAGTAGGAGAGAGAACAAGGGCGAGTTATTGCCTTCATCCGAAGCGCGCAACTCGGACTCGGGGGGGTGGTAGGGCAAACTATTGCACATGTACCCCTATTCCGCAACGACACGGTACAGTAGTAAGGTGTGGTGCAACGGAGCCGGCCACTCCAATTAGTCGAGTGCAAACAGCTCACAGGGGTCCAACTGCGAAATTTCCCACAAGGTTTTATTACGGGAACCTGGCGGGGTATTCGTCTGGACAGGACTCCCAACGTTGGAACGAACCACTTGGAATTAGAGTGGGAACGCTTTTGGAGTGGAAAAGAGGTGAAGACAACTGAATAGACCATAGCACCAAAACAAAAAGGGGAGCATTTTTTTCGTTCGATTGTCATAGTAGTAGTGTCCCACGAAGAAAGAGCACGGGAAGACAAAATTTCGAAAAACTGCTGCGCAAAGCCGTGGTAGCTGCAGACTCAACAAGTCCGTCGCATAGTAGAGGCCTGGAGAGGCCCGTGGTTTGCGGATAAGAGACAAACAGATAACCAAGTTCGCTACTGGGTGAAAGGGAGTATGTTAAAATACGAGAGGAAAAGCAAAAAAAAAAAAAATAAAACTACCAAAAAAAAAACATGAAAAGTAAAATGCAAAGCTGTGCAAGCCGAAAAGAGCTTGCCTTGGGGAGAGAAGAGCACCGGGGAGAAGGTCACGAAGCCCAAGGTCGACACGTTCACTGCTACGACGTCGCCAATTGTGGTGGTACTCCGAGTGGGGGATGCGTGGTTGGTCGGTGTTGGGAAGCGTGCTCCTCATGGGTTCCGGTGCCCTTGTTTGGTCTCTCCTCATGGCTCGCTGGATAGACTCAAAAGCTTATACATTATTTCCTCTTCATTGGACTCTAAAAGACAGACAACACAGGCCCTTGGCACACGGTAGTGCAGGGCAGAGCAAGTATAGCAGGTAGAGCTGGTAGAGCAGGTAGAGCTGGTAGAGCAGGTAGTGAGAGCACGGGGGTGGGGTGAAGCTCACAGAGTTCGCTTCACCCCAGCATTGCTACTGTGCACTGTTCCGGACCTTTTCCTATGGAACGTACAAGGAACGTTCTCCTGGGTGTCCTAATGTTCCCATGAGCGCTTAACACGCTTACTTCTATCTATCTTGTCCAGAGGAGGAGCGTTCCATTTCCGAGAACGCTCTTGTGGTACAAACTAGCTAGATTCTACGGGTTATCCGCTTCACTCAGAATATTCCGTTTAAGAGAACCTTCTTGTGGCCAATAGACCATGAATCTGCGGACTATCCTACCGAATCTATTGCCAGCTATACTGACACTCTATAACAAAGGTCTAATTCCTATATAAAGAACCATGCAACACTAATTCCTATATAAAACAAAGTGACTTGGCCATAGACTAGGCACTGGGTGCCACCCACGGCGGAAAATGGGTTTAGTCGAACAAGAGTCGAACCCTCGGCAACGTAGGTGTGAGGTCAGTGACACTTGGTGCCACTACTGTACGGGCGTAGTACATCGTCCTCGAGACGCCGTCGACACCACGAGATCGAACCTGCCGAGGGTTCGGCTGGCGGGGCTGCCTCAAATGTGATTTTAGGCGTAAGCAGTCTTGGCCGGGTTAGGTATAAGAAAAGATCGTGGGAGCAAGTAGAGTTAGACGAGGAGAGGAGAGCCCTGCTTCGGGCGGGAGAGCTGATGCGGGCAGTTTCTGCATACACCTGAAGGTGTCCGTCTATGATCGCAGGGAATATTATTATTGTTGCACGGCCGAAATCGGCCATTTTTTCATGTTTCTTCAACGGCCGATCTTGGCCGTTCGGGCAAAAAGGGGGAGGGGGGGGGAAGCTTGGAGGGGAGGCGGGGGAGCAACGACAAAACGCAAGCAAGATCATCTGCTTCACTACTACCACCGTGTTGTACTGTCTGTCTGTGGCGTCCATTTAATCCAAGTTTGATACAACATGCGTGAGGCCTTTTCTAGAAAGCGAGATTAGAACAGGACTTGACACAGCAAAACACGCTTGTGTACGGTAACAAAAACCTTGCAAAAGTCCTAACCCCCGTCGATGGTGCTCCATGGTGCTTTCTTGATGACCAAAAAGCCACAAGACGACGTTTAAACGGCCTCAACATTCGACGAAAACTCAGGGAAAAAAAAACATTTTTTTCGGCGTCGGACCCGGGCGGGGGGGGGGGGGGGGGGGGGGGGGGGGGGGTGGGGGGGGGGGGGGGGGGGGGGGGGGGGGTAGGTAGGTGTCCGGGATTTTGTTTTTTCGTGCGCCCTTAGACAGGCGATAAAAATGGATATCTTCTTGCTACCACCGTCAGATTTGTCCCCAATAAGGGGTAATATTTCCGCGCACATATTAAGTGTCTCGCCCGCCCCCCCGCCCCCACCCGATCCCTCTTGTTCAAACACCTTGCTGACCCTAAGAGCTACACTCGTGTACTTGCAACGGTAGTCGCCGACCTACACCCCTAATAATGAGGACACACAACCCGAAATACGCGGGATCGGAGTATGACCTACAGCTTACAATATGAGTTTCGACAATATCTTCGATCTCACATCTGGAGTGTATTTTATTTTTGTAAGAAACTAAAGTCCGTGTCACACAAAGGTGCGGAAACCCTAAAAAAAAACCAAAATACCGCAAAATGAGATCAAAATTCGGCGGGGAAATACTACCATTTCCCAATAAATCGCACGACACGAAACATATGCACGAGTACAATCAAATATACTAAAAAAAAGTACACTCCAGGTGTGAGATCGAAGATTTTGTCAAAACCCATATTTGCAAGCCGTGTGTGGTTTTCCGATCGCGCGTCTTACGGGTTGTGTGTCCTCATTAGGGATATAATAGGTGGACTTCAATATGCAAGATTTTCACTGACATGAACACGGGTATCCACTCAACTACGTACCCGTACCCATACATAACAAACCAACTGGAGGCTACTGATTACAGCGGTTGACTGTCTGGAGTGCACCGCCTGTACCAACGAACCGCACGGAAATTGACTGCCTGTAACAACGAACCGTACGGAGATCGTGAGCACGGACGGACACGTCTACCTGCTGTCTGGCGTGCTGTCGAAGTGTCTGCTATGTGACGACCCGCGAGCATGCAGTTAAACTAGGAGCAATTTAAAAACGAAACATCGTACGAGTACCGATATCAGTGATATCGCCATGTCTTTTCCGACCTCATAAACTATCTGACAGGTTGCAGAGCAGGTACGACGTACCCGTCCCTGAAATGGCGGGCGGTCGTTCCCCGTGAAGGTGAAGGGTGTACGACTCTACCAACACTTCGAAAACTAGTTACGCAAGTAAGAATCATGTCCCTATGCCTCCTAGAAAATCCGGGAAAAGACGATTGCTGCTCTCATGATGGTGTGTGCGCCTTTCGACGGACTCTGTGTGTCATCCCCCTGCTGCCGTTCTCCATGGCCGTCTCATCGCCTTCGCGTGCTCGGCCCGCTCTGCAGTGGGCTCTCGTTGACACTCATTTCCAGTCGGTCCCCTGCTCCTTCTCCCCCGTCCCCCAAAAAACGAGGTATCAATTGCTACTTACAGCACACGGTCTGGGAGTCACTCCTATCGAGTGACTCCCCCGTTTCTTGGTATCTTACGTTTTCATGCTTTTTAACTTTTCGAAGCGGATGCCCAATTGAATGGTCTCGGCTGCGCTTCTACGGTAAAAAATTCGCCTAGAATGCGGTTTTGTCAGCGAGGTACGGGGTCACTCGAGCGAATGGCTCAAACCCGGTATTGAATAGGACAATCGGAATATTTGGTGTCTCCAGGCGTGAGTAGTGAGACGTATGCACCGGCCTGGACCTGGCACATCGTAGACTGACTCCCGATTTCACTTTTATATATTTCTGGTGGAGGCATGAATTGCGTCAGCTGTGATATATGCGTGTACCACCTTGGGTTGTGTGTGTTTTCCCTGGGGAATTTTTCAGCTCCAGAGTGACTGGAGCCTGTCCTGTGACCACGGACTTGATTATGCGAGTAAATGTGAGAACAACAACAACAACAACAACAAGGGGTACCGCCGTAGACTTGATCGATACCTACAGCAGTATGTTGAGTACGCGCGACTTACAAAGGTGAAAAGGTCTGCCTCTCACATAAAAATAAACTTGGAACTACTTGACGAGTCAACGGTCCGACCTTTTTGACGTATGTATAGCTAGTTGTGTGTGTGTTTTCCCTGGGGTATTTTTCAGCTCCAGAGTGACTGGAGCCTGTCCTGTGACCACGGACTTGATTATGCGAGTTAATGTGAGAACAACAACAACAACAACAACAACAACAAGGGGTACCGCCGTAGACTTGATCGATACCTACAGCAGTATGTTGAGTACGCGCGACTTACAAAGGTGAAAAGGTCTGCCTCTCACATAAAAATAAACTTGGAACTACTTGACGAGTCAACGGTCCGACCTTTTTGACGTATGTATGTATGTCGGCTCGTATTACCTCTCTCTCCGTGTAGCGTCGGAGATCGGTCGTACACCCCCTCCCTGTACGCACCACCTGCGCAACTACCTGGCTGTTAAACGTGTTTCATGATCGATTCGACTCTCCCGTAGCCCTCCACTACGACCTCCCACGTTACGGTATATGTGCCGGGCGTGCCCCCGAAATAGATCACGGGCCAAACATGATCTCCCCAATCATACCGTTGCACCCCTGCCCTCTCACACCAACTATGACACCAACTAGCACACCAACCAAGAATGACTCTCGTCTCGAAACTGTGTCTCCAGGAGCGCGTTCAGCCCTTCTTTACATGCCCCGACTTAGCGTAGAATCAAGCGAGGTAGACTCAACGTGATACGTTCGGAGTCCGACTTTCTCGACATTGTTGTTGTTGTTGTTGCTGTCGTTGTTGTTGTTGTTGTGGTTGTTGTCGTTCTCGCATTAACTCGCATAATCAGCACGTGGTCCGAGGACAGGCTTCAGTCACTCTGGAGTGAGTGGAGGAATACTCCAGGGAAAAAACACAAACAAAACCAAAAATTGTACGTACACGCACATTTCATAGCTGACGCAATGAATGCCTCCGCCAGAACAATATAAAACAGTGAAAACCGGGCGTCAGCCTACGACGTGCCAGATCCACATTAGTACACGTGTCATGTCATACCTCTCACTACTCGCGGCTAAAAACACCGACTACACCGCTTGCTAAAAAAAATACTACTACCCACGTGTATCACACGTGGTACCTATCATTAGCAGCTACGCAAACGCCCGTCAGTTGGAAAAAAGAAAAGAAGAGAAAGGAAATAAAGTAAAAAATCAAAATATATATAGACAGAAACTAATAGGAACTAACAATAGGAAGCGAAAAAGGAAAGGAACAGAAAAGAAAAGAAAAAAGAGGAAGAAGAGAGGAAATCAACGAAAAATAAATATGAAAAAATACATAGTATTGCGGTAGTCAGAGCACGATCTAACTGATTCTACGACAGCCCCCCCAAAAACAGCGGTTTTCTTTACCGAACGTTTCGTGGCTGCTCGATACGAGGTGGGATGCTATGAAAAGCATATCTTCGCCTATGTTCTTGTTCGCGAATGACTGTCGACCGATCGCACGTCGGGGTGGCAAAGGGCACCGTATTTCACAAGATACGGGCGTTGGCTGGTTTGAAAACCGGCGATTTCGTTAAAGAAAAGTCTGGGGGGGGCTACCGTAGAATGACTCATCTGACAGTGCTTTCATCGACAGCTGTACATGTGTATCAGTATGGCATCCCTCCCCGCCACCCTGTCCCCCCACCCTCTCCTTATACTTCTCGCGCTTTCAGCTTGTCCTTGGCGGTTTATTTTGCATGCCGTACCAGCTCTTTTCCAATTCGGCCCTGTGCCAGCTCGCCATGAAACGATCCGCCGCGTCGACGATCCGCCGGCACTACATGCCCGACTGCTTAGCAACCGTGGGTCATAGCACCGTTGTTGTTGTTGTTGTTGTTGTTGTTCTCACATTAACTCGCATAGTATCAAGTCCGTGGTCACAGGACAGGCTCCAGTCACTCTGGAGCTGAGGAATACCCCAGGGGAAAAACACACACAACCCAAGGTGGTACACGCATACCACAGCTGACGCAACTCATGCCTCCACCAGAAACATGTAAAAGTGAAATCGGGAGTCAGTCTACGATGTGCCAGGTCCAGGCCGGTGCATACGTCTCACTACTCACGCCTGGAGAAACCAAATACCATTCCGTTTGCCACCCAAGTAAAACTACCACGAATATTTTACACGTAGTATCTATCACTACGCATACGCACGACAGGCATAAGTCAATCGGAGAAAAAAAACAAAGAAAAGAAAAGAAGATAAGGAAAGGAAAGAAAAGAGAAGAAAAACGAAACAAAACGAAAAAGGCAAGCAAAGAGAAGAAAAAGACAAGAAAATCAAGAAAAGACAAGAAGACAAGAAAGCAAGGAAAGAAGAAGAGCAAAAAAAAAGAAAAAATAAATCGAAAAAGAAAAGAAAGAAAAATGTCATACTAGCAGACCCTGGCTAAGGATGGCATTGGGCTAACAGGGGGTATCACGTCCATCATCAATGGCACCTGGGAGATAAACGCAACATGGCGATTAAGTAAGGGCGGTCTAATGCTATCTTGTGACAGCCATTAGAAGGATCACAACTTTCAATACGATGATGGCCAAACCCAGACTTCAGTCTCTTGGGCATGACGCTCCCCCTCCCGCCCCTCCCCCCTCTAACATCCAAGGCGCAAAAATCATTTCCGTGAAGAGTAATTAGTTCCCTGTGGTATGTACAGCAGTGCAGAGTGGGTAAATACTAGGTATGTATGTAAATACAGCCCCAACCCCTATGAAACAACGCTTGCGCACGCAATGTCAACAACGTCATATTTCGCGCACTTCGGCTCGCGATCCAAAGAAGAGAGCTTTACCGACGGGTCCCACTTGTCGCGGTCACGTTGATGCGTTTTTTGTCGACTTTTTCGGCGTGTTGACTGTTAAATGGGCCGAACGTTGAAACTTTTTAATATTACTGCCTGTCGCTGGACCCGGATCGTTTGAGCATATTGCAGTATAATAGGCCCACTAGCCGCCAATACAAAAATGGTCACGTGTAGTAACAGCCGACCCGCACCGTAGGGCGGACGCTAAGAAGATTGGTGTAAGAAATCGTGCTCACCATCGAGCGCTACACTAAATCCATTATATTAGCCTAAGCTCAAGGGTGTTCAAGGTTATGGTGTCACAATATGAAAATTACGCCCGTTCCAAAATAGTTAATCGTAGGCCTTTTTTATCAACGTGGGGCTTATACCGCCTGTCCCATACCAGGTAACGTACACAGGTAGGTATGAAAAAAGGGTTTCTAATGTCGCGTCAGGTATCAAACGCCCCGTCACATCTCAGACGCGATGAACCAAGGGATATCCAGAGCGGGAAGTTCTTCACAGATAGGATATGTCTCAAGTCTCAAACTTGATGTCTTATAGAACATGTCATGAGGCAGCCCATTGACAATACTAGACATTATATCGAATTATCGAAATACTACACGTATCGAAATGTCGAACTTTACGATAGCTTCGAACGACATTGCCAACTGTCGGTGAGATACTTGTACCCCACCTTTGCTGGGCGTTGCATTTACACGCATCGCACACGACATTCTCAGATGAAGTTCGTTACAACGACATTCTGCCGGAAACGAAGAATGAAACATGGTTGTCGCGTGTACGATGCAGGTACGCGCACATACATACGTGCGCATCAGACCTTGCGGAAACGCTCCTACTTATTGTCAATGGTGGGTGAGTGTATTCGGAACCCAGCAAGCAGCTTCATTCACCCGAGACGCTGGTTGGGTTTGTCATATCGGGTTTTAGCAGTCTGTGCGTTGTATTTATAGGGCAGACAACAGAAAGCGGTGTACCGCACAACCATTCCGCGACACGGTGCGGTACAGCAGAATACAACCTACCTGGTAGGTTTTTGACACCGATCTAAGACGCTTATTGGGTAACTCAGCCTCGTACCGGTTTCTCACACCAATTCCTTGCGGAATATCTTTCTCTTTTTTTTTTTATCCTCCGGCGGATGGGGAAAAATGAAGCTCTAGCTCATCACACTTCCACGTATTTTCATACGCGTCGTGTGTCGATTTAACTCAGTTGCTTTCGCAGCCCGACGCTAGCTGGCGCACTGCGGAATGTCGTACCTTTTTTCCTCGGCCGTCACCGTTTTCTGACGTGAGCCATACCGCTTTTTTTCGGGAAATACACCATGGCTCGTTTTTCTTCTGCTTATTCTTCTGAGGGGCATCTTCTATAGGTTTTAGTGTGTATTACAGGTGATTTTCTTGACATCTCAAGTGAACAAAGTTCTTAACTACCAGCTCGGAATCGGATTGGTAGCTATTAATAGTAGTACATTGTTACGACTGTTTGTCTACATCGAGCTCTTGACCAAGGCTACGGTAGGGGGGGTACCCCCATATTCAATGGTGTGTTTGAGCCACTCGCACGAGTAGCTCTGTACCCTACGGATGAGATGGTTTAGGAACTTGGTTTGCCGCAGCATAGATCACCTTTGCATTGCGGATTGATTTCGTCAATGTGAAAAATAAAGAAAACGTAAGATTGCATAGGAACAAAGGGGTTACTCGCGCGAGGTGACCCCTGGCCACTGAAATAAAAGGCCCAAAAGGGGACCCCCCTACCGTAGCCTGGGTCTCTTGGCATTACCTTACATACTGTACGCGCAGACTATCATTGTGTGCGGTGACTTTTTTTGCTCTACCAAGTAGTGAATCAAACAATTCGAAGTGCTGCCCTGCCCTACCCCGAAGCATGGGTGCCCCGTATGTATGCTGGCACACATGCGGAGCCTTTGTAGTTTCTATGTAATTGTTTTAACAACGTCAGCTATGAGTTCGACGGATTTAGGGTCGATCCTCACCTGGGCAAGCTGCCCGCTGTTGGTACTCGTTGTTTGCTTTCATTTTTGTACCCGACGACCACAAAGCTAGCGGTTATGATATTATTGGTATTTCGTATGTATGTACCATAAGTCCCCCCGCATCTCAGATGCAAAATAGACTACAGTTTCACAAACCACTAATTAATAAATGGCCATTGAAAAAAATACAAATCAGACTTTGATAAAAGTACAAACCAACATACCAGGCGATGCATTATTTGCTTGTTGTCGGAGGTTTTTTCGATTTCGTAGAGCTAGGTTTCAACTTGGTTCTTTGGTTGAGGTCGACTGTGTGGACGGCGGCACGCACAGCGGACTTTTCAGGTACAACGTTGACCAATTCCCTACGTCTCCATGTGTGTTTCCCGTTTCAACCACTTTGCAACACTCCTTACAGACATCGGAGTACTACTATGGAGGTGTCGCCGCGACAGTTCCCGGCGTGATCCAGGCAGAAGAGTTTGACAATGGTGGAGAAGGCGTGGGGTACTCGGACAAAACTATTGAAAATGAGGGTGGGGTGAGTGACAGTTCGTATAATCGTAGTGCGCACGACAACGCGCGGGTTTGAGTTAGCGCGCTGTGTGAGCCTCACCTCCGGGCATCACCATTGTAGAGTATCATGTCCCACCTACAACCGCGTCGGTGGTAACTCTGTTATAGGACAAGGTATATGTGGATACGCATCTTGTGATGATTTGTCTCGGTCGACCAATAGTGCCACATGCTTACTGTGCTACGCGCAAAACGGTTGCAGCGTACTCTGTCAGTGGCGTACGTGGGTCCATCCATCACCACGACCGCAAGAGGTCTTTCGTTTCGGTCTACGTCTGTGAGGTGGACAAAACACCTCCCTCGTACGACAAAAACCTGCTGAAATCACCAACGAGTTTGAGATATGTACTACCTGGTAAGGATCAAGTCTGGCCCCTCCGCCCAAACGGCGGAGATCAGGCCCCTCCGCCCAAATGGCGGGAAACAAGTTCTTGTAGAACTAATGTAAAACAGATCAAAGCGATATCCAATTGTATGTACTTGGCGTCAAGTCTTGTCAACAATACTGAGAGGAAATTTATTCGTAACGGAAGCACTTATTAGAAACCTGAGAGGTTGTAAGGTGTACAGTTTTAGCCAGCCAAAACGAGTACCTGGTACCTGGTACCAAATATAGTTCACGGCTCGAAATCTTATACCTGGTGTTGGTGTATTGCGATACCAACTTTAAGCAAGCTTAGTGACACAGACTTTGATGTACACCGGCAAATGGCAGTGTATGTAGCGGTTGTGACCGAGCCGATGTACAATCCGAAATCCTGTTGTCCCTCGTCCAATGTGATCACCAGCAGTGAGCCTGAAGGTCTTGTACCAGGTATGTATTTTTTTGTTTGTAACTTTGTTTGGGCTATGCGCCACAGTGTGGATAGACAGACAATCACACACTATTTAACGGCACCGAAGAACACAAAATAAATGGAGCCCAGAAGCATGGTTTGTTCTGATGTTTTCGAGACCCGAGTTTGCTACGAGTGCAACGAGCCTCACAGTGACTGCTGACGCTGCCCCAGTAAGATGACCTTATGCCCTGGAGTTGCACCTTGTTCGCGACTAAATTACAATGTTGAGGCTTACCAGTGAGGCGCTGCGCTGCATACGTACAGCAGTTCGGCCACCTCGTCCGACGTGGAGCTGCTCAAACGTCGCACATAGACTAGACTAAAGGTATAAATGACATGGTGGAGAACTTTCCGATGTCCCGTGCGTATATTCTGGCCATTGGCGCAACGAAAGTACTACCGCTGCAACGTTTGACTTTAGTGGGATACGACACTGACTGCTGCTTGCTGTTGTACCACTGCAGCACATCCCAATGTCCTCTTTAGGTCAGAGGTCACAGTTTCTGCAGAGTAAAACAATACTGCACCTATGCCCTTGAGTGGTCGATACTTTTTTTTTCCACGAGGGCTGCCTTACAAACCGTTTTTCGGGTTTATAAACGTTCGAGCTGGACCTTTCACCCCCATTCAGCGCTGGCGTGTTGCGCGTGCCTAAGCCACATGCCCTATTCCCAACCCGAACTGCCGCTGCCGTCAGACTCGAGCCTAAAAAAACCAAAGGTTAGAGTTGTTTTACGTTGCGACCTCTCCAAACAAAAGAGGACATTGGGAAGTGCTGCGACGGTACAACAGCAAGCAGCAGTCAATGCCGTATGCCACTAAAATTCAAAGGCTTCAGCGGTAGTGCAATCCCTCTAGGCGGTCGGGGGGCGCCGACCGGTGGGACTGCAATTAGAAACTAGGATGTTTATAATATTATAGAGTAAAAGGCTCCACTGAGGGTCTCGTCACATAGTCAGCGAGTGTTTCGACCTTTTCTTGATTCTGAAAAGCAGCCGCCTTTGCCAGTGTCCTCGCCCAGTCAATGCCCAAACCAACAGGACACACATCGTCAACAAAGTCATGCGTACTCCGTAGCCCTGGTTGCTCTCTACATTCTACATCGGCCTCCCCCGATATGTGCTGATTCGCCATAAAATTCAAGTCAATCATTTGCACATTATGCGGCTGCCGCTTCAGTTATCAGGTATAAAACATACACGCCGTTGGACGGAATTTCGGCTCGAGCAAATACGGAGGCATCGCACCAGGATCTAACACGTACCGCAACCTGATTCCAATGCATTGTTCTGGCTTTCTATTCGATTGCAGCATTTGAGACTGGAAGAAGCCGTCGACATCGATGCCATTGACGGTGGGTACATCGTCGGCTGGATGGCCAAGAACGAATATCTTCGGTACTCCGTGGACGTCATTGGGGACGGTACGAAACACAGCGAAAACACAAGCGTTTAGGTGCATGCACCGTACGAAGAGGTCGTGAGAATTCTAGCTGTAGTCCAGCAAGGCACTTACGAACACTTGCTTCATCAACAGAAACACATCTGCAGCACTATCGCAGATAGGGTTTCTTATGTGTGGGAGAAGTTGCGTTCTTCGGTTCACAAACTTCCCAAACTTGCCTTCCGGGCGCGAGTTTCCCACTATCTATCAGCCTGTCATCCTTGTCGTCGTGTTTCTCGAGGGCTATGCTGTTTAACCAGCACGATACAGTGCAGAACAAGCGCGTGAAGAACTCAAATATTTCCCGCCTTCAAAATATGTCTCAACACCTGGGAACTCTTCAAATCATTGTCATTCTGTTGGGCTAGAAGGGACATGAGGCGTACATAGGCTCTAAACATGTAGCCACATATGCTCAGGACACAGTATACCCCGCTCAGCATTGAACACCCCCGAGACGCGCCAAAGCCCCGAGATACGTTCCCTGAGAGTGGGAGAAAGGTCTCGTGGTTGTACATCGGGGATAGGGGATAGAGATGACAACACTTGCATCGTGATCGATCCCACGACAGCAGCACGGAAAAGTTGGAAGAGATTATGAAAAAGGCCGAACTAGACGGCTTGTGATTCCAAGACTGTGAGCGATTTTGCAGTAAGTAGTAGCCATGGAATGTTACGGTAGCCTCATATGCCCACCGTACAGAAACAAGAATAGAGATTTATATATAATATAGATACGCAGGTGCTACGGTAGAGATGCCCCACATTTTTTCTGAGGTTCCTCAATTCGGGAGCTTAAGACCTCTCCCAAAAGTTGATCTGGAAAAAATAAAAACTGCTACCGGATGAAAAGTTCCATGGCCTGGGCACCCAACGCGAATCATGCAAAACAAAATGACCTATTTATAGTACCGACGATTTTTGGTAAAGGAGACCCGTCATTCGGAAGGCTTTTCAGAAGAAGCGTGCCGCCTCTATCGTAGCTCGGGTCGATTTCATAAGCAAGGATACTGTAGAGAGGGGACCCCCGTTCTCGCTGCCAGGGTTTGAGCTATCACGCCATATCCACAAGAGTAACTCCGAATATAATGGGGAGAAAAACCATTTAAGCGGTTTGTTATTGGCGCAACGTTGCTCACCATGCCGTAGCGGATTCACATTGCAAAACCATCTGAACAGTACCAGACCTCAAGATCGCATAAGAACAGTGGGGTTCTAATGACCCGGAGCGACTGCGGAAAAAAAGCCCCAAACGCGACTCCCCTACCGTAGCCAATATAGTATAATGGGTGCTAAGACTGTGCGTCTTGCGCGCCCGCAGGGTGTACACCGGTGAATTCCCTTCCATAGATGTCTCGGTTATGAGGGCTTCGACTTAGCAACAGTTATGCGGATCGGTAATATACCCAGCATAATCCCCTGACCGCTCGTTCATCGAACCCTACCGTCTTGGCAGCTGAGGCGTTCGATTTCAGCTTTCGCGTGGCATCGAATTCCGGTAGAGGCTCGCTGCGCATCGTCACAGGCGGTACCGGGTGTGATGACTACAGCACCAACCTCAGCGGACTCGTGTCGGTGCCAATTACCGGAGGATGGAGTCTCTACGAAGATGTCCCCGTGTGAGTTCTTGACGCACACCTGAACTCGACATACGGTTCTGTTCGCCGCTGTTCGTGGTGTGTGCTGATTGTGTTTTCAACAAAATACGATATATTTAGTTAGCATGACGGCCTGAGGGCTTGTTCTCCTTGGAGCCCCCATCTAATATTTTGCGCTGTCTCATGTTCTATTTCAATGTCATACTCGGTATGTCATTTGGCCGTTAGGTATGCACCTTGTCCTACAGCAACACGGCACTCTAGGTACGTTAAGTACTCCACAGAGTAAGACCTGAGGCGCTAGACGTCGGTTGGCTGCACGCTACTGGATCTTCCTCAAAGGTGTATATAGAGTTGTGACACGCTAAAGATGCCAAACACTGAACGAGACCTACGTGCTATGATCAGCTACGTCGTTTCAATTTTCTTGATGGGTATACTGCCGAAAGTCGTGTGCGGCTTTCGCTTACCACCGACGGAGATAACCACGCCAGGTATGACGTTTCCCCCAGAGAGGGTGATTGTAAATCGTGGAGTTGAACCGTGCATTAACCACACAAACTGACAGCCTAGGGTCGCTGTCGTGTTTGACGTCTCTACCATGATCACAGATCTGGTGGAGGAGTTGGTGCCCTCGAACCTGGCGTGAACCTCATCTGGTTGTGCGTTGTTTCCGCCGGGCTTAACGTCGATTACTTCACCATGACCCCAACGGCGACCCCAACGGAGGGACCCTACGGAGGCGTCGCTGCTACAGTTCCCGGTCTGATCGAAGCGGAAGAGTTTGACTACGGTGGGGAAGGCGTGGCGTACACTGATACAAGCGCGGATAACGAGGGTGGGGTAAGTTCAAGTTGGTAGTGCGCACGTGAAGGCGCATGTATCGATATACCAGTTCGAGAAGGTGTCAACGCAATTCGTGTCGTACGAGTGCGATGCAAGCCTAACAACCCGGCGGGTTGTCGTGTGTCACGTTGAAATAAAGTCATCCCACGGTAGGGGTTGCACGTTTTAAGCCGAACGCTTCTGATCCCCGGTGGAACTCCTCAAGTGCGTAACGACCGGTCATCACTACAAGACAAGAATTTTCCGCGGATATCCGTTGTAGTTCTAGCGCCAATATAAAGTTGGTTCGGTCGCGCGAAGTAGTATCGTCGAGGTCATGTTTCGGATGCCATATTGAGCTCTTTATCTCAGGAGCCCAGAAACATCTGCAACACCCCTATAGGGTGGGATTGCTCAGTTTCGGTAATAGATCGTCCCCGGAGTTTGAAACGTCGCAATTCATTCATTGATGGATCTTGCTTGACCTCCAGTCTTCATAAATTGTGTACAAACGAAAAAAAACGTTTCGACGTAATTCTTTGACGTCATATATCAGTGCACCACCACTGCATAGGTGCTTCAAATCGGTCTAGATTTGTGCACAGCGGTTGTAATACCCTTTTCAGACACCAACTCTCGTGAAATCATGGCATAAACTGTATATCCCGGTTCAACATTCGGTTTAAACTAAATGGCCACACCACACCAGGGCCTAACGCCGTATTTTGCTGCAATACATTGGTACGGCTGTTGATATGACGACAGGCCTTTAGACCGGCCGAAGCGGTCGACATCGAACCCGCCGGCACTGGGTACATCGTCGGCTGGATGGGCAAGAACGAATACATGCGGTACACCGTCGACGTCACTGAAGACGGTATGATACGCAATAACGCAGGCGCACCTCGGATAAGAATCGAACGTAGAGGTGGTTGGCCTTCTAGGTTTCCACGTGACCGCCAAACGATTCTACTTCGTGCAGAACCTGGAACACCCCGTAGATGTTTGCCTTCCCAACCCACCTGGCATGCATGGAGATTAACCTATGCTGCAGTGTACTGGTTTCAAAGCATCGCGCGCAAGCAACACCGTACTTCTTCTTGGGCAAACCTTATCCAGCAGTGTTTTTCCCTCTCGTTTCTTTTTCAATAATATGTAAAAGTACTGTGATCCTTTAAAATGTCGTTCATGGATTCCTTGATGACGATTTTGCCGAAACCAGTTTTTTCGCTAAATATTTTCTGAAAACGGAATGATAACGCTTCCTCTTATTTTCCTCCCTGTCAACCTCCTGGCTTAGATTACTGTCGTTGAAGTTTCTCCTGTTGGCATTTTACCCAAAGAAGAGATATGGGAAAATACTCTTGACTCACGAATACCCCTAGCAAACGTGTGTGGCATTGCCTCGCTACAAGGACAACACTGTAGGAACCCCATGCCAACGAGCACATAACCGGACAATTATACCTGCATCTCAAGGCTAATTTTTTTTTTGTGTCTACGTCACAACCGTAAATAGATCGTCATGTACGTTTTTGTGACCACTTACCCTCGCGATTTCACAGTATGCTGAAAATGTTGCATGAGGCCTTTTACGATATTTGCCTTCCGAATATTACAAGATAAACTCGGATGCCTGCTAACCCAGTAAACTGCTTCACGTGCAATGCTTCCGTCCACAACCATGCAAGGAAGGCCCTTTTCAACTTGTTCAGCAGCCCCCTGACGATGCCGCAAAGCGACAAAAAACTGTCCTCAATATGTATGTATTAGTTGAATGTTAATCGCGAACTAGCCTGTACCCTTCCGAATACGAAGCATCCCCCTGATCCTTAACATCGATGTCAAACGTGAAGAGTCACGTGGCCGGAGGAGTACACCTTACGTTTGGTTGCGTGGTTTTCCTTCGGAATGCCGGCATCGCCTTTAACGTTTAACACGTGAGCAGCCGCGAGGTCAGTGTTACCATCAAATTTTGCATCTCAACCACGAAACACCTCCCGCCCTGGCAGTTGCGGAGTTCGATTTCAGCTTCCGGGTATCTTCAAATTCTGGGTTGGGCAAGATCCGCATCGTCGCCGGTGGCACCGGGTGTGACGACTACAGCACCGATCTTAGCGGGGTCGTGTCAGTGCCGAACACTGGAGGATGGTATGACTACGAAGACGTTGTCGTGTGAGTTCTCGGCGTACGAATTAGCTAGGCTTGGACTACACAGCGTAAATGTTTGCCGGATTTTGGTAGCGCGTGCCGACGTTTTATTTCAAATAAAGACAGTGTATTTACTTTGCATGCTTCAGACAGCAAGCGCGCTTGAGGGCCGATGGGGTCGTTCGCTCTGTCTT
This sequence comes from Undaria pinnatifida, assembly GCA_012845835.1. Classification (NCBI taxonomy): domain Eukaryota; class Phaeophyceae; order Laminariales; family Alariaceae; genus Undaria; species Undaria pinnatifida. The sequence goes on along the minus strand of JABAKD010000001.1, from coordinate 3,091,162 downwards.
ATTCAATAAAGGACAGCAATGCTACATTGGGTACATTTTATATTGTGCCACAGAAGGCGCCGGTTGCTGCAACACGGCGGTTGTCGGCACGAAAACATGACACAACAGAATATTACATCTGTGATCTGGGCCGATTTCGTTAGCAATTGCTGGCGGACAAAGGTTTTGCATACATGTGATTTTATTGTTGCTCGAAACAATTCAGACGCAGCAAATAGTTCCATTTCATCTGTTCATGTATACTAGAAGTACCACCTAATTGAAATCAACGTGATGTTTCCAACCGTTGGGTGGCGTTTACTGGTGTGACTGAAACGTGCATTAACCGCACAACTTTATCATCCGGAATCGGTATCGCCTTTGCCGTCTTATCCACGGTCCCAGATCCAGTGGAGGAAGTGGTGGGCTCGAAGCTGGCTCTACCTTCATCTGGGTATGCGTGGTTTCCGCAGGGGTCAACGTTGACTCCTTCACCATGACGGCATCACCCGACGATGCAACCCCGTCGCCGATATGGACACCACCCATCGATCCAACCCCGTCGCCGATATGGACACCACCCATCGATCCAACCCCGTCGCCTATAACCGTCGATGCAACCCCGGGGCCGACATTCCTGGAATGGGGATACCAAGGTATTGCTTCTGACGTTCCCGGTCTGATCGAGGCGGAAGTGTTTGACGAGGGTGGGCAAGGTTCGGCGTACTCGGACACAACCGCCGGCAACAGTGGAGGGGTAAGTGGTACTGGGTAGTGAGCAAGCGCGCCAATAGAATGAACCAGACGATGCGGGCAATAGAAATCGTGTGGCGTGAGTCTTATGGCCCGGTACCGCCGTGATGTAGTCGTGTGCTGCCTTTGGAGTTGTGGTATGTTGTTCCGATGTCGTAATGTGTGACGGGTGATGCTTTTAACTCGACCAGTAACCCAACGTGTGCATTCATGAAGGCGATTGCAGCGAGATTCGTTGACGACACGAACGGGTGCGTCATGACATAAACAGTGATTCAAATCGGTCTTAGCCCATCACGTTATCCCAGGCATCTTGTCGCGTAGCAGCCTTGCTGGTCTCTCGGTGAGAGATGTGTCGTTTGACGAAATGATCAGCTCGAGCTAACGTGGCGAGATTGCACTTGGTTGTGACACCCTAACACTTCGCAACGCCTCATCGTTGCGTCTACGTTTCGATGACAGGAATTTAGAACGGACGTGGATGTCGACATCAAACGCTCGGGCACAGACTACTACATCGCCGACATTGCAGCGGGCGAATACCTGCGATACACGGTGTACGTTGCTGAAGATGGTACGATACGCAAACCATACATCAAATACTATATCGGGTTGCATTTATCGCCCGTAGATAGCGTTGCCCTACAGCATTCCTCCGATGGAAACTGTCACGTGCCATCGAATGACGCCACCACGAAGAATACTGGAACATATGGCATAGTCTATAACTTCGACATCCATCCATTATACAGACACAGACGCACATAGGAAATCGTGTTGGGTGGTCCAGTACACTGCGCAGCTGTTCGCAAAGGCTAGCCGGCACGTCAACAAGGATAACCGGACTCAATTCGCCTACATTTCGTCAGCAGGCGTAGAGATCGACATGAGTAATCCCAACACCAACCCAGCGAGCAGACGCTACACTGTGCCACGAGACACACGCTAATCAGACATCCTCGCATCTTCGACGGTTGGGAGGCCCGAACATGTTCTAGGTTAGTTGGCGACGGTAATGATACTCATTCCTCGAAGCGACAGTCCGATTTGTTATAGTTCCGGGCAACCACCCCTTCGAGATCTAAGATATCTCAGTTTCCATGCGCTTATGAAAATATTTCGGAGGGAACAGATACCTGATATATTACACTTCTTGAGCAAAGAAAACGAATACCAGGTAGTTCTTAATTATTACGTATCCTATTTATTTGCTGATTTTTGGAAAACGTCCATATGCTCCCATTTTTCGATCAATAAATGGTAAAAGAAAAATGTGGACATTCGCTTTGCGATAATTGCTAGCCTAACGTTGCAAATTAATTCGTCCATGTAGGAAGTGTTGCATTGCTTCTCAATGGATGAACGTCATGGTCACGTGATGCGAGTAAACCCAAACGCGAGTAGACACGTCGTACGATAGAGGTACCACGGGTTTGGGTGTTTTTGTTGTTCAAAACGACGGGGACCCTCAACCCTACATCGTGAGGATGCCGTTCTTAGTTGGGAATGTGATCACGCTGTAGTCTATACCTAGGCCATCGGGTTTGTTAATCGGGTTTCACATTTATTTTTAATAATAGTAAATCAGGTAGTGGGTAAAGTGCGGAGCTGCCAGATTTCGAGAAGCTTCGGAAAAACCTTGTGCGTCTATATCCAATCATCATGTGTCAGCAATCGGGTTTCTCCAAAAACAAAATGTGCACTATGCGATCCACAATTGGCTCCTTGCCGCAAACAACAACGCAAGTTAACATGTGTTTTGGTGGCCAGCCACCAGAAACGAAACGTAGTACGTGACACGCTGTCATCACAAAGCCGAAAATGATGATTTCGTAGCGTGTAACGTGTAATGTTCACGCTTTTCAATAGTACCTAGGCTATCGTGAACATTAATGTAGAGATCGTGGTCCTAGGTGCGTTGCTACGTGGTCCTAGGTGTACAGTTTGTGTTTTTTTGCGCATCTACCTTGGGTATGACAGCGTTGGGGTCAGCCTAGCTACGGGAGGAACCGTGCTCGAGAATCGCAGTGTGGATGCAGTCTCATTGTTAACGTCCCGACGCGAACCTGTTGCCGTGGCAGTTGACGAGTTTGATTTCATCTTCCGGGTATCGTCGAATAACGGGAAAGGCTCCTTCCGCGTCGTCGCCGGCGGCAAGGGGTGCGACAACTACAAAACGGCGCTCAGCGGGCTCGTAACGGTGCCTAATACTGGAGGATGGACCAACTTCGAAGATGTTGCCGTGTGAGTTATGGACGTACATTTTAAGTGAACGCCCACGTTATAGCGGTTGATATCGTCTGATCAGGCCGTGCTTGCTGATATTTTGCAATTGAAGAACGTGTATCAACTCCACTGCTTTGGACCATGTACTCTTTCGAGGGACATTTGGGCCGTCCGCTCTGTCTATCTCGTGTGCTCCATATCAGGTGTGCTGCCAAACCAGCTTTGTGACGCAGAACGTTCGATATCGGCTTGGAACGAGGACTTTCCTCCATCTTTGGTTTTTGATAGCAGAAGTAGCAGCAACTAAACCCTCCGCAAGAAAAAGGCTGTTGATCGGTTGTGTCGTATATGTGTCCTTTCATCGAGAATTGAACTGCATCTAGCTAGGAGTATTCCGTGAACAACAAACGGAATACCAAACCCGTTGCCCCTGCTTGACGGACGTGTTGTGGCTGAACGGTGACGTGTGTATACAACCTGCAGTAAACCAATACTTCGAAGTATGCTGACAAGAAAATTGCCTCGACTCTGCCCTCTAAAACAATTTAACAGATATCGCGGAGGGAGTGGTGGCCTCGATGCTGGTTTGGGCTTGATCTGGTTGTGCATCGTTTCCGCCGGGGTCAACATCGACTCATTCACCATGGAACCATGGGGCCCGGTCCCCTCGACCCCGTCACCGTTAGACAACGTTACACCAGCGCCCACCGAAGCTCCTACACAAGCGGAGCAAAGCGGAGCCTATGGAGGCGTCCCGTCATCTATCCCGGGTATTGTCGAGGCGGAGGAGTTCGACTACGGCGGTGAAGGGGTGGGGTACTCTGACAAAACCTCGGACAACACGGGTGGGGTGAGCTATTATCCCTTCTTCTGTATGACGAACGGTCGACAAGTTAAAATTGTTCGTTACCGGTGGTTTTTGACCGGTAGACTCCCCGAACAAGCAACTGGCACTTGAGTCATCCCCCGGCTAGGGGTTGCAGCTGTTGGTTTAAGTAGTATTGTACCTGTCCGATTGGGGTCCTCCAGTGAGGAACTACCGGTCAGTCATTAGTCAAGTAATTTCACGAGTGTATATTTACTTGGGTTTTGAGCATAAAAGGCTAGGTCGGGTTGCGCCCACAAACGCCTTCGAAGTCAGTTTTCGGGTAAGATACTGAGCTAGCCCCTCATGTTAGGAGCTCAGGAACCTTCTGCTGCACATCTGCCGTAGCAAATAGAAAACCGATTCTGCCACTTTTGATACGCGTGTTTGGTTGCCAACACTGGGAGAAATGAGCCTATTTGCCAACCAATGGGATGGACGCATAGGTCATGGTGCAAAAACGCACGCAATTAAAGGGCACTCCAATATATACCATCAACGTTTAGGTAAACACGTCAGGAGCGATCGATACGTTTCACGGTACTTGTACGATATTGATCTTAAGCATACACGCCACCGCCATGTTTAGAGTGGGTTTGCATGGTGGGTTCAGGTACCGTCCACACACCCAACCACGGTACGGGTGTCGAAACTTTTCTGGTGCAGTTCGGTGTCGTGTGTCTGCGGCGAACTGTTACGAACGGAATATTGTTCAGTGAAATCAACCACATCTTTCCTTGGGCGTTGAAAAGCATGTGGTAATATGCCCCAGCCTTGAAGCAACTGAGCATCAGCGTAACGTTGGTTCACGCGCAGCTTCGGACACTGACGAAAGGTGAAGCGGGTTACCGGTCACCTAACTTCCAAAGCGGCGATTTGTCGCGCGGGTGTAAGGAGAGGATTCCCGTCCTGCACGACGAGACACGATCCGATCTCCGCATATTGCCTAAACGTTGCTTTTGGTAGGCGACTCTTGTTACCTCTGCCCTAAAACTACCGGTTGATACTGTGGACTCGGTACGTTTGGCCATATTTATGATTCGCACGGTGGTACAAAATGTATACAATGAAAAACGAAATCTGGACAAAACGATTGTGGCTACACCCTCTATTTCAAGTGCATGAACAGTTTGGATATTACAAAACAGTGTAACACGTTCCATGTCTTTCTGAACAGAGTTTTCCCCGTGTCGCTAACGAAAAGTACACACACGTCGCTGGAGATCGCGGCGCGTTTCGTTGCAATCGTGATATGTCAATTGATGAGCATATCTAAGCCGCATCGTGACACTGCTATTATTAGGTCTCCACCAATGTATATTCGAAAGCACGTTCTAAAAGAGTGCATTATTTATCGAGTCTTTCGCGGAAAACCAACGCGGCGGCTAGTTATCGACTGTTTTCCTCATTCCCACATACACACACGCTCGGTGGTTGGTTTGACAATGTGTCCAGGACTTCCGCTTGGATGAAGGTGTGGACGTCAGCTCCTACTCCGGTGGTTACAAGGTCGTCACGACTAAGGCTGGCGAATACCTGCGGTACAGCGTGACCATTACGGAAGACGGTACGACCCTCAAAACCAGGCAATGCGTGTTTACATTGCGGTGCAACGTTTCTTCTTTCCGCACGTTCTCTTTCGAACATCGATATTTATCGCTTTACGACGAGCGCCATGATACCCCAGTTTTAGGTTTCCATATCTGTACAGAAATTGCAATTTTTCGAATTCTTCTTGTCAAACGGTACGTCGAGTTCTGCCTCCTCTCTCTCTGTACAGGGAAATACAGGTTGAAATGCATTCTCGGCGAGCGGCAGGTGTATTTTCTAGTGCGTCAAATAGTACGCGAGGTACCCCGGGGGTGATATATTTATACGCAGAAGGTCTTCCAATGGTGGCTGCCCAGCCCCGAATTGCCTGGTTAGACCGTGGCTGCGGTAGGGGTGTCTTTTTCGAGCCCTTGTTTTCAGTGGCTCGGAATCACTCGCGCGAGTGAACACCTTATTCCTTTTCGGTCTCGAGCATCCGTGAGATGTTTCTAGTGTGACTTATGAAACCGCCATGGACTGGTTGGCTACGCCGCGCGTCAAACAAATCGCCGAAACTTGGTTATCCATCGGGGTACAGCATCTCTCGGGCGAGTGCCGAAAACGCAGTAGTAGTGGAAAAGGGGGTATCTCCACTGCCGTAGCCAAGGTCTTTAGTGCAATGAGGTCCCCATCGCTGCCGAGAACACCTGCACGGCTAACGTCTAGCTTATTGAGCGCTCTTATTTCGGGGGTTGGACGTCCGGCATAACTTGGTGGGGTATTTTACACGATAAAGGGGAAGGATGACAAGGTAAACCGTGTAATTGAGTTAACCCCCCTACCTCACCCCCACTCTTCTCCCTTGGCTTTCTACAGTCGAGAAATTCTCCTTCAGCTTCTCCGTCGCTTCCAAAAAGGATACTGGTTCACTACACGTTGTTACCGGAGGTACCGGATGCAACGACTACACCACCGACCTCAGCGGAATAGTCTCGGTGCCGAATACGGGAGGATGGAACAATTTCCAGGATTACCAAGTGTGAGCTCCTGACGTTGTGGGGATTCGACCGTAAAATAATTTCTTGATTGGTAGGCATTACGCGGTGTGCACCCGGATGCGTGCGATGCTCGCCGCTGACATCGAAACATTGTTCAGAGCATACCTCCGTTCAACATTTATTCACGAAACACGAAATCGTTGATGTAGATAATTGCTACCTGCAGGGACGCTGGCGATTCTCGCATTTGTCGTGGCTCGTCTGCCGTCGACGGTGTCCGGACTTGCTCCGATCTGACTATCCATGCCGATCAGGCTGCGTGATCGGAGTATGGACATGTGATTCGACGTATGTATGCCCCCTGCCCCCGCCCCCGCCCCCCACGGGAGAGCACTCCCCAACCAGGGCACAGAGTGAGTACCTCACGATAGAGTAGTAGTAGAAATTGCGTACTCTTGATAGTGAGTTTTGTTGCCGAGACGTACTCTTACTGTAGGCGCATAATGCGTTTTTTTTTACATTATTTGCTGATTGGCGGTTCTCCTCGGCGGAGAAGCCACCCATTCTGGGCGGGGTACACTCCAAATGTCGCGACATTCAGCACCACCTTTCCAGGCCGTACGTTTGTAGCAATTCCCTTTAGGCAAATTCATTGCTCAGAAACGGCGTCGTAGATATTTGTAAGTAAGGAAAGCCAGCCAAAAATCGGTTCACCTCTGACGAACCACGTGTCAGACCCAAAGCAAGAACTGGTGAGAATGTGTCCTCGCCAAACAGCAGGTCACGTCCGTCGGGATGTATTGGCATAGCCACGATTGCTAACAACCCACCAGCAATCGAGACTCTCACCGCACCTCCGCTGGGTGCGAAAGGGTGGAGACGACAGATCAACACGTCGTTTTGGGCAACTAAATAATACCGATACTTAACACCCAGTAGAGTCTGTAAAGTTAGCCCCAACTGTACCCCCGACCTCACCGCCAAACCTGATCCATGTGGATCTCAAGGATAAAAAACAATTGGATCAAGGATACGGGTGGAGGGTCACTTTTAAGGGTCCCATTTTTCAGTGGCTCGGGGTCACTCGCGCGAGGGAACCCCTGTTCCTTTGAAATTTTAAGTGATGTTAGGTTGTGCGATTATAATCCGAACGTTAGGTTGTGCGATATGAATCCGAAGTGGAATCGGAGGCAGCGCTGCGCCAAAAGACAAGTTGTATAGACTATATTTTTTGTTTCTGCGGGAGGTACAGAACCACTGTTGGGAGAGTCTCAGACACGATAGTGAAGACAAATGGAAATGTTGGGACGGGCCTTACGCACTTGATTGTAGGTTGTTTAATTTATCTGAAATGCCTCAGGAGGGTGGTGAATGTGTCCGTGTCCATCTGCGGTGAACGTAAGTACCGCCGACATTGCACAAGTTAAGGGTATTCAGTGTTTCGAATGTCGTTCAAATTGTTCATGCTCGGTGCTGAAGGCCCACTGTGTATCCCACAGACCAAAATATCCTGCATGTTCCACCAAAAAAATACTGTAGAATGTCGACTTCATCGTTGTTGTCGTCGTCTCCGTTCACGTATCAGGTACGCTCAAGACGGTAGCGGGCTCGACGCCGGCTCGGCCTACATTTGGCTTTGCGTACTCTCCGGTACCTTTCATATCGACAAATTCACCATGTCGGCCCAAAGTTCCGTATCGCCTCCCTATGGCGGCATCCCCGCATCTGTTCCCGGCAAAATCGAGGCAGAGGAGTTCGACACCGGCGGTGAAGGGCTGGCGTACTCTGACTCGAATACTGAGAACAAGGGCGGGGTGAGCGACTCGCGATTGAATGTGTCAACAGTGTGTTGAGTTGTGGATCGACGCAAGGGTGGCCTAGTTGGTGGATCGACGCAAAGGTGGCCTAGTTGCATCCTTTAGAGCTGTGAGTTAGTGGGACGTTTCATCTAGTAGTTCGTATATCGATAGCCGTCCACCTGACAGTTTTGTCGACCAGATAATGTGTCAGTCGGCAAGCCGACTGGTCGTTCGAAGGAAGCAAGTCACATCAGCTACTCCCTCAAAGCCGAACCACCCCCGTTAAAGATGATCGTGATCGGTATTAAATTATGGCCGGCCCTCGATGCGTGACTCTTCTCCTTTTCACCGACTATCCCACGTCCCCTTTGCTCGGTTTAGGACGATTGTGCTACTGTATCCACAATGTGAATTTTGATGCAACACTATGGTCAATCACCCTTTTTGGCCACAACCAAAAGGGCACAATATCATCATCCATGCTCTCCGCGACGACTTATGCTCAAATATTTGCTCGACAGACGCAGCATCGACCTCAAATTACGAAAATTGATGTGCCAGCTCAGGCTACGGCAGATATTCCCGGTGGTCTAGTGGTTACCCTCGAATGCTACTAGCGTTGGTCCTTGAGTTCGATTTCCACCGTGGTGAGAGTTTGAATTTATTTGCAAAATACGAAACCAAAACGATCAAGTGTTGAGAGCGCCTAGCAGCGCGGGTAGCCCACAACTCGATACGAGTCGGCGAGGGTGAAAGTGCTCATCAGCTGTTCTGCTATTCTTCACTAAAGGAGCTTTGTACCTGTCTCCCCAAACTGACTTCGAAAAATTAAAAGTTTAGCCCGACGAGTCGATACTCTCGTGACCTCGCTTGGCCAAGGCCACGGTAGGGGCGTCACCTTTCGGACCCTTTTTAGCAGCTCCTACCCATTTTAGCAGCTCCTTGGGGTCACACGCGAGTTTCCCTCCTGCGTTTGCGGTAGTAAACCTTCGTGTTGTTTTGATTGTGCTACTTGAATCTTCAATCAAATGATAAGCTACTCCGCGTCAAAAATACCCGCTGAAGTCGTTTTCGTTAGTGATCTCTACCGCGGCATTCAGATCCACTCGTGAGAGTGGCTCAGACCCGTCAGTGAAGAAAGGGATACCTCCCTATTGTATCCTTGTGCTCAAAACCTGTACAACGAACAATGTTTCAGCATCAGACGGGTTTGGGTACTTACCCAGGTGAAGAGTCCTGGCGATCAGAACTATTTCTTCCACGACGGGATACAGGCCCTTACCGTAGCACACGTCCAAAACGGACTGGGACAAAATTCAAGATCGAACGAGGGCCTTGCACCACGTTGAGGCGAACACCCGGGAATCTCTACCATACATAAAGCGAACAAACCACAGCAGCCAAATAGTGGGTACACAGTAGACTACATGCATCCTCTAATCACTCTCAACACGAATGGTGACGTACGGTGGTTTTGCATTAAGTCCGTCGATGCGGCAATAAGAAATATAAGAACGCTGCTTCAGCAAAACAAGCAAAGCAACCAAAAAATTTGCGTAATCGATATGCCACCACCACTGTTGATAATAGACCGACGACCCATGCAACGGTATCGGGGTCCCTTTCGGGCCTTTTTTTTTTGCAGTGGCCGCATGAGTAACCCCTCGGCTCCAACATCTTGGCCTGTTTTGCGTCGGCGATTTCAATCTGCAGTGGCTTGGGCAGCTACGCTGCGCTAGACAAACAGCCGAAAGTGTTTTCTCGTGTGTGAGGTATTGAGTTACTCGCGCGAGTGGCGTAAACCCGGACTCGAAAATGCGGGTATATCATAAAATCCCCCCTATCCTAGCCGTGGTCCGAAGGTCAACAATAAACAACCAACTCGAGCTCTCCTGTTCACCGGTACCCATTCGATGCCCGTTCTCTCGTACGGTTGTGGTCTTCGAGTCCCGCGTAGCAACGCCCTCTGGTTATCTTGCACCCACACTAAGCTGCAGAGTTCTTGAAGCAAACGTATACCTGATATATGGTAGAGGGACGACCAGGTCTGCAAGAGTATGCAAAACATATTGGCTCGCTTCCTCTCCTCATCCGGTTCGGATAATTCTCCGTAAGTCGGCGTGAACCCATCTGCCGCTTAGTCAGATGGGTTGTGTGGGTTCAGCGTGTCGTCGTCCCCTCACCTGCGCGGGCCGTACCTCGAAGAGGGTGGGTTGTATGACGAACTCCGTGCAGGCTCAGATGGAGTAGGTGGCAGATGGAAGGTTGTCAGACGGGGGAATCATAGAGATGGGACGGCATGGGCTATGTGTCAGTAGAGAAAACAGCGTCAACAGGTGGGAAAAAAGGACGCAATACTACATGAGCTCTGCTGTAAGTCCCCAACACTTGGTTCAAGCCCATACGCGGGGGCAGCTGTGAAGAAAAAATGTTGACTGCACGCATGCTCCTTGGCTATCGCTTGGGAGATAATTGATAATAGGTTGTTCACCGGTTGATCGTTGCTTCAAGATCTCGGCAATGTTATCTAAAAATCAAAATTCAATGTTCGGTACCGTCGTCATTATAAATGATGTCATCGCTCAAACAGATGTCGAGAATCCCAGACAAGATCTGACAATCCACCAAACAAGCATTGCGTTATTGACACCGCACGCACAAACACATCCAGTACACAACAAGTTATTCCCAGTTCCTGCAGAAAATGTTGTCAACCTTCAACTATCAACTAGAGGTCGACCATCAAAGACAGTCACGGACCCTTGACGCGAAAGAAAATAAATACCTGTATCACCTGGCCCATTCCGAAGAACCGCGCGATAATGAAAATTGGTCAATGCCAGGTAAGGGACTCCAATCTTCTCAACACCATGCTGTCTCCCTTCTTAAGCAACCTCGCTCATTGGAGGGGATGAAACACTCAACAAAGAATCCCATGTTCCCTTACAAGTGCACAAGGTTCCGCCACACTGCTGTCTCGCGCTTGAAAAACGCAGCATTAACTTCTAGGACAAATGAGGTCACGTGCTACACGGGCCGCATTTAGGGAGCTCGATATCAACGGGACTTTCCGGCCCCTCGCTCAAAATCAGCCTAATACTAGCATGCTAATCGTCGCGTTATTGTTTAGAGCTCTGCCTTGAATCAATGCTCTATCTCACACCATTTAGCGGGTGCGATCTTGATTACTTGGCAGGCGTTTCGGCCGGACGAGGGCGTTGACATCGGGACCACCGCCGATGGTTACTTCGTCGGCTGGAACAAAGCTGGAGAATACCTTCACTTCACCGTGACTTGTGACACTGACAGTAAGCGACAATCACAGCAGATATGAGTTGTGGCCGCTTTGAACGTGAGCTGTTAGACTAAACGTTCTTACCTTGGGTGTAGGCTTCGTGGGTGGTGTTCTCCCTTCTGAAGCGTTTGAGCGTGTCTTGCGACCACCAATAGTAAGTTAGGGAAATGCGTCATTGGGCAAAGCAATCTGTCAAAGTCGTTGGTCTCCCGTGCACTTGAAGCGAGCTTCAGTCATGTAATATCAACATCCTACATCTAAATTAATCCCGTGTATTACTCCCGTCGAATTTCACGATCGGTAGACGGTGTATTTCGCGAAACCTAAAACCGCCTGCCGCCACCATTTCATGTTTTCCCCCAGATATTCTAAACGTTTGTCTCTGCCTCGGCTCCTTGTGACAAGAGACCCGTGTATATACTGTATGGTTTGTCGAGATATTTCGCGCGTGGTGAGAAACCCAAACGCTGCGATCTTGAAATGTTCGGGAAGTAGATGATTCGGGACCGCGCTGTTAACCTCGTTTCCTCCTTGATTTCGCCTGTTTCACCGCGAACGACCGTCGGCATGTATCGATAGAAGTAAAGATGCCTTACTGTACTCTTAAATGTGCTCTTAGATACACACAAGTCCGTCTGAATAGCCTTGTACGCTGTTACTCTCCCCCCACCGTGCAGTTGCTGCATTTGACTTTACCTTCGTGGTTGCTGGCCCGACCAATAGTCCAGGCGCGTTTCGCATCGTTACCGGTGGTGCGGGGTGCGACGACTACACTACCGATCTCAGTGGCCTCGTGCTAGCGCCCGCTAATGGCGGCTCCGCCTACAGCGAAGTTAAAATGTGAGCCCGCTGTAAAAGAATAGTTGTGCACGTCGATAGATGATGGCGCTTCCTTGTCTATGGTTTCCATCCATCTTCTACCGCACGCACTTACCCGCCCACAATCATTAATACCGTAGTAATGTCATGCTTTTTGCAACATATTACAGCCGCTCACAGTCACTCGTGCGAGTGCCCTCCTGTGTGTGTCTTTCGGTTTTCTCAATTTGCACCACCACGAGCCTCCTTTGAGATGATGCGCTAACCCGCTTATTTTGTGTCCGTGTCTGGGTGAAGTACGCCTCCGCTCGCCCGATTAGTCTACTCGCTATTTGTTGTGAAGATTCGGGTATAGTTCCATCACACCGTAGCCTTCGTCACACCAGGCAACACAGCGGCAGCGACATAGAACACGGGTTTTGCGCTGCTCAGTTGCCGGAGCCCACAGTTCAGAGCGTCGATACCGTTCAGGATGCAAAAACCGTCACCGCACGATCTACCGATCGTGACAAACCCTCGCCTTGCCCTGTCTTCCCAGTGTGGACGCAGGAGACGGCGGCTTGTCTGCCGGAGAAACAATTATTACGATGTGCGTCGTCAACAAACGTTTCAACCTCGACTCGTTCACCATGGAGGAACACGTCTGATATGTCGTCCAACGCCGAGAAAGGGAGCCGTTGACGTGAGAGGGGCGCTCGCTTCATTCGATCAAAGCACTCGCAGCAATGCAGCGTCATTTCGCGTTTCTTCGTTTGTGTGACCAAAGTCGGTCCGCATCGCAGCTACTTGATTTTGACCGCAATTCGATAACCTCTCTCAATTCTATACCCAGTATATGCCGGTTTCACATATACTCTCCTTATCCGACGGTTTTACCCGGCGTGTTCATCGACATCCGCCACCCTGTGGACTACCCAAAATGCTGAAACTGCCATTTCGTGTAGGGGACCTAGGCCTACCAGAAAGAAGAAAGAGATATACCAGTAAAAGTCGGGAGGAGGAAGACTTAGATACACATTTATGCCCGTGTAGCACACCAAGAGAAAGTAGGACTCACATACTGGGAGAATTTGAAATTTTCAAGGAGGAACAGAATGTTTTAGCGGGGGTGATCCGAAAATTTGACGAATGTGACATGGAAAAGCTTTGTAGACTGGAGAGTAGCTAACAATCGCTATCCTAGGAGATAGATGGTGGCCACAGACAGCGCAACAGGGAGGTGATAGGATAAGCAAACAGTTTCTGCGTAATGTGTGGAAAAACGTAGTGAGCGCCCAACAGTTGGAGGTGTGCATATGGTCAATGGTCAAACGACTAAGGCAAGCAACAAAATAATACGCCCCCCGCCCCCCCCCCCACCCCCCCGCACCCCGTGAATCTCCCTTTCCTACCTCCCCCACCGTCCCATTTTCTTGCTCTCGGTGTTTTCTCCCCTTTGTCGACATGGTCGGCACATGTACCACTCGCCTTCCAGCTTGCGGTAAAGACTCGATCGCTCATCACGGTTATATAACACAGAAGCAGTAATTCGCCACGCCGGCATGCAATCTGTATATTGTGTGGGAGCCCAAGAAGGTGCTTGAGGCACGCATTTGTGGGCGCATGGTCAGGAAGAGGGCAGTAGTCATCTGCGCAGGTCACTTAGGCACGGTACGCAATCGCAGCGCCCAAAGCTCGCCCAGCCACGAGCAGCAAGGGTTGCCTACTTGGTTTTCCTAGAGCAAATTAGCGCTCTTTGCACTGGTTGCGCTTACGATATCATAGGCAATAAACGTTTTATGTGTAACAAAGGGTCCAGGAGGCGCTCGCTGCCAGCCAGTATCGTGCCGCCGAGTCCATGTGGTATGGATAAAGCACGTAACATACCCCTGTACCCAGCCCATGTGGTCATGGATAAAGGACGTAACATACCCCAGTACCTAGGTGTCTCGCGTGCTAGTCGATCGGATCGAAAGAGAGATGCGGGTAGAAGTCCTATACAGAGATCGTCTGGTCCAGCCATACACACCTCGTGCTCTCACCTGGTCCATTTTATGACTGCCTCCTCTGGCGTATACCTTTGGCTTATACCATACGGAACAACGCCAAGAGGTAGCGGGTCGCACTACCTTGTTAGTGCATAGTTTCTATCTCCAGCCACGATATATATTTACGTTGCGATCGTTGCAACGCTTTATGATTTATACTGCACAGATTACATCACGACTCGTGCATTCCTGGGGAAACAGAATGATTCGTGACACTGCATTGTTGGCGCGTGTCGCAGCGAAAAGCGTGAAGGGGGTACAAATCGGTCTTCTACACCGAGGTGGTTTAGTCTATGATTGCCATGAACGCTTCTGCCTTCTGTATTGTAAGGAACCCGGGGCGAGTTGCAAGTGTATTTTATGGAGCAAGACCAAGCGATAGCGGGAAACGTTGATTGCTTGATCGGCGGTTTATATTTTATCACGTACTATGTAGATGAACCTTGCATTATTTGCCATTCTGTATGATTCTGTGTAGTACACATACAAGGGATGCCGCACAGAACGTGCATTCGTGGGGAAACCCATGAGGTCCATCAGTACCACGTTCGCTCGAATCGCAGCGGACGCGGAGAAAGAGGTACCGGTCGTCCACAGGGGTCGTTTGTCCCAACCACGAACGACTCGGGCTGCCACCTCAAGATACCTGTTACGGATTGCTGATTTGTGGAACAAAAGGCAAAGGAAGAGTCGCCCAAACGGTTTTGTTTGGTGCACAGTTTATGTTTCCTACAGTTTTGCTTTTTAACTACTGCGTTCGTTGCAAAAAATTACCAAAATTTGCATGATCCCGCGCAATACATATATTCGTGGTTGAAAAGGGGTAGCTTTGTCTGCCAATGCGAGAAGACAACGTAACAGCCAAAGTGAGGTTTATTGTGTTTGATAGAGAGAATGAAGCATGTCTGTGTCGGTGATCGGGGTCGTATGAGATAGTAGAAAAAGCAAATGAGTACCCCAAGACCAGTCTCGGATGCAGCTGGTCGCGTGCAGGCTGGCAAGGGCACGTCGAGCGCAACCATGTGAGGGCTCTTGCTTGCTGATAACGTGGGCAGACATAATAAGGTAGTTGCGAGATTGGCCAGCGAAGCAAGGCAGTTGAGTGATTTATTTCAATTTTTATAAACTCATGTGCTCGCAAACTACAGCATTACGCTAAGAAGCTCGTTAACGTATCATGTGCACCGTCAGAAGGGTGGCTCTCGTAGGCTTCCCCCGAGATTACATACCTTGGTCGCGGTTGCGGCGAAAAACGGAGTTACTATTTGCGTTATCTAATACCGGGGACTATTATCTGGCGCGTAATGACTGAATTATGCTCCCAGCGAGAAACGCCTGCAAGATAGTCTACTACCACCATGCTCTACAGGCAGCATACGTATAGCGTTATGCTCGTACGAGCACTGGATCCCTATGAAAACTGCGCGCCGACCTTGTTGGCGACAGGTATCCGCCGCGGTATCATACCCTAGATAAATAGGTCGCCATTGTACTGGGGCGTTACGTACAAATTTTAGTCGTGCGAAAAATGCCGGGGGCGCGCCATGGCTGTACCATGCGGCCAGCAAGATTCGCCGCTGTGGACTCGCGGCGAGTGCGTGAGGAAGGAATCGCCCTCACAGGTTACTTTGCAGAACCTATTGTGCATCACACTACAGGTTCAATGATGCAGGCAGGTAGGTATCTACTCTTGTCTATACTTCTATAACCGAGAAACACACTGGGACATTACCAACGAATATTGTCGTACGAGCAATGCCCGGAGCGCAATGACCATACCATGCCGCCAGGAAGAATCGTCCCTGTGGAGTCGCAGTCGGCGCGTGGGGGTGGAGACACCCTCACACGTCACATGATACAACCCACATGGCATCACACTATAGGGTCGTTGATGCAAGTGGGGGTCTACTCTGTGTTTTCCTTCCATAATCTACATACCGGCTGGAATGTTGTATACGAACTTTAGTCGTACAAGTTATGCCTGGCGCGCAATGGCTATACCACGCCGCCAGCAACAAGAATCGACGCTGTAAAGTCGCGGCGAATGCGTGAGGGTGGAGTCGCCATCATAGATCACTTGACAGAACGTACGTTGCATCATACGTTAGGGTCTCCGATGCAGGTAGGTATCTACTCCGTTTCCATCTCCATAATTAAAATCTAACTACATATGTGGACATTTCCAACGAAGTCGTACGACTATTGCCTGGCGTGCAAAGGCCATACCACGCCGCCAGCGGGGCTCCCGTGAAATTGCACGTACGTGCAAGGTTTTTCAGATTTGCACGTAAATTCAATAGCGATTTATCTATGGGGGCTCCCTATGTCCA
The DNA here is from genome assembly GCA_012845835.1 of Undaria pinnatifida. Taxonomy (NCBI): domain Eukaryota; class Phaeophyceae; order Laminariales; family Alariaceae; genus Undaria; species Undaria pinnatifida. The sequence continues at coordinate 3,074,541 of JABAKD010000001.1, read as the reverse complement.
GGTCCGCACAAAACGACGGTTACGCTGCCCAGACCAACCGGACCCCAGACACGACCCTAACACTAACCCTAACCCTAATCCTAACCCCAACCCAACCCTTTAGGGGGCTCTCAATCTGCTCTCGAGGTCGGCAGGGGTTGTACTGAGTTTACCTGCAGTCCTAAAAACGTTGCACGTACGTGCAATTATACGCCTGGTGCCGCCAGCGAGCATCGCCGCTGTGGAGTCGCAGCGAGCGCGTGAGGGTGGAGTCGCCCTCACAGGTCACATGACAAGTCCTACTCGGCACCACACTATAGTCACTGACGCAGGTAGCAGTATTTTCTCTCTCTCTGTCTATTTCCAGAATAGAGATACGCCCTGGAATGTTGTATCCGAATTTTAGTCGTCGTACGAGTTATGCCTGGGGCGAAATGGCTATGCTACGCCGCCAGCGAGATTCGTCGCTACGGAGTCGCAGCGAGCGCGTGAGGGTGGAGTCGCCCTCACGGTTTACGTGACAAAAAAACTACTTGGCATCACACGAAGATGTCCCTGATGCAGGTAGGGATATGCTATCTCTCTACTTTCGTAGTCTAGACTAATGATCGAGATACCTCCTGGAATGATATCTACGAATTTTAGTCGTACGAGCAATTTAATGCCTGGCGAGCAATAAATGGCTATACCACGCGCCTAAGTATCGCCCCCTGTGCAGTAATAAAACTGTTTCTACTACGGAGGGGCGAAGGGATTCAACATCGACTAGTAGTACCACTGCTGCTCTTTCGGACATATCTACTATTGGGGGGACTTTATCTGGAATTCGTAGCCATCAAGATCAATCATTTTTGTACCCGATGCTTGTATCTGGAGTTCAATTCATCATGCCGTTCGCCGCATTCCAGAAGAAACTGTCGCCGTTCCATCTTTCACTGCAACACTGATATCTGTTTTTAAGAACATCGCATCAGCGAGACGTGGATGTATGTGGTGAGGAATCCGAGAGTTGTGTGGATATGGTTGGTGTTGTTCCTTCTCCTTCTGTTGCGCAAATGATTGCTTCTGGGCAGCCCGCAATGGAGGACATTGGTTGACGTGTGTGAGGAGTGACATTGTTGTGGACGTACCTGCTGTTGTGTGAAGAGTCTGCTATTGTTGTGGAGGTACCTGCTGTCGTTCCTTCTGTTCTAATGATCGATATACCTGACGAGCCCACAACGAATACGGATGTATGTTAGAAGTCCAAGAGTGGCGCGGGCTTAGCTGTTGTTGCCATTCTTCGTACATTACAGACTGATCTTGGAAAATAGCCTGTGTTCTCTTCAACCACTATTTTGTGGATAGATACTCAGTCAGAATTTTCTATGCTATTGCCCGAGGTTGGGCTCTAGGAACAGGTTATGAAATTTCCCGTTGGATCAGTAAGCGGTAAGAACGCAGGAGCTTTAGAGGGCGGAGTTCTTGATGAAACACCGCGTGACGTCAAGGAAGAAGTGCTTGTTGACGGTGCAATCGGTTGCTCTGCCAGGATAAAGGTCATGGACACGCCAACAACTGATATTCCGGCCGTGTTTGCTTCTCTGGAATCAGAATGTGACGCTCTGAGCTTGGGCCCTCTGCTAGCTGCTCCTGGCAAATGGCTACATGCTGCAACAGGATGAAGCTGGTGGATCGCTTCTTCCTGTGTTTGTGTTGGGTATCTGTGTGTAGTTGTGTGCGTGAGAGTGAAAAGTAAAATTCCTGGCCGATTTGTAAAGAAATATTATGCACGACAACGAGAAAGGAGGGATGTTCAGGTGCTGCTGTCTACGGGTTTCATGCGACATTGGTTCGTCTATCTTTTGATTTGAATTTCAGCGCTCGTTCAGTAAAACCGGGTGTAGTTGCCTAGAATTTGTCACAGATGTATGACATCTGTAAAAACTATGTCCCAGTGGAGTAGACTATGTTGATTTTTTAGTTGCTACTTCATTCCTTCTTCGAGTTGTGTTACCTCCAGGGATGGTCTCCGGCTGTCCCTGTATTTTGTTGTCGTGTTCTCCAAGTCCCTTTGGGCATGTGGGTTCGCTGTGGGGGCTGGCTGGGGTCACCAGAGGACATCCGGCATGCATCCCCGGGATGTTCAGTATTTGATTTTCGTCTTGAGGGTAAAACGGGCACTGATGCTTGCTCTGAAATCATCGCGCACAGCAGTCGGTTTTCGGTCTGGGTCTAACGTCCTAGATCGGTCCGGAGAGAAAGAACACTCCGCGGCTGCGAGTAATTGGTGGATCGCTTGGTCTGGGTCACATGCAGTGGGTCTGTCACTCTGGACCGAGGGACAGGTAATCTGTAATTTTCTCAGGTGTTAACTCTCCTGTTTTGGGTGATCATCTCATACGCTGATATCGAAAACCCGACGGTCCTAATAGACTTCTTATTTTTGTTGGTTGTCCTATACAGTGCTGGCAACTTCCAGAATAGCTGTATGTCAACCTCACTGGGACCTGATTTAGTGCGGTAATGTTAACTGGATTGACCCTACGATAGAAAGAAACTGGTACCCAGCAAGTACAGATTACTCATGCATTACAAGGCAATATGACACTGGAAAGTGTGCTTGTGTTATTCCCACTAAAAAGAAGGTTCCACCCGGATGTTGTGCCATTAATAATGTAGTATGGGCTTGAAGTCCATTGACATGCTCTGCTGGGCAATGATGGGCGATACTATTACGTTCAAGCCCCACGCCCCCGCCCTTCTCATGCGTGCGAGCAACGTGTTATGTGCAGCATCTGCATGTGAAGCACAAAAACGAAGAGCACCGGGGAATGAGTAGATTTTAGGCTGATACAATACAAAGGTGCTCATACGCTATGTATGAGTGTACGTAGTATACAAGCCGATAAATGTTAAATATGTAATCATATATTGTTCTAGGTTCGCTGGTTCAACAGTCTGAGCGGACCTTTCGGGTTACGCCCCCTGGAATCTGACATGGCGGACTCTTTGGAAAACGTTTTTGGAGGGGGGGGGGTATTGGTTGTTTTGGAGCACTTCATACTGAATTTTAGCGATTGGTCGTCTTGATTTCACTGTTAACGTTTTGTCGACCGCGGATTTGGAGTATAGCGCTTGGAGCTAAAATAATGGTTGTTTTTCTTCGTCATTTATTATTGATGTTTTCTATTTTCTTCGTCACTTCACTCTTCTTGTTTTTTTCTCGAACGCTGATAGGATTTCGTATTGGACTTGAAGACAAAATGATGGTTGTTTCGGAAGCATTTGGTGTTGATTTTCGAGGTTGTTAATCATCTTCATTTCCATGTTCAATCCCTCATGATGGACGACATGGCGTCTATTATTAGCAGGAAATTTTAAATGAATTTTGGGTATTTGTTTTTTTTGTTGGAGGTCTATGGCCTTTACAACAGCAACGTTTTGGTGAACTGCCCAGCGTCAACCCTGTGTAATCAGTCTATTGCATTTTCCATACAGTGCTTAGTGGGAACCAGCTGAGCTAAATCGTTTACTATATATCCTGCAAAGTAAGTCAATGTCTTTCTCAAAATATGTTTTCTTGAGCATCAGTCAAATATTGCGTTGTGAGTGGGATTTTAGCGCGTGTTAGGTTGAGGAGAGATATGGATGATAACGTTGGTGCTTTGGCCGTGCAGTAGATGCGGAAATATTCAATTCTGCTTACTGGAAGGATACTGGAGAAAGGCCAATATTGCTTAGACTTGCATGTTGAGTGTTTTGAGGGACGAGTATGGTACCTTTTCCTGGGTTTTTGATAGTTCGCTTCGGACGAACGTGATCATGATTGTGCGCACATGCTACAGGAGCGGGGCGAGCCGCCTTGGTTATGGCTCATCTTGCTACATGGAGAGTTGGAGGCATCCGGCTATGCCTTTCTTTGGGATCTTCCGGTTATCAATCCGTCCGGCAGATTGATCCGAGACTTCAGAATTGCAGCGGAAGTCAAATCGTTGGTTCTCGCACGCAGGTGAGATCACAGATAACATGTTGTGTTGTGGATGGACATGAATACAACGAGCAGTATGTTTATGAACTTGTGGCCATGGTTTGCCATTGCACTTTGTATTTCACTTTTCGTTCTTTCACGTGTGGCATGGACACCAAATACCAGGCATCGCAGAGGTGCTGCGGTGCGTCGCTTTCGTGTACGGCATTATTGCCCGGCCGACGGTTCCGGTTTCACCGACCAGACAAAACGCCCTTCCCATCGCCTACAGAACTGACCACCGCTGTTCTGCGCCCAGTTGAATCACGACCATCGGGCCAAGGACACCTCTCACCGCCATTCACGTTGTCGGCCGCAACACAGATGCACGGGAGATGTTGGGTTTATGCTTGCGGCCAAATCTGATCTCACAATCTCGGTGTTCGGTGTGTGTATCGGTGATAACTACGGAGATGCACTGGAACGGATTGTCTCCCGAACAGGTACAGCAGTTTGGTGTGTGAGGGTGACCCCAAGGTGTCGTATTCCATGTTTATGGCGAGAGGGCAACGCCCCATATGTGAGTCTGCCTCTACGTTTACCTCTTGTGTACGTGCACGATAACATCCCACCCCCACCCCCACCCCTAACCCCTCGAACGCTCCGCCCTTTCCTCACTGGTTGTACGACGTGCAGGAAATACATGATAAACTGGTACATTCTTTCCAAACCGTCACACTTGTCCCTTGAAGGATTTATAGTTTCCACGCACATATTGAGCCGCCCCGCCCGTCTCGTCGCCCACCCAACCCCCGTCCCGCTCCCTCTTGATCAAACCACACCTCCACGTCCTCAAAAACTCCACCCTCTCCCCTCACCGGTTATTCGACTTACAGGATTCAATTAATAAACTGATGCATTCCCTCCCACAGCTGTCAGATTTTGTCTCCCTCAAAAACGGGTTTTATAGTTTCCGCGCACAGACCGACTAACATCACCCTGTCGACCCTGATAGCTACACTGTGGTTGCAAGGGGAGTCGCCGACCTATATCCTTAATGAGGACACACAACCCGTAATACGCGCGATCGGAGTATCACACACAGCTTGCAAAGATGTGTTTCGACAAAATGTTCTATCCCACAGCTGGAGTGTACTTTAAGTTTTATTATATATACTGTACATTTTCTTATGTCTGATCCCTCGCCTTGTCCGCGCCTGTTGGTGGCGGCCCGGGCTATCACTCCTGCACGCGATGAAGCCGAGCCCGTGTACCGTGCACCGACTATTCCATTGCTCGTAGGGGAGAGATTTCTCTTTAATTTAACTTGCACAAGTCTGTACATCCGTATATTCTGTTTGGCAGCTGTGCGTTGCTACTACTGCTGTACGTAGTAGTTGCTGGCGGCCTTTGTTCTTTTTTATCATGCCGTTCCGTTTCCCTCTTTCTTTCCATACCATGTATTGGTTTTGGCTTTTCATCTTTCTCATTCATCTTCTTTCTTTTTTTTATCCCAAATGGTATGGAATCATGGCTCTTGCGATTTGCTTTTGCCCGCGTTCTCATGGCGGTCGGCATTGCATGGCCATATAACCTCTTGTTGTCTTTGCAATGTGAATATCTGCCTCGTAGTTTGACAACACGAAGTCTAGTATATTTATGGCGAACAGCGCGGACACAGGTTATTCTGGATGTATGTTTAGTTCAGGGTGGTATACACATACATACCAACAAGCTTCCCAAGCAAGTCACTGTAATGTTGCCGTAAATTTGATAAGTGCTGTGTCCAATGATCTAGCATACGGTTATGCCCAAGTACCCTCTCCCTGCATGGTAACACGCCGCCACCGCGGCCCCCCTGACCGAGACCACGGGCCCCGACGAGTTGCGCGACTGTTGATCCACGTAGAAGCGGTTGACCGTCTCCTGGAGATGGTCAACCCGACGTGAATTTCTCACGGTAGTGCATCTCACGGATGAACTTAAACTCTGGGGCCTTTGTCAGGCCCGAGAGCATGATGTCTAAGTGGACCTCCTTGGAGACCTCCCCCTCCCAGACCCTTGAGGCGAATCTTGAGATCCATTCCAATCGTGAAGAAATTGATGGTATCCCCGCCGGGCAGGTGTCGAAGGCCTCAAAGCTCTCTGTGACACGCTCGCCGAGTTTCCTGGGTGTGAGCGTCGAAACGCTTGTTGAGGGCCTTCCAGGCCGCCGTGTTTTAGGCTGTCCCTGCGATGGGCACCGACGGCAGATGAAATAGCGGCGAGTCGGGGTAGGGGTGAAGCAGGGACCTCCGTCACTGGCAGTTCAGCTCCGTCATCTGGTGTCGGACACGCGCCGTCGCACACAGAAGCTGGCCACAGCAGCAGATCGCATCGCATTGATTCGGGACGTGGTCGTCTTCTGCGTGACACTCTATACACAGGGACGTGCGTTGTCAAGGTGTCGGTAGCGGTTGCGTCGAACTTGTTGCAGATGACAGGAAGCGAGAGGTCCAGTTTCAATTCCCTCTTCGGAAGTTGTTGCGAAGTTCCTCCCAAGCAGTCGTGGTAAGGAAGAGCCTACATCGCCGGCACGGTCGCAGCCGTGGTAGAGTACCGACAGGAGGCGAAACCCATGCATAGGTCACTTACATAGAGGTCAGGATTCTTGTTCCCGAGTGTTACAGAATGCGGGAATTGAAATATGGGGCGTTAGCGCAGGCGCAGAACACCAACAATCTCCAGACCCATTTGGGGGCGGCGGGCACGGAGGACATGAAGTGGCACAACTTGCGCTCTCCCGGCTGGGAGGGGCGGCGAGCCATAAGATCGACCATACGGCCATGGGCATTTCTACGGGGTACGGGGTGGCAGCCCGCAACCATCGCACACGCAGACACATAGGTTTAACAGCCTCCGCCGCCGTGGCGGGGGTGAAGCGTTCTCGTAAAACGTCGTTCACACAGGAGGACGTCCTGCAGCTGTCCGCAAACTTTGCACATTTGTACACAGCGTGGGCACGGGACTATGGAAGCCGAATCAACTATGGCTCAATGTGCTATATAAGTCTGGGTATCGTAAGGACGACAGAAAATCCGAAGGAAGGATGCTAACAAGAGACAAATAAACTGCGCCCTGAGAGATGGGAAGAGCGTCAACATGTGTGGGTGCAATATCATGCCGCAGCAGAGAGGCTTTACTGATCCCTATATACGAGTAAAGGCGCCGGCGAAATGTTACAGCAGTATTCTTGGAGCATTACTCCGGGCACAGAAGAAGGCCGTCCTCGGGGTGGGAGAAAAGCCTGATATCTGTACAGAAATAGCAAGACGATCCCACTTGCATCGTCGGCGCCCATGCAGCAGCTAGAGAGAGTAGGAAGCGGTTAGTGAAAACAAACCATCTCGCCCGCCCATGAATGTGCGCGGGACACGCCGCCAACGACATCAGTTTTATTTGGTAGTGTTTATTTTACCGGGGTAACTACTGTCTGCGACGAGGTGCCTCGTTGATTACCATCGAATCAACGGGGGGGTTGTAGGTCTGGGTGAGAGTCTCCGGCTGATTGCTGCAGAGGGGCTGCATTGATCCCAAACTATACACGAGTTAAAGCGTTGGCGAAATGTTACAGCAGTAAATCTTCTTATCACATATATTGCTGGGCATGTTTGCCCGATTACACATGACCAGGAGTGGTTGTCCGACTAACGGCAGGTGTACCCAAAGGGCTAGGGTCTTCGATAAATGTCTGTCCATATCTCAGGCGACACGATCGTACACTCATCGAGACGATACTCAATCATCGATACTAGGCTACGTACGGAAAAACCAGCCCGATAGCATACCATAAGAACCATTTGCATTACTCTTCATATTACACGGAAAGCAAAAACCACTCGTGTATTTTGTCCCCATCCGCCTCATGTTTTTTCTTGGAAATATTGGGCATCCACATCTGCATTTGTTATGCCGATAGAATATTTGGTTCCCATTCACCCCCCCCCAAACCTCACCCTCCCAACAACAACCCCTCCACCCTCCCCCCCTCCCTCCCTCCCCCCTCCCTCCTTCCCCCCTCCCTCCTTCCCCCCTCCCTCCCTCCCTCCCCCCTCCATCCATCTCCGGCCCACCATAAAATCAAAACCAGCCACAGTTCTGTAGCCTATCCGACAGGTAGGTGATACCAGAGACATACTGCTGTAGGGGTTGCAATGTTTGGCCAAAAACGTTTCTAACCGGTTGAGCTTCTTCTCACGCGTCGACTTATTGGTCAGTATGATGCTTTACCGAGTTTAGTTATATCATTTCTATTAATAGTTCTTTAAGAGTACTTAGCGCAGAGAAATGTGGGTCGGCTCGGCCGACCGAATGTCTTCGAAGCCATGATGTTTCCGCTGTTGTGAAGCACTTTCCTTTCTCATGTGAGTTTCTCGGAAAACTTGTTCTGCACCAGCTTACAATGGGATAAGTCGTCCGCCTCTTCACCTTTCGATCCACCTACACAGTAGTTCCATTTCATTTAGGTGGTTTTCGTGTTTCAATTAAGTACGCCCCGTCCCATTAAATGATCCCCCTTTCAATTGAATTGGAGTGGACTGAGGCTGGCGTACCGATCATTGACCAGTGCACGTGCCTTGGCGCTGAGATCTCAAAGAACTGCTATTTGAATACATATATAGCGAAAGCAATTCGAAAGGGCAAATCACAATTAGACAAGATGGATGCGATCGTAACAGTCTCGCACCTTGACCCTAGGATTTAAGATGCACTCTAATGAATGTGATTGTACCAGAGCATGAGTATGCAGGAGAAGTATGGGACGGGAACGCGAAACTCGTAAGACAACTAGAGGCAGCGCAGATGACAGCAGCTGCAAAGATACTTGGGTGCTCAAGACGACGAGTAATACAGTATTAAGACCAGAACTAAGAATGTACCCACTTAAAACATAGACGTGAGATATTTGAAATGACAATACAATGTGAGGAACGTGTCACAAACGAGGTTACCGGCCATAGCTCATAGGGTTGAATGGAGAAAATAACAAAAGGACGATATCGAATATGATGCAATAACGTAGTCAAGAAAATATGGAAGCACGTTGGAGACCCAGAAGAGGTACTGTCCATAGAGAATTTTCCTAGCACAAGACAAAATTAAAAAAAAAAAAGTTGAAATAGGGAAATATTTGCGCTAGGACATAAGGTGACAGAGGAGACACACATAGATGTATACGGGGGGTTGACGGGAGATATTGGAGTGAAAACGTTTTAGCACGGCCTAATGGACTACGCGAAAAAAACTGAAACCGTGATTTAGTGTAGGGGACCTGGACCTACCAGAAAAAAGTCAGATGTATACCAGTAGTCTGGGGGAGGAGGACGTGGATGCACATGTGCGCCCGTGTGGCACAAATATAGTGTAGGACTCACATAGTAGGAGAATGTGAAATAAAGAAGGAGGAACCGGATATCTTCGAGGTAGGAGGTGATGAGGACTTACACCAATGTGACACGGAAGAGTTTGGTAGACTAAAGAGTAGCGGGAAAACGATCGCCATCCTAAGAGGTTGATGGTGGCCACAGACGGCAAACGCTGAAGGGGATAGGATAGGCAAACAGTTTTCAACACATGGGAAAAGCGTAATGAGCGCCCAAATGTTGGAGATGTCTCTGTTAGGAGTAGTAACGGTGCTCCGTTTCAGGGGTGCGTGGTCAATAGTAAGTGATTAAGCCAACCAACAAAAAAGTACCCGCCCCCCCCCCACTCCCCGCCTCCCCCACCATCGCCTACGGGTCATCCCACGGTAGAGGTGCAGCAGACGTCCCCCCGCACCTGACATGAGGAGCTCAAATGTATCATCTGATAAACGTGACTTGGAAGGCATTCGTTCGCGCAAGCCAACTGACAATTTCCATGCGCTAGTCCTAACCCGAGCACACTCGAACCAATGTCACACTACCCGATAGTTGTTTCCACAGTTGAGGGTCTCAATCGGCAAATACCGATCAGCAACGTTGGACCATAAACATGCAACTCCTACCCACCGTGGACGACACCCATGCCGTCACGCGTGCAGTACGCTCCTGCTGTTTTACACGAAAAAACCGGTTTTAACCCCCCCCCCCCCCTCTTCCTTTACCCCCGTAAAGTACGTATTTTAAAACATGAAAAAAAACTCTTGAGCTGTGTGTGATCCTAACCCAAAAATAATTAGATCAAAACTCAGCTTTGCAAGCTGCGCCCGATACTTCGATCTAGCGTGTTACGGGGTGTGTATATATTCTTGAAGGATGCAGGTCAAGGTGACTCCCCTGCTAATGCCAGGGTCAACAGGACTAAGACGTTCAACCTTGTTCGACGCACGGAGCCTGAATGACCCGCATTGGGGAGACGTATATGGAATTGAGTATGCACGAAACAGTGAGGGTTATAGCGTGAGTTAACTTTCGGAGTGGGGTACTTGGGTCTATCGGGTTCGTACCCAAGCTCCTCTGCACTCTTTGTCTATGTGGCAGGCCAGCGGAGGTCCAGCCCAGCCCTCATGCAGGGGTCCCTAGTGCTGTCGAGTCCTGATGGAACATGCGGTGGACGTCGATCGCTACTGTTCCGAAGTGATCCCTCTTCTGCTCTTGGTAAAAATGGAAAGGCACACTCACACACCTCTCTTGATTGAACGGAGACCGATGAGTGAGATCTGGCGTTCAGGGAATACAGAAAGTAAAGGGTGGGTCCAAGACGCTTGACCCCTGCACTTTTACAGATGGAAGCTCTTGCGCTAATACTGAATGATCAAAGGTGCGTGTTGCCGAATGGCAGAGTGACTTTGCTGCTCCAGAGAGCATCCGGCGTCATTTCCGGATGGCGCACCCGCAGGCCACAATTGTTAGCTCACCTTTCCAAACGTGTAGGGGAAAGTCGGAGTTCATATCAATGAAACTACATAACGACTTCCTCCATAATTCAAGGAAATTAACTGTTTGAACGTTAATCGGAGCTAAAGCAAAAACTGTAATAGCTGGCCTCGGTTGGCACCAACGCAGTATACAATTCCATGTATATTGGCGTTGGCGTTGATTGGCCACGACGCTGTAATACATGCCAATCATTGCGTGAGCTAGACAACTAGGCACTTGATTAATTTTTGCCGGTCACAATGATTGTTATAGAGGTAGATAAACATTGTGCGGGGTGAAGAACCTGAACTGCGCACAAGGGGAATGATCGCATCACGTATCGCCAATATGGAAATGAATTCAAGAGGCAGATACATATTAATACTCATTACTGTCTCTGGAGTGGACGAAAATGAAAACAAAGTAACCCATTGGCGCTGTCATTTATAAACAAACGAGAAAATTGGCACAAGGTGCCGAAATCCGTCTTACGAGAGGTTCTTGGAAGGATGCAGTTCACCCTTCATGCGACTCGCCGAACAAGTCACGGTGCTTCGCGCCTGGTGCAAAGAATGTCTGCGTGGTTGGCGAAAACCCTACGTGCTTCGGCCTGGCATGCAAGGATCTATGATCATACGACTACAGCCATGCACAAACTGAGTACCCCCCCCCTCCCTCCCCGAAAAAACGCCTTTCCCCCACTTGTGCTACGACCAAATAATACAAAATATTAGTATTGATTAGCCCATCGCCCCTTCGAAATGGGTACAAGCTGGGTCCAAGGGGAATGACGGACCTATATACTCAAAGAGAATACACATCCAGTACGCGCGAGCGGAGTATCCTACACAGCTTGAGCAAAGATGACTTTCGACGAAGTCTTCGATTTCACAGGTGGAGTGTATCGTAGTTTTTACAAGAATAATGATGTGCGTTTCACAGGCGTCTGGCAAGGTACGGCCTGGAAGGCTGGTGCTTACCTCAGGGCAACTAGCGGTCTTTTTATTGGATCGGATAGCGTTTTCTGATCAGAATACTAACAACATGAGACGGATAGTGCCCGCCAGCGCACATGTTGCCCGGGGCTCAGTGGGGTGACCAAGCCGCTTCTCTGCAACGTATTCAGAGGCTACGAAAGTGATAAATGACCTAGGATATGCTTAATAGGCACACCTGCCATGGGATACTCTATTTCCCCGTCCGATTACCAAAACCTGCGTCGTTTGCATGGTGTTGCTAGTTTGCCATTTTCCTCGAATCTTTCCAATTATTGCCTTTAGCGTTGCTTCGCTTCCCGTCTAGCCAATGTCCCTGTTCCTCCTTCCGCTAGAATCTCAACAGAGCGAGTGATATTCCTACTTCATCTTCGATCACTATAACGTTGAAACGGCAGGGGCCCCGTGTTGGTCGCCGCGCACGTGGCATATGTGAATAGCCTGTAAACACAATGGTTGTGTGGAGGCTCTGTCTTCTATGCAAAGAGATGCAGAGGTGGCACCGAAGTGTCTGTTAAGATCACTTGTGATAAGAAAGAAAGGGATACTTTGGAAAGGGCGTTTGAGGCCCAAGAAAGAAGAAGAAGAAGAAAAAAAGGAAAAGTGGGGAGAGTAGGGGGAGTGCTTATGGTGGGTTGCATCACCATTTGATCACCACGGAATAATGCCCGTAGTCCGGTAGAATACCGGGACAACGGGACAACCTTAATATACTCAAATCTACCTTTACATCTAAGTTGCGCCGAAGATTCAACGTAAGATTCAACGTATGATTCAACTGCATATCTTATTAGTGCGTGTAGACTGCTTGAATAGATTGCGCACTAACTTAGATTTGAATCCAAGGTTCAAACTTTAAGCACGCCCCCATAATGCAAAGTCAGATTGCTAGAGAAGCCTCATACTTAGCAATCAAATTCGTAAAAATAAAAGGGTCACATATTCAGTCCGGTGTGTCAACCACGGCAATATGGATATCTCCATGTTATTCTCACATTTTCAATGAAAAAAATCTTACAAGGAAATATACGTATATAAACTACGCTTGGTGTAATTACCAGCGATAAATACCGTGAAAGATAAAACGCAAAGATACGTCTACTGGGTTTTAAACACGATTACTGAGTTGTACCCAATAGATTAACAAAATTAATCACATTAAGAAATTGTGGACAAATGTCCATCACGACAAAATGAAGCATTCTCGTTCTTCAGCTTTGGTTTTATGTACTCACGTATTTCCGTACTTGAAAAAAAAAAAGATAGAATCACGAATACTGATAGTACTGTAATGGACTATAATGGGTGTAGTCAAAGCCTGTCATTGAGCTGTATCCCGAAAAAGAAAAAACAAACAAAGAAACAAACAAAGGTCACTGCTGTAAGTTAACCACGCCACTTCGATATGATGCTAGAATACGCATAGAACGATAAACTGTCTGGTACTAATCGTACGCTGAAGAGCATATGATAGGCAATCTTTGTGAGCCTTTTCTCCTTAATGCTGGAATATTTTCTTGTACGCATTTTCGGTAGAACATAGCTCATTGCTGTACGATCATTGAGTTGAGTTCATGCGACCCATAGTTCCACCTTTGCTTACACTTAATTGTCGAGCAGTTGTAAGTTTCCAGTAAAACACTAACTGCCGCACAAAGCAATATTACACACTGAAGTATCAATTTCAGCTGTATCCACAACTACATCTCGCAGAAAAATATTTCCGGTTTAACCATGCCCCCGTCTCTGTGCGAAGTACTACAACTGCTGTAAAATCACCCCCTGGATTTAGACACGGTTAAGTCTCGTCCATATTTGCTCATCCTCGTGGGTTGATAAACGTACGAGATACTTGACAGCCGTTCGGCTATGTCGTTATACATACGACTGGCGAGGAGAAAGTCAAAAGGGTCAGCGACCGAGTCACCGATCCAAGCTGAAAATGCTGGAGGAAAGCTTTGACACAGAGAAGGGAAAATTACGTGATGCGATGTGTACGTCGGCCTTGTTCTTCCCCAGTCCATTGTAGTCTTGTAGCTGAATCATAATAGGCGAATCTTTTGTCGGTACATTGCCTTTGGTTGCGCGTAACGAGATTCTCCGTTCTCGGTACATCGCGGTTGTTCGGTAATTGAAAAGTCCGATAGCACATTGCAGAATCAGAAACAGGCTTGTATCGAACTCCATAAAGCAATGCTTTCTTTGATCATGCAGGTTTGCCTGAGAAAAATTTACAAGGCAGTCGCGATGGACGATGGCGGTCTTGCGAGCCGGAGCTGTAGTTGTGACTTCAAGGTGTTGGAGCTCAAAAGGGGTTTTCCATGCTGAAATCGTTGGTCTTTGAGCAGAGGTCGCTGAAGGTTTGCATTCATCCGCTTGTGGTGAGGCCATAGGTTGCGCGTAGGTCGTGGGTACCGAAATAGATAACGGACGATTTATTTTGTCCATTCCGACAGCCCTGGTGTACTGCGAAACGGTCTCGAACTGCTGTTTCGGGGATCCTTAAGGTTGTAGGGTCAGCTGACGCGCTTTTACTTGAGAAGCGGCCGAGTCTGCTGTTGGTAGAGCGGAAGGCGGCTCTGCAATGAAGGAGGCTGATTTTACCCTGCTGCGATGGTCGGAATATTTTGCCATGTAGGCGTATCATAGCTGGTCAGAACTCACCAGCTTTATACATTCGCTGGAAAGGTTAGGCCGCGGTGTCTTACGGTGCTTCTGTTGAGTGCTCTAAATGATCTTGCACGTATCACACGCCGATAGAGTGTCTGAGAATTTTACCCCACACTCTGCAATATTTTTCACCTTGGCCATCACCTGTCCATTGGGATTACCTAACCTCTTATGCCAGATGTTAGCTGGAACGGTTGTAGCCCGGGAAGTAGCTTCAGTAGCAGTTCAAGCGTGAACAGCGAGGACGGTTTCCGGTTTAAAGGTGGTGCCGGAAACGGTTGGAAACGCTGTCTCAGGTGTTCGGCTGGTGGCACCAGTGGTGAGGTCGAGATGATGCAGAGAAGAGCAGTGTCTGTCTTTGCGTAGGGGTATAGCAAATGCACTCATGTCCAGATGCGAATTCGTGGCGATGATCATAGTGACCCCTCTCGTAGCTGCTGATCCCCCCCGAAAATGGGTGCCTGCCTAGCCCTGGTACGGCCGTGACGGGGAGCTACACAGAGTGCTTAGAGCCTATATGGTCCAACACTTGAACGAACGAAAACCCTTGACCAACGCCACAAGGGCGAAATTTCCCGCTAGGTTGATTGTTACGGGAGGGTCCAGCTGTACGTAGTGGTTCATTTTATGCTCAATTCCTGGTATAATATGATTTTCGATGAAGTGGCTAGAAGCTCCGCTGTCCGCAGCCATGGAAGGGACGACGGGCTGCGCGGCGATGTTGATCGGAAGTGCGACGATATAATGATGACCTATACCAACTGGAGGTAAGGATGGACAGAGAAGAGTCGCGAAGCATGTAGAAGTAGCTGCTGTAGTCGCAGCCGCAGTTGTGGAGGGAGCATGTATCCCTGGGACGTAAGCTTCCATTTTCGTTGTTGAAGTTGGAGTTTTGGCGGTGTTGGCGTGAGTGTTGCGGTTGTTATTATGCCGGCCATTATGTTGGCCAGGACGAGGGCGACGGGTTATGTGGTCGTCCCGCATTTAAAACCGACAGTCACCATTATGGTGGCGATCGGTTTTATGCAGGCTACACAACGAGTTTGTTCGAGATGTTGAGGTAGGTTTTTCTCTGACATCGTTCCCTTGCGTGTAAAGCAATTATGGGATCGATGGCCTGGCTTTTTGCAGTGTTAACAGTTCACTACTGCTGAGAGTGTTGGTGTGACTCCCATAGCAGACTCACGCCCCTTCGCGTTTCGCGAAGGCCTGTTTCGTATAGCTGTATTTGCGTACATATTACGCATTGTTATCACAGCTCAGTCGTGTGTTAAGTCATTATCTGCTTCGGCGCTATATTTTTTTTGCAGGTATTCATCCGTGGGTCCTACCAGCACTATGTCCAACATGCTGTCATCGTTGAATACCTCTCCCATGTCCACCAATTGATCCCGTAAATAGTATACTTCATTGACAAAAATGTCTGCGTCTTGCCCATTCGCCATGACCATATGAATTAGTTGTTTTTTGAGTATACGTCTTCGTTGGCGGATGGAATTTTGATTTTTTTTAACCATACCATCCCAAGCAGCCTTCCCATTCGCAAGTTCACCCTCGTTTCGGCTTGAATTGTAGAAGAATTCTGGCCGCGGCTCCCGATGTGCTCAGGAACAAGAAATCGAACAGAAGACGGTTGTCATGGTGCCAGTCCTTGATGTCTTCCAAATTCGAGATGTTGTCATCCATATCCCATAAAACTGATGTTGCGGCTGGGAGTGTAGAATATCCTTAAGATGATTGTAGCAGATGCGCCGTGTCCACGGGAGTACTCCCTGCGTCCCGCTGTACATTCTCTGCTGTTTCAGCCGGGAAGGCTTCCCCGGACTGAGTGTCCGTTTTGTCAGCGGCCTGGCTGCGAGTTACAGCTCGTGAAGGCCCACTGCTGATAGAAGATGGACAAGGAATAGTTAGTTTGGGCTCGGGGCAAAGACGCCTATCCAGGATATCTGTGATCCCGGCGTGAATCATATTAATCACGGACTGAGCCGTACGTTTCCGTACGTCGAACTTAAGCCCATTATATTTTGCCGTTGAGAGCTCTAACTAGCTCGTCTACCGCATCACCTGCTTTCGTTGGCTCTCCCATGGTGTGCTGATGCTGATACTGAGGCTAATCGCTGATGCTGATGCTGATCACTGATGCTGATGCTGATCGCTGATGCTGATGCTGATCGCTGATGCTGATGCTGATGCTGTAGCTGTTGCTGATTGCTTATGCTGATCGCTGATTCTGATGCTGATCGCTGATGCTGATGATGACGCTGATGCTGATGCTGTAGCTGATGCTGATCGCTGATGCTCATGCTGATGCTAATGCTTAGTAGCTGATGCTGATGCTGATGCTGATGCTGAAGCCGGCTTATTGAAGGTTGCCCCTCTAACTTCCCGGTAAGATACGACGAACTTCAATGAAATGTCGCTTGGTGCCGATCGATGTATATATTAAAAATCGAGGCTCATAACCTGTGAATATCTTGTGAACACAATTGTTGTGTGGAGGCTCTGTCTTGAATGCAAAGAGATGCAGAGATAGAACCGAGGAGTCTGCTGAGATCACTTGTGATAAGAAAGAAAAGGGACAATTTGTGAAGGGCACTTGAGGCCAAAGAGAGAGAGGAATGTGAATAAGTGAAGGGAAAGCAGAGACAGTAGGGAGAGTGATCATGGCGGATTGTATCATCACTTGATCATCATAACAATGCCCGCAGTCTAGCAGAATACCGGGACAAAGGGACAACTCAAATCTACGTTCACATCTAAGTTGCACCGAAGATTCAACGTAAGGTTCAACGTATGATTCAACTGCATATCTTATTCGAGCGAATAGACTGCTCGAATTGAGTGCGCACTAACTTAGATTTGAATCCCCAGGGTTCATATTCTCAACAGCATTCGGACGATGACAACTTAGGACATCGTGCAGAAGGCAGCAACAACGACTGTCGGGCTCGGGAAGCCCTGACCGAGTACGGCCGAGACAAAAGACCAGGATTACATATCCTGCTTTCTGTCAGTTGCCACGCCACTCCGCAGAAAAGCTAGCCCGAGCCCCAACCACCCGACTTGTTCGCTCCGCGCTTAGTCAACATGTTGCAAGTTTGTCAGCCTCGCGGTCCGCATTTATTAGCACGCTCCGCGAGCAGGCAGCGCAAGCTTCAGCATCATATTCGGCCTCGTCTATTTGTTTTTGTGCTTCCGGCCTCCGGACATATGCACAACCAAGGGCAAGCATGCTGGAGTCAGCACTCTGCATGATCAGCGACGGATAACGCCCGTTTTCCGAGAGCTCAATCGGACCTCGGAATAAATTGCATAAGGAGCCAGGTCGACCTTTGTAGAACCTTATTTTGACCGCTTGTACAGCCAACTCTCTCGTCCCGCAACGACGTTGCACTCGCTAGACGTTGGCACCTTCTGAGGCGCAGGTAACGACATCCACAGTAGCAACGCCCTTCTCTGCTCTATATCCGGACCTGCGGTGCATGTCCCACTCCACCCGACGCTCATAGAGATACCACAAATCGAGTCACTGACAAACCGCCGTGCCCGCAGCAGTTCGTCCACACGTTTACCACACAGGTGCCGCGCTCAAGCCGCACGACTGCTGTCCACAGCACTGCCAACACTACGGTACTGCATGATAGGTCTACTGCCAGTGTGCGCCATACACCTGTCAGAGCTCCTGCTGTAGACTAACTGTCCCACAGCTGGGCCGCCTAGTTAGCTTCTACCCACGCAGCACACAGGTCACCCCCTTCATTGTCCCAGGGAACTCAGATACCGCATTGACGCCGTCCGCTAAACACACGCCTCGTTCGAGCGTACACAAGCTGCTGTGCATGTACACCTTGCACGAACGATGGGATAGTTTCCACATCACGGCTATTTCGTCCATCTGCAACAGACTCGCATTTAGTGATCACTGAATCGTCATGTTGGACTTTCGGTCGTGCTTTCAGCGTGGGGTTGCCCTTTATCGCACCGTTAATATACACGCGGATAATTAATCCAATTAGTGTATGGCCACAGCTGCGATAATACAGCACTCTGCAATGCTAGGGACGTAACGTCCCTTTACCGTGCGGTCGGAGTACGTGCTGCCCGCTCGGGGGGGTGCCACCGTTTATACTGGTGTTGGTGCATGTGGTTGCGTTTCATACCACTGTTCACTCGGGTGCTCCGTTAATACTGTTATTTAGATTGCCTTCATACTACTGCTGCTTGTGTGGATGCAACTTTGTGTGCGGCTGGTCCGCGTGTTACCTTGCCCCTTTTCATGCTGACACCCTTTACTGTGCTGCACCCTGAGCCTGTGACAAGAGTGGATTCTGCCCAATTTCGTGCAGTGGGTATGGGCGTTATGTGCGACCCTATACTGTGCTGCCTCCTCCCCGCTGCGACTAGGATAAACGATGCTCATTTTCTTACGGTTGGTATTGACGTTGCCTTCCCTTTTACGGCGGTTGGTGCGGGCGCTGCCCGTGTACCCTAAGGTTGGACTTGACGCTGTCGTTACATCGCGGGTTTAGTTGATGCTGCCATTGTTTATGTTGTTGGTTCGGACACTCTTTATATTCCGCATTTTAAATGAGCTCTGCCCGATAAAGTCTGCGAGCGTCGACGCTGCCCACGTTTCATTTTGCTAATTGACATGAGTGATGCCTTTTATACAGCTGCTTGACGGGGACGAGGCCCTTTATCTTGCGGTTGCGGTAACACAGATATTTCTACGCTCATGGTAGCGGGACCACAGCAATATTCCTGTCTCCATCCATCTGTGATGAATCGTGCCCCGCCCGCCCCCTCCCCCCAAGTCCCCCCCCCCCCCCCCCCTACCCCTCCTCCTAGGAAAACCTAGCAATATCTTCCGGTGACGAAGCGGGCTAGTCGTGCAGGCTGCTGTCTTCCACACACCCCAACCAACACGACCACCAAACGTGGGGTGCTCGCTCGAGATCCCGCGACTCGGACGAGACACTGTGGATGAGGAGGCTTCATGTTGTGAGACTTCGGACAACTCCCCACACATCTCGCGAACCCACGTGTAACCAAGAACGATGAGTCGCCGCCCCTAGCGGAACCGAATGCGGTCCAACCTCCACCGGACTCTGGAGCTC
Source organism: Undaria pinnatifida (assembly GCA_012845835.1). Classification (NCBI taxonomy): domain Eukaryota; class Phaeophyceae; order Laminariales; family Alariaceae; genus Undaria; species Undaria pinnatifida. Next base: position 3,054,953 of record JABAKD010000001.1, on the reverse strand, counting down.
TTTGACGCGAGCTGTCGCCAGACCCAGTGGAGCGCCACCAGCTGGCCTTTTCGCTCTCTACAGAGCACCACAGTGGGTGCTTCCGGGCTCAGGGTGCCTATATCGATCCGTTGGACGTGTCATCGGGGCGACGTGATTCAAGCGGGCGTTCGAAGACGCCGAGAATACGACGCTCCGGCGTATAAAGCGCTTCAGTCTGATGAAGACCAGCACGGAGACGGCACGGAACGCGGAGAAGGAGGCGCCCTGACTTCAACAGTGGTGACAGCTACTGCGAGTGCTACCGTGGCCCCCTCGCCTTTGCCGTGCCAGCAGAGCGTCGCGGCGGGCGCAAACGGTCCAAAGACGACGCCTTTCTTGCTGGCAGTGTCGAGTGCATGTCCTCGAAGCCGATGAGGGAGATATAATCCGAGTTGAAAGTCGCGGTGGTGGAAACGACCTGCGACATTCTAGTGTTTGTGAGTTCGGCGTCGCTACACGGAGCGGAGGCATTTTCGGTGAAGGAGGTTTGGCCTGGGAATGATCACATCACATATGCGGGGCAGATGAGAAACGTCGCAACCCTTGCCCTCGTCAAGTCCCTTCGGACGGATCACGATGAGACCCACGACTCCGTGTTGTGGCCGGCTTCGTAGCAAGAGTTGCAGGAACTCCGCCGTCGGAAAATAGCGACGGGGCGAAGGTCGCGATCGCGGGAACCGCCACCGCGGCGGTGGTGATCTCGGATGACGGCGGCTAAGCCGGGGGCAAAGACACAAAAGGTGGGCGTGGTGACCACCGCGGGGGTGGCAGCGGAGGTAGAGGGGCGGAGGGGTGTCGGGCGCTGGTGGGGGCTTGGGGCGCCGCCGAGGGCGCAACCTTGGTTTGCAACAATCGGGGCAGTAGCCCAGCTATGGGGGGGGAAACGGAAGGTGGAGGAGCGGAGTGGGAGGACGTTCATCGCGGGATGGATCGTCTACCCTCTCCCACTCGTTTTCGGCCTCGAGCGAGTGACATGCAAGTGACTCATTCCTTGGTGGATATTGCTTCCTCCGCCGAGCGCCTGGGCAAACGGATTGTGTCAGGTGATAGCATAAAACCTGTGTGTTTGGATTCGTCCATCGTTTGTACCTCCGCAAATGCCCCTGCCACTTCTACAGCCAAGGCCGCGCTTGATGACTCGGTCAAGCTTGTGAAATTCATGCTCCTCCACATAGACGCAGACCTCATTTCTGTGCAGTCGTTCCCCGGTGCTTTGAACAAGTCTGACGGCGCGCAGAAACTCACACGCTCCGTTAAATCTGCGATGTCCGGCATCCTCATGCGCTGCAATGAACGTTGCACAGAGGCCGTACGATCGCCCGGTGGGGATTAACTACTGCACACGGTGTTCACACGTGCTACAACGGCTCACAGGTCCATGACCGCCCGCATGACGATGGTCATCGATGATTGTTTGGGACTAGTGTCACAAATCATGGCAGGGGGCGCATATGAACGCCCTTAGTCTTCTGTTCCGCTTGCCGATGGCGCACTTTGACCGGGTAGACACGGGGAAGGGATACACCAAGTTGAAACTTTTGGAGTGTGTAACAACACGCCTTTTTGCGATCTCAATGGGGAGGTTCAAGTGCTATTTTCTACAGCTATGTGAAGCAACCGTGTTTTATGTCTGGGGCAGGTGTGGTGGTGGAGATGGTTTGAATGGTGGTGAATTGGCAATTACCGACTCGTATGTATGCCTACGTTGTACCCTGGTTCGAAGGCAATGGACCAGAGGCCGTTCATATCGTTGGATGCTATGCTGCCATTTTGTGAAACTTGGCGCTTGTAAGACACCCGCCATCAACGCTGAGAAATATTTTTTATCCGCATGTTGCTTTGATGGGAGCGCGGTCGTCTGCCCTATCGGGGCCCCGGCCCGCCCGTCATGGGTACAGTCAGAGCCGGAGGCCGTCCCAGTCGCCTCCATGGAAGATGAGTTCGAGCCCTAATCCGTTTCCTACGTCAGTTTCTGATCCCACCAAACCCTGGCTTGGTAATTTCCCCAACTGATGGTCCTCAGAAGAACCTTGTTAAGCAGAAATTTTCGCCGTTAGTGCCTCCTCTCGCCCTCCGCCTTCGGCGCTGCCCTCCGAGTAAACCGGGGTCATTGCCTCTAATGCTTCGAAAAAGCACGTTCCTTCCGAAACTTAAAACCCCTTCATTAACGCGAGCGGCTGTTGAAACCCTGAAATAGGCCACCTCGGCGACGATGATGCCTGCAGACGGTGGCAAGCACGTATGACTAGCTACTGCCGTGACTACAAGTCTTCTTGGGCGCACAACCACACCAGAAAGAGTCGACGTCGTTCAGATCAATCGCGAGGGTACCACCAGCTCCATGGCCAGGCTAATAGTCACAGTGGTAACCACAACAGCCCATACACGTCTGGCCACCACGGTGGGGTTCTAACCTCGCCCGACTATTCGGCTCACACAGTTGCTCCTGGAAGGTGCGTATGGACTGCCCACAAGCCGGGAAGAATCTCCAACACGTGCCAGCCAGGTACCGTTCGCTCTGGAAACTGACCGCTCGACGGCGGTACGGTATACCCGACCCGTCCGCCGACGGAACTGTCGGAGACCCTTCCTGTCGCGTCACAAGTTGCTTGAATATTATTCGATAGCCTGTCCGACAACACAGAACAGATTCCTTTTGTGAAGAGCGCGCGGGCTCCTACGCTGTATCCTGACGATTTTCACAGCGTGGTATCGGCGGCGCAGACCAGTGCTTCAAGCGTGATCTCCTCTAGCCATGTTACGTTTTCGACGAAGAGTCGTTCCAAGGTAGCCCCCCCAACGTTCTTTAGCGAAATCGCTGGTTTACAAACCAGTTCTCGGCCTTATCTCCGGAAACACGGTGCCCCTTGTCACCCCGACGTCATCATTCGATGGTCCTTCGCAGGCAAGAAAAGCTTTGATGATTTGTTTTGCACAGCACCCTTCCTCGCATTGAGCAGACATGAAGCGTTCGTTGAAGAATATCGCTAGTTTCGGGGAAGGGATGTTGGAGTATCAGTCCTAGGGAACGTGCGCTTACCTCGACGGTCCTCTCGACCATGATCCGAGTTCGTTGGAGGGAACCCGCGCTTCCAACGCCCCTCTCTTCAGTTGCGGTATAAGTTCGGAAATGGCGGTACGCGATCCAAACGATGCCGCCATCAACCAATGCACGGGAGGGTGTTCCTCGCGCGCTTTTCCTACGCTAGCATGTTCATCCTCTCCCTGACCATGTGAGGATGGTCTGCTTGAGGTGTGGGAAGGCCAACACAAATCACTGAGATATTTTACGAAGCTCAATCCGGTGCTTCCTCGCAATAGCAGCGAGTGCAGTATCCGTTTCGCCATCAAGGATGAGTCGGCAAGCTTGGCTACCTCGTCTCCCCTCTTCCAAGCGCTAACGGGGAATGTCCTTCTCGGGTAAAGCTTTTGTTGCCACCTGCCCGAGCTCCACTCCAGAAGATGCCCACAGGGTCTACTGGCCTTCTTTCATCTTCAAGCACGCTGACCCAGTTCTATCAAGCTACGTCTGCCTCAGAGGTAAGAAAGGAGATATTACGCTGCACAACGGGCCAGTGGTGACACCACAGCCTCAAGCTCGATCCGCGGGACGATCTTCACGAACATTTACAGATGAATCGCGCCTCTAGTCAAGAAGAAATATCTCCGAGCCCCCCGTCTGTTCGAGATCAGCTAGGTCAGGTTCTTGCGATTATACTTTAAAGAGCGAAGAGGCAACGACGCCAGAAAACGTGGACACGGACTCGTGTCGTGCTCAGGTGGCCTGGTGTTTTCAGAGGGAGACACTACAGTCCCAACGTGCCGAGAACTGGTGTTCCCAGAGGGGCACACTGCAAATCCAAATGCCTAACGGGGCTTCTGACGGGTTGGCATATTTATCTCTAGCCTTTTATTCCGGGAGTAGGTAGAACGGCTTCTTGCGAAGTTCCGCCAGCGAGTGAAGAAGACCCGTGTAGACAAACTGCGGGTTCTAACTCGCACCATGATCCTGAGGCCCGGTGTTCCCGCCAGGGAATACGACAGGCTCAACGTGCCGAGGACCGGTGCTCCCAGACGGGGACATTGCAGGCCTAACATTCCAATACGGCTCCCGAACGCGTGCTACGATAGAGGTAGCACTTACGATAAAGGTAGCACTTTAATCAGAAATGGGTTCTAAAACAACGGCGCTCCTTACCCCAAATTTGTCGGAAATAGACGTTGTTTTGCATGGTTCTCATTTTGTACCTAGGGCATGGGGTTTTCAACAGGGAGCAGATATTTTTTTCCTCACATCCGTTTTCGGGAGAGGTCTTCATCTCCCACATAGAGGAAATCTCAGAAAAATTGTGGTGCACCTCTATTGTAGCGCGCGTCTCCGACGGATTGGTGCCGTCGACGTTTAACCCTTTTCTCGATTACTGCGCAGAGTGGTTCTTGTTCTGGCAGCCGCCATCCTATTTTTGAAGGGGTCTCCTTCGCCGTTTGTCGTGGACAACGTGTCAAATTCTTGCGCAGAGCAGAATACGATGGACGAAAAGACTCGGCGTTCGAAACACCGTCGAGCGATGGAGCTCAGTCAACCATGTCATCGCCTGACCCAATCACATATACACAAATCGGTCGGGGCGTGCGCAACTTCTTCTTTGCTGTTAGGACAAGGAATTAAATAACGAGGTGTTATCTGGCACCTATGCCAAATGCGCTCAGATCCTACCCATGAAAAAAGCACATTTCGAGCACTGAGAACAAGCCTCCGGATAACTCCAATCCTCTGGACGCAGTGGGGGGCATTGGCCATCGGCGAATGATCCCAAGGCCAAAGATCCATGACACTAGAGAGGAAACGTTTGGTCGGTGAGGAACGATCTGACGTTTGCGAAGCAATTTGCAGAAGCGAGACTGGGTCGTCAACCCCGCCCACGTCTAGTCGGTTCTACATTCGCACCGGGAATGGCAGAATCCACAAAATTTCGTCCGCACCGTCTCATGTTCCATTGACCGCGGCCATCGTTCGCAAAGTCGTCCTTTAGGGGTTCGGATCATTTTCCGGGAAGCACCGGCCGACTAAAGCTGTGAAGATTTGGAGATAGCTGCTGACATCGGTCTCGGTCTTGCGCTGTCAGAACATGGTCCCTGCCTCGTCGGGTGGTGCTGTGACGTTTGACGACGTTTCGTTCACCACCAATATAGCAATAAGTGACGGAGACGACGTTATTACGCCCTACCGATGTGTGGCGCTCGTCGACACTGGTTTCTCTCAATCGATGACAATCGCGATTGTCTCGAATCGCAATATTGGGGTGAGCGCCGCCTCGGTGCGGTACGAGCGACCCTGCAGCCGTCGATCGTCTCGGATCGTGTTCTTTGGGTTGACGACGCCTCGACGGCCTGCGCACGACCCTGCAGCCGTCGTTCAAAGGGAGGTGTTGGGGAATATGTCCGTTTAAAGACGTCGCCCAGCATCCATCTGCCTGAGCGTCCACGTTTCTGCAATACTGACCGGACGAGCTTCGTCGCAGTAAGGGCGTGCTTAGTTCCTCCGTCGGTCACGCAGCACGCGGTGTTGCGGGGTCGCGACACAGTTGGATGCCGTTCGTATCGCGCTTGCCTCCCTCGACCTTAACCCAAACGGAGGTTGGCGAGTTGACGTTTTTCCACCACGCCACGACAGGTGTATCGACCTATGCGGTAGACCCCACAGCTAGAGACAGGGATTCCGACCTTCCCTATGATAGCGCTGGAGGTGCCACGTTGTCTAATGAGCCCTAGCTTGTTGAGATCAACTTGGTGCGCAGCAATGGCTCTCCCGCATCAACAGGACATTACGTCTTGACATGCTACCACAGCGGGGCCTGCGTTCGGCGCAGGAACTCTTCGTTGCCTCAGGGCACCAGGTCCTTCCGCTAACAGGTGTCGCCGACGTTGAGCCGGTCGACATAACAAGGGTCGCGCGCGACTGGAGCATCACACACAGCTTGCAAAGTTGAGTTTCGATAACATCTTCGATCTCACAGCTGATGAAGCGTATTTATATTATGTAAGTATATTTATATAATATTGTGTACGAATCCGTAGTACGAGTAGAGACATTTTTTTTGCCAGCAAAAACTCACCGTATACTTGCTAAGTGCGGATAAATAGGTATCTTGCTGAAAATATATATTTTTTAAATTAACACACTCCAGCTGTGAGATCGTAGACCCCGGGGGAGTCGCCGACCTATATCCTTAATGAGGACACACACCCAGCAATACCCGCGATCGGAGTATCACACACAGCTTGCAAATATGAGTTTCGACAAAGTCTTTGATCTCGCAGCTGATGTAAATGTATATTTTAAAAACATAGTGTACGAATTCGTAGTACGAGTAAACTACGAGCTGGACCAGCCTTAAAACTCATTTCCACTTAATAGGCCTTTTCTCAACTGTTTAGAAGCATTTCGACGCCAGATTGTGCAGCTTGGCGTCTGGATCTGTACCGCGTTTGCTGGCGTTGGAATTATTTCAATCCGAGGTTTTTTCGTCGAGAAATTACTAATCAAATAAATCCCGTCACTCCCGAACATATATCGATACTAAAGTCTATACGAAAGCCCGAAAACGTTGCACTGCGTATGCCGCTGAAACTCGGTGTGAGTGTTCGTTGAGGCATGGGGAAACGATCGATACCCGTCTCATCGATTAATCTATCTCTTGTCAAGAGATAAGCTGCGTAGAAGATGCCAATACAATTTTGATTTACTACGATTCGAGATACAAAATCGGTTTTTCGCACCGCATTTTTACGAGTTTTGACCTACGATTTAGACACGTGATTCCGAACTCATTTGTCTAGGGCTTCAAGCCGGCCCCAGAAAAAAAAAACGACTTTTTTTACGTATCGTTCGGTCGATTTGCATGTTGGCTTTTCACTCAAACGGTCAACATATTAGCGTGTCAACCTTTGTTTTTTTCTGGAGCCGGCCTGACGGCCTGGACAAATAAATGCTCTTCAAACCACGTGTGTGTCACAATGTCAGGTCAAAATTCGTAAAACTGCGCTGCGAGAAACCGTTTACTCTGACGACAGCAGTGTAGAGGTATTAGTAGGGTATTAGTCCGTTTGACCACTTGCAAAAGGTTAACCAAAAGCTTACCCAAACTAAGCCTTAAAACACTTTTTCCCCCTGAATCGGCGGGATAGCAGGTCGGCCGGATATACGGGCGGACCTGTCATTTGTCCGAGTCGTTTCATTCCCTGGGGATACCAGGGAGAGTACTTTTTTCAAGTTCGACATGGGGAAAATCTGAAACGTATATTATTGTGGATGGTGGGGATCGACCCCACGACCCAAAAACCCATGGTCTGTCGACGACGCCATTTGTTAAGGAATTAGTGGGGTATTAGTCCGTTTGACCACTTGCAACTGGTTAACCAACAACAGCTTACCCAAACTAAGCCTTATAACACTCCCCCCCACTGAAACGGCGGGATACCAGGTCGTAGAGACATTTTTTTGGCAGCAAAAGGACCCACCACTTTCTTCCTACATGTCGATGGATAGGTAGCGTGCTGAACATTTATTATAAATACATATGTATTCACACTCCAGCACAGTTTCAGGTGAGATCGAAGATTCTGTCGATACTTTTTTTTTTGCAAGCTGTGTGTGATACTCCGTTTGGGCGTATTTCTGGGTGCGTGTTCGCATTAAGCATATAGGTCGCCGACTCCCCTTGGATCGATGATTTTCGACAAAATCTTCGATCTCACAGATGGATGGAGTTAGTTTATGTGTATGAAAAAAAACAAACATTCAAGCTGTGAGATCGAAGATGTTGTCGAAACTCATATTCGCAAGCTGTGTGTGATACTCCGATCGCGCGTATTACGGGTTGTGTGTCCTCAATAAGGATATAGATCGTCGAATCCCCTAGCAACTACTACAGTGCATCTATCAGGGTCAACAGGGTGATGTTAGGCAGTCTGTGCGCGGAAACTATTAAAAAAACCCGTTTCTGAGGGGGACAAAAATCTTATAGCTGTGGATGGAAATGCATCAGTTTGTCACGTGAATCCTGTAAGCCGAATAACCGGTGAGGGGGGGGCGGAGTTTATAAGGACGTGGAGGCCTGATTTTGATCAAAACGGGGGGCGGGAGGGAGGGGCGCCCGTAGTGGGGGGGAGGGGACGGGTGGGGCAGGTCAATTTGTTCGTGGAAACTGTAAATTCGTCTTGTGCGGGAGGGAGGGGCGAATGTGGAGGGGGGAGCGGGGCGCGGTGGGGGAGGGCTTTAGGTCGCATAGATGTAGGGGTTTGATATACATACGCGTGGTCTGCTTGGTCTAGGCGATGCTGTGTGTGGTGGGGAAGGAGGGGCGTTGTGGGCGTGGGGTAATGGGACCTGCAGCAGCGGCATGGACGGCTCCCAAACGATATTGAGGCGATATCACGTGCGTGTAAGTGTTTATTGCTGTGGCGGATTTCGATATTAGGTGGGGCGTTTAAGCAAAAGAAAGCGAGGAAAAAAACAAAAATAGGGCGCGGGGGGAAAGGTTTTCAACAGGTTTAGGTCACATATAATACATAAATACACTCCAGCTATGATATCGAGGATTTGGTCGACACTGATCTTCGCAACTTTGTGTGTGATCCTGCGATCGCGCATATCAATCATATATGTAGGGGCTTGCTATAGGCGCGGTGCAGGGTCTAGGTCATCGTGCGGGGTGGGGGAAAAGAGGGGGCGTTAGAGGGTAGAGGGGGCATGAATGAAAGCTACGTCATGGATGGCTAGAAAGATAATAACGTGATATCAATTGCTTAGAAGTGTTTATTACTCTGGCCGACTTCGATTGTAAGTGGGGCGTTTGAACGAACTGGGCGGGGAACAAAAGAGGGGGGGGGGGGGGGGGGGGGGGGGGGGCGGAGATGAGTTAGAGCTACGGCATGGATGGCTGATGGGTAATGAGATGATATTAGCTCGTTGGTAGTGTTTACTTCTCTTGTAGATTTTGATTTCTGGTGGGGCGTTTGAAAAAGAGGGATCGGGGGGGGGGGGGGGGGGGGGGGGGGAGGGGGGGGGGGGAGGGCATTTTAATATGTGCACGGAAACTATAAACCTTAAAGAAGACGAAGCTGACACTTGTAGCAAGAAGACATCCCTTTATATCACCTGCCTGGTGTTGTTTATTATTCGAGAAGGTTTGATGTTACATGTTGTATGCAACCCAGTTCTTAGGTGTAGTAAACAACGTGCTAAAAGCTTCATAGTTTGTAATTGTACAAGGATCGAAAGATTGAATATTTCAACCGACAGGTACAATCATGTAGATAGATACCATTATTTTCTGACATCGCCGATTGCAACAAAGAGATACATATTGCCAAATACAATCATAGACGAGGTCATGTAGTCATGCAACATCACCGCCAATGAGAACGACAGGGAGAGATGCGAATCGTTATTATTTTTTTTTTTTTTATCCTCCGGAGGGTGGGGAACAATAACGCTTTAGGTCACCACACTTCCACGTATTTCCATACGCGTCGTGTGTCGATTTCACTCAGATCGCATCCCAACTCTAGCTGGCGCACACTTCGTTATTGTTTTGAAGGGAACGATTAGTGTACACGCGCTCAATTACGTTACTTCGTTAGTCATGCTTCGCTTTGCATAGGTTGGGAGGCGATCATGCAGACGGTATGTACGGAATACCCTACGTAATATGTTAGTAGACTTTTACCACAATTTTAACATATCTATCTGTCTGTACCTCATTTTCACATTATTACTGTCTCGCATATACGATTGTACGCCCATGATTATTACCGTGCCGATGTCTGGCTCTGAGGTCGCCAACGTTAAGACAGGGATACATCTTACAAATACACCAAGCGAGGTGACGTGGGCATGTGAATGTCACCACTTACTATTGAACGCGAGGGTGACTTTACTTTGTTAGGAAAATATACTGCGTTTGGTAGAGGTTGTCAGGTGATCATGTAGACGGCCGGAGGTACGAAATACCCTGCGTAATAGGTTGGAAGTGTGGTCTACCGCAGTGTTAACTACTTCTTTTTCACATTGATACATTCTAGTGTACGATTATACGCCCCGTTTTCTCCCCACCATCGTCGAAGATGTTGCGGCCTTGTGGATGTGGCGTCCATGTCTGGTGCTTTTGTTATTGGTGCTCATGAAAACATGCACTAGCGTGTAGTAGATGATCGCTGAGTGGTGTTCCTTTCCTTTACATCGAGCCAGGTAGTATAATAAGTCAACGCAACCGCTTGCTTGAAAACGACAAATATTTTTTCTCACACACCTGATACAGAGGAGACGCGGCCCGAAGAAGATTGTCTAGTTTACCGACTTACATATCATAGTGTACGAATTCGTAGTAGGAGTAGACACATTTTTTTCGCAAGCAAAAAAGCACCACTTACATTTAAAATGTAGATAAATAGGTAGCGGGCTAAAAAAAAGGTTGTTATAGTTTAGTTTATGAATTCGTATTAATAGTACGAGTAGAGACGTTTTTTTTTTTGCAACCAAAAAAAAACAAAAAAGAAAACACTTGTACTTCCTGAATTAGTGTTTATTACTCTGGCCGATTTCGATTGTAGGTGGGACGTTTGAACGAACTGGGCGGAGAACAACGGGGGGGGGGGGAAAGCCATTGATATCACGTCATTATCTTTCTAGCTATCTATGACGTAGCTTTCATTCATCCCTCCTCCCCCCTCCAACGCCCCTTCCTGCCCCACACCCCGCACGATCGCCTAGACCCAGCACCGCACGTATAGTAGGCCACTACATATACGCGATTGGAGGATCACACACAATGTTGCGAACATCAGTGTCGAGCAAATTCTTGACTTTCATATTACATGTGACCTAAACCTCTTGAACCCCCCCCCCCCCCCCCCCCCCCGCCCCCCCCCCGCGATTTTTTTTCTTTTTTTTGTCCCCGCTTCCTCTTGCTTAAACGCCTCACCTACTATCGAAATCCGCCGGAGTAATAAACACTTCCACGCCCTGGATATCGCCTCGTTATCGTTTCAGAGCGGTCCATGCCGCTGCTGCAATTACCACCCACCCCCGTCCCCAACGCCCCCTCCTTCCCCACCACCCACACCATCGCCTAGACCTAGCACCACGCGTATAATATAATAGCAAACCCCTACATCTATGCGACCTAAAGGCCTCCCCCCCCGCCTCCGCCCCCCCCCGCCACATTCCCCCCCCACCCCCACAAGAAACATTTATAGCTTCCACGCACGAATTGACCTGCTCCACCCGTCCCTTCCCCCCCCTCCCGCCCTTCCGCCCCCCTTTTGATCAAAATCAGGCCCCCACGTCCTTAAAACTCCGCCCTCCCCTCACCGGATATTCGACTTACAGGACTCACTTGATAAACTAATCCATTTCCTTCCACAGCTGTCAGATTTTGTCCCCCTCAGAAACAGGTTTTATAGTTTCCGTGCACATACTGCCTAACATCACCCTGTTGACCCTGATAGCTACTCTGTAGTTGCAAGGGGAGTCGCCGACCTATGAAGACACACAACCCGTAATACGCGCGATCGAAGTATCACACACAGCTTGCAAAGATGAGTTTCGAAAAAAGATTCGATCTCACAGCTGGAGTGCATTATATTTTTTATATTAATATTGAAATACACTCCCCCTATGAGATCAAGGAACAGGTCGATACTGACCAAGGCTACGGTAGGGGGGGTACCCCCGTTTTCACTGATGTGTTTGAGCCACTCGCAGGAGTGACTCTGTACCTCACGGATGAAAATTGTTTAGGCAGTTGTTTTGGAGCAGCGTAGATTACCTTTGCATTGCGGATTGATTTCGTCAATATAAAACATGAAAAAAACGTAAGATCGCAAAAGAACAAAGGGGTTACTCGCGCGAGTGACCCCTAGCCACCGAGATTCAAGGCCGAAAAAGGGACCCCCCTACCGTAGCTTGGGTCTACTGCTCTTCGCAACATTGTGTGTGATCCTCCGATCGCGCGTAATAATCAAATATGTAGGGGCTTGCTATACGCGCGGTGCTGGGTCTAGGCGATCGTGCGGGGTGTGGGGAAGGAGGGGACATTGGAGCGGGGGAGGGGGGATGAATGAAAGCTACGTCATGGATGGCTAGGAAGATAGATGACGACGTGATATTTATTGCTTAGAAGTGTTAATTACTCTGGCCGATCTCTATTGCTAAGTGGGTCGTTTGAACGAACCGGGCGGGGAACAAAGGGGGTGGAGGGGAGGTAAGTTGGAGCTACGGCATGGATGGCTAGATGGATAATGAGATGATATCAGCTGGCTGGTAGTGTTCACTACTCCGGTAGATTTTGATTTCAGGTGGGGCGTTTGAACAAATATATTTAAAAAAAATATATATACACTCCAGCTGTGAGATCGTAGATTTCGTCGAAACTTATATTTGCAAGCTGTGTGTGATACTCCGATCGCCCGTGTTACTGGGTGTGTGTTCTCATCAAGGATATAGGTCGGCGACTTCCCTTGCAACTACAGTGTAGATTGTTCCAAGGTGGTGTTAGTCAGTTTGTGCGCCAGGTACACTATGTGATGAAAATAAAATCACTCCAGCTGTGAGATCGAAGATTTTGTCGACACTCATCTTTGCAACTGCTGTGTGTGATACTCCGATCGCGCGTATTGCGGGTTGTGTGTCCTCGTTAAGGATACAGGTACTAGAGGTGTACGTCCTATGTACGTCGTCATGCGAGTTGCGATAATTCACGCTCAGAACCTCTGGAACGGCTCGTCACAGCAAATTTCTATACATTTTCTTTGCATCCACGTTGTCTAGAAATACACACGTTTCATTATTTCGTTACGCACAGGCTCCAGGTATTACGCAAGTATCATGTACCAGGTGAGCATATTTATACCGTTGTATATACAACGCCATACGCACATGCCTGATACACCTGTATATCATATTACCCCCCCCCCCCCCCCCCCCCCCTTCCCTCTCCTCTTTTGGTTTTCTCCCCACTCTCCCGGTCAAGCACACCACCTACAATCGAAGTCGGCCAGATTAATAAACACTTCTATGCAATTGATATCACGTTATTATCTTTCTATCGTAGCCATCCATAACGTAGCTTCCATTCACCCCCCCCCCCCCAACGCTCCCTCCTTCCGCACCACCCGCACGATCGCCTAGACCTTACACCACGCGTATGGCAAGCCCCTACATATATGCGTAATACGCGCGATCGGAATATCACACACAAGCTTTCAGATATGAGTTTTGACCAAATTTTCGATCTCACACCTGGATGGAGTATTTTATTTTTTACAAAAATACTAGTAAAATCCAGCTGTAAGATCCAATGTTTTTTTTTGTCGAAAGTCATATTTGCAAGCTTGTGTGTGATACGCCGGTCACGCGTATTACGGGTTGTGTGTCCTCATTGAGGATACAGGTCGGCGACTCCCCTTACAACTACAGTAGTGTAGCTATCAAGGTCAACAGGGTGGTGTTATTCAGTGTGTGCGCGGAAACTATTAAAAAACGTTATTAGTGGAGACAAAATCAGTCAGCTGTGGAAAGAAATGCATCAGTTTATCAAGCGAGTCCAGTAAGTCGAATAACCGGTGAGGGGAAGGCCGAGGTTTCAAGGACGTGGGGGCTTGGGTTTGATCAAGAGAAGGGGCGGGGTGGGACGGGCGGAGCAGGTCAACATGTGGGTGGAAACTCTAAATCCTATCCTGTAACTCGTACAACCAGTGAGGGGAGGCCGGAGCGTTTGAAAAGAGGGTGGTGGGGGTCGGAGGGGGGGGGGGGGCTGGCGGGGGGGGCGAAAGCGTTTCAAAAGCAACATATTCAAGTCGCACAGATGTTGGTGTTTGCTATGGGCGTGGTGTTAGGTTCAGGCGATAGTGCGCGTGGTGGGTAAGGAGGGGGAGTTTTCAAGAGGGGGGGGGGGGGGGGGGGGGGGCACTTTTTGGGGGGCTTTTTGAGGAGAGATTTAGGTCACATATAACTCACCGGTTATTCGACTGGCAGGATTCACTTGATAAACGGATGCATTTCCTTCCACAGCTGTCAGATTTTGTCCCCCTCAGAAACGGGTTTTATAGTTTCTGCGCACAGACTGCCTAACATCACCCTGTTGACCCTGACAGCTACACTGTAGTTGCAGGGGGAGTCGTCGACCTCTATCCTTAATGAGGACACACAGCCCGTAATACGCGCGATCGGAGTATCACACACAGCTTGCGAAGATGAGTTTGGACAAAATATTTGATCTCACAGCTGGAGGAATGTTTTTTTTTTTTAATATAATATACAAGTACACTTCTATAACATATAAATACACTCCAGCTGTGAGATCCAAGATTTGCTTGAAACTCATCATTGCAAGCTTGTGTGTGATACTCCGATCGTGCGTATTACGGGTTGTGTGTCCCCATGAAGGATACATGTACTAGAGGTGTACGTCCTGTGTACGTCGTCATGCGAGTTGCGATAATTCATGCTCAGAACCTCTGAAACAGTTCGTCACAGCAAATTTCTATACATTTTCTATGCATCCACGTCGTCTAGAAATGCACACGTTTCATTATTTCTTTACTCACAGGCTCCAGGTATTGCCCAAATATCAGGTACCATCAGGTAAGCATATTTACACCGTTGTATACCAAAGCCATACGCACATGCCTGATACACCTGTATATCATATCATTCCCCCCCCCCCGCCCTTCCCCCTCCTCTTTTTTCTTTCTCCCCACCCTCCCGTTCAAGCACACCACCTACAATCGAAATCGGCCAGATTAATAGACACTTATCTACGCAATCGATATAACGTCATTGTCCTTCTAGCCGTCCATTACGTAGCTTCCATTCACCCCCCCCCCCCCCGCCCCCCCCACCAACGCCTCCTCCTTCCGCACCACCCGCACGATCGCCTAGCCCTTACACCACGCGTGTGGCAAGCCACTACATATATGCGTAATACGCGCGATCGGAATATCACACACAAGACAAGCTTTCAGATATGAGTTTCGACCAAATTTCCGATCTCATAGCCGGAGTATATGTATTTTTCAAAAATTATGATACACTCCAGCAGCTGTGAGGTCGAATATTTTTTGTAAAAGTATAAAATACTCCAGCTGTGAAATCGAAGATTAAGTCGAAACTTATCTTTGCAAGCTGTGTGTGATATTCCGATCGCGCGTATTACGGGTTGTGTGTCCTCATTAAGGATATAGGTCGGCGACTTCCCTTGCAACTACAGTGTAGCTACCAGGGTCAACAGGCTGATGTTAGACAGTCGGTGCGCGGAAACTATAAAAAAAACGTTATTAATGGAGACAAAATCAGCCAGCTGTGGAAAGAAATGCATCAGTTTATCAAGTGAGTCCAGTAAGACGAATAACCGGTGAGGGGAGGGCCAAGTTTTCAAGGCTAAGGACGTGGGGGCTTGGGGTTGATCAAGAGAAGGGGCGGGGCGGGTCGGGCGGGGCAGCTCAACATGTATGTGGGTGAAAACTGTAAATCCTATCCTGTAAGTCGTACAACCAGTGAGGAGAGGCCGGAGCATTCGACAGGATAGGGGTAGGGGTGGCGGGGGGAGGGGGGTTAGAGAGGGGGGGCGAAAGTGTTTTAACAGGAACGTATTTAGGTCGCATATATGTAGGGGTTTGCTATACGCGTGGTGCTAGGTCTACGCCATGGTGCGGGTGGTGGGGGGAAGGAGGGGGCGTTGCCCGAGGGGGGGGGGGGACCTTTTTCTAGAGAGATTTAGGTCACATAAAATATAAAAAAAGCACTCCAGCTGGGTGAGATCGGAGATTTGTTCGAAACTCATCTATTAGCAAGCTTGTGTGTGATACTCCGATCGCGCGTAATATGCATTATGTAGGGGTTTACTTTACGCGTGCTGCAAGGTGATCGTTCCGGTGGTGGGCAAACAGGGGGTGTTGGGGGGGGGGGGGGGGGTTGAATGAAATCTCCGTCATTGATGGCTACAAAGATAATGACGTGATATCAATTACGTGGAAGTGTTTATTGCTCTCACCGATTTCGATTGTAGGTGGGACGTTTGAACAAAAGGATGGGGAACAAAGAAAAAAACGGGGCGGGGGCGGTGATATCAGCTGGCTGGTAGTGTTTAGTACTCGCAGGCAAATTTTGTTTTTAGGTATGGCGTTTGAACAAGAGGGATCGAGGGGGAGGGGGGGGGCAGGCGCGACACTTCAATATGTGCGCTAAAACTATATATCCTTAAAAAAGGGGACAAATCTAACGGTTGTAGCAAAAAGGCATCCCTTGAGATCACCTGCCTCGTACAGTTTACTGTTTATTATTCTTGAAGATTTGATGTTAGATGGCCAGAACGATAATGAGGTGATATCAACCGGCTGGTAGTGTTTTCTTCTCTGGCATATTATATGTGACCTAAACCTCTTGAAAACCCTTCCCCTCTCCCCCCCCCTCTCCCTCTTATTCTTTTTTTTGTCCTGCTCTCTCTTGCTCAAACGCCCCACCTAACATCAAAATCTGCCAGAGAGTATACACTTCCACGCACTTGATATCACATTATTATCTTTCTAAAGCCATCTACGCCGCTGCTGCAATACCCCCCCCACCCCCCCCCCCCCGACGACCCCTCATTCCTCACCACCCAAGATATCGTCTAAGCTTAGCACCACGCGTTTAGCAAACCCCTAAATATATGCGACATGTCCCCCCCCCCCTACGTCCAACTCCGCCCTCCCCTCACCGGTTATTCGACTTACGGGATTCACTTGATAAACTGAAGCATTTCCTTCCACAGCTGTCAGACTTTGCCCCCCTCAAAAACAGGTTTTAGGTTCCGCGCACACACTGACCAACATCACCCTGTTGACCCTGATAGCTACACTGTAGTTGCAAGGGGCGTCGCCGATCTATACCCTTAATGAAGCCACACAACCCGTAATACGCGCGATCGGAGGATCACACACAGCTTGCAAAGATGAGTTTCGACAACATCTTCGATCTCACAGCTGGAGTGTTTTTATTTTTTTAATACATCTTGGGCACTTTGTTTCATATAAAAAAATCAACTCGAAAAATATTGCTTTTTTCGTGCTGAATATTCACCTTTTTTCAGATATATGATTCCGTTACTAGTTTTCAGTCAGTTAGTTGTTGATATTTATTTTACTCATCATATACGACCTATCTATGCTATATGGGCACATAATTTTTTCGCTCCCCCTGGACGTAAATCAGACTCGGTGTCACTGATAAGTAGGCTCTCTTCCGCTCCTCCCCACTGCGGTACGAGCCTTTGCTTGAATGTTGATAGTAATTCAGCACCCCCTCGTCGGTTTGCAGCGTCCAAATGTGCTTACCCACAAGCTATGGCGCTCTCGGCAGTTGGTGTCTCTGGCGTTGGTGTCTCTGGAGCTGAAACATCCCCAATACGAATAGATTATCCCCCCCCCCCTGTTCTCGAGGCGATGACTGACTCTACGATAGCCCCCCCCCACGAAACCAGCGATTGTCTTCAACGAACGCTTCGTGTTTGCTCGACACAAGGAAGGCTACTATAGAAAAAAGCATCTATATATTTCTTTGTGTGTAAAGGTCTAACGATCGACAATGTCGGTGTGTCGACGGACAACGTTTTCCAGGAGATATGACCGGAGGGAGACTGGATTTATATCCGACGATTTCGTTCAAGAAATGTTTGGGTGGCTACTGCCGTAGATTGACACCGCCAACCCACGTTTTTACGGAACAAAGAGGCGACCGGCTTTACTCCGTGCCACACAGCTTGGTCACTCTCGGGACATGCAGGTAGTATCTCGATCTTACGTGACCTCATTTTTGACACGGCCTGAACACATATCGTCTGAATCTCTGCTGCGTGTTTTTTGCTGTTTTTTTTATTTCGAGTCCACCGGACGGCGGGACTGTGATCCAAATCTCCCCAATGGTTTGAAAAATGATACCCGAGGACGAACCCCTGAATGGGTAGGTAGAGTGGACTGTAAGTGGACCAAGTCTGGCGGAAAAGGCTGTTTTCTCATGGCCGGGGGTTTGCTAGTGGGTGAGCTCATGCAAGTCCCACACTCTCGGAATAATCCCGTTCTGGGTGTCTATCTCCACCGCACCGAGCCCCAGGGTTCAGGTCGGGTTGGATTACTCAGGCATCCGTATTCAACGGCACCTTGCGCTGGTAAAGTAGTAACGGGTACCACCGGTAGGGACAGCACACGCTATCGCTACCACCGTAACTGAGCGACAGGCCAGCTAGCACTGGATTGCGAATATGCAACTAGAGTTGAATTGACACCACGTACGTGTATGAAAATACGTGGAGGCGTGGTGAGCTGATTCAGCTGTATTTTTGCCTACTATCTGCCGTAGGATAATGTAAGCAAAAACAAAAAGAAAATATAACATTCACGGCAATTATCATCTGAAAGTGTAATACCGTGCGTGGCAGATTTCTGTCGTAGGTCGTCGTAACACATATGATACGTACCTGGTACCCGATACGGAGCAAACATGAACTATTGTTTGGTGTAGCAGATGGGTTTAGTCATGATTCAAGCACGGGCGCAAAACGGGGGACTGCACTGCAGAAGACTCCCTTACTCCCTATAGAGAGCAGACCTTGCAGATCGTGCCGTCGGCATCCACTGTAGTAGAGTGGCACTCAACGCCGTGACAAGGCGCAGGGACCGAAGAAACTGTCTGTTGCTGCACTCGACGCATTCTACGAAAGAGGTACACCATGTTTCTTCTGAGGGTTCCTCAGGTCCAGGAGCCCAAGACCTCGCCCAAAAACTGATTATGGGAAAAATAAAACTGCTACCGGATGAAGGCCGGGTCGACATACACACGCACCCGTATACAACGGCAGCTTGCGCTGCCGGGGTTGTAACGGGGACCAATGATAGGGACAGCTTACGCTATACCTACAATGGGACTCGAAGGGTGCGCCAGCTAGCGTTGGGCTGCGAAAGCAACTGAGTTAAATCGACACACGACGCGTATGAAAATACGCGGAAGTGTGGTGAGCTAAAGCTTTATTTTTTCCCATCCGCCGGAGGATAAAAAAAAAAAAAAAAAAAAAAAGCTACCGGATGAAAGCTCTCATGGTCAGGGCGGGTACTCTTGAAATGAGAATCATTGAAAAGAATGGCCTATTAATGGTACCGACGGTTTGGGGTTAAGGAGCCCCGCCGTTCAGAAAACATTTCAAGCAAAAAGTGCTACCTCTATCGTAGCACGCGTCACGCTCAAATTGGGATATATATATACCCTCACAAACTAAATTATTCCACAGCAACAGCTACGGGCATCTTGCGCATTCCCGATACTTCGAGGTCGGCTACGAGTAGTATGGAGACATAGGGATACGTGCACGTAAAAAGATCGTGCAGAGGAGCGGTACAGCGGTAAATATTACATACACATCACTTTCCCCGTTCGGCGGAACGATCTTTTTGCAGGGGGTCCCCGCATCCCTTATCACGCGTGGTAAGCGTTATTTTCAAAGCGAGACCCGCCCACCTTCCCACTTCTTTCGACAGGCGGCACCTACCTGTGTCACCTATTTTTTCATTACCGACCGGGACAACGCAAGCCTCGAGGATAGCGTCTAGTTCCTCGCACCAGCGGGTGAGTCACCACTGCGACTATTTTTTATCTCGACCTGCTCAAACGCTCACCACGTGTCATATCAGATATTTGGCCTGCTGTCGCTCCACCCAATATTATCCATGAAGGAGGCTGCCTGGAACAGCAAAAAACAATCGGCTACGGTGACGCACTGTCGATCATTCGGTTTTAGCGCGAGAGCTTCCATCTGTAGAGAGTGCAGGGATCTGGCGTTTTGAATCCACGCTTTAGTTTGTGTATTCCCTCTAGTTGTAGTGTGTGAGATGGGCGCTCGAAGAGCTTTGGGATCAAGTGTGCCATGCCCGACGCCTGATGCAGAACGCAACATCTCACTGGTCGGTCTTCAATCAACCAATACCGGTGTGTGAGTGTGCCCTTGCATTACATCAAGAGCAGAAGAGATATCACTTGGAAGCAGTAGCGATCGACGCTCACCGCATGTTACATCATCACTCGACACAAAAAAATCCGGAGTGCTCATCAGGTCTGGGCTGGACCTCCGCTGGCCTGCCACATATACAGGGAGTACACAGGAACTTGCGCACAAACCCGGTAGGCCCAAATAGCCCACTCCAAACGTTAACTCACACAGTAGCTATTGTTTCATGCATAACGCATTCTACATACAAATGTCTGGGTTTGTGCCCCTCACGCGCGTTATACAGTTTCCGTGCGCACGACAAGGCTGAACGTCTCAGTCCTGTTGGCCCTGGCATAGCAGGGCAGTCACCGACCTATATCCTTCACTAGGGTACACACCCCGTAATACGCGCGATCGAAGTATCACACGCAGCTTGCAAAGCTGAGGTTTGACAACGAAAAAATCAAAAACATTTTTGGTCGATCTCACAGCTGAAGTGCATTTATAATTTTTCAGAATATCATCAACAACAACACACCTGTTAAAATGTCCATAATCCGCAGGTCTATGACTCATCGTATAATAATAGCAGTTTTGACACTGAATTGACAAGTTGTCTCGGCTGGGGGTCGTTTTTGTTGTGCGCGTGGCGCCTGACGGTCTCCTTACGTTTGGTTTGTTGATGTGTTGTGGTGTCCTTGAGTGCCTAGGACCCTACACCTCGCCCGCGATGTGTACTGGGCATGCTTGCTTAATATTGCTGGTGAGGTTTGCGTGATGTAAGTCTACATTTTGGCGCACGCAATCAATCGTGTTGTCCATCGATCGATTTCCAGCACACCTAGTGTGCGTGCCAATATTTTCTCACAGAGAACGACTAGCTCTATGGTCATATACAAGGTACTCACCACCGCCCAACCAACCGGCGTCGGAGCAAACGCCAGACGGGGATCAGAATTCAGAATTCAACATATAAGGAGCATTGCCTCTCCGGGATCTGTCCCTTGCATACTGCTGTATCTGCTTACAACAGTGCCCATACGGCATCGTCGCCTCAACACCGCCACAAGGACAACCTGAAGGGAACACGAAAATAGGAAGGATGAGCACATATACATAAACCGCAGCGAGATTTGTTTTTGAAGTTAGTTACTAACTATTCCACGACGGTACTACCACACACAGCGGGTGGCAACCCCCCCTTTCAACGGGAAGGAGACAGACAACCCCAAAACAAGCCCAAACACCACGTATGTACAGGCAACAGACTACCAACTATGACAGGAAAAGTATTTCTACATCTTTGTACGGCGTATAGTACACTTTTTTTTATTGTTTTTTCCCAAAACCGTCAGATTTATCCCCTGAAAAGGATTTATAGCTTCCACGCACAAATTGCCCCTCCGTCCGCCCCCCCCCCTCCCCCCCCCCCAAGCCCCCCCCAGCCCCCCCCCCCCCCCCCTTCCCCTCCCCCTCCAACCCCGCTCGCTTTTGATCAAAACCAGACCCCCACGTCCTTCAAAACTCCGCCCCCCCAACACCGGGTATTCGACTTACTTGATTCACTTGATTAACGGATACATTTCCCTCCACAGCTGTCATATATATTTGGTCCCCCTCAGAAACGGGTTTTATAGTTTCCGCGCACAGACTGACTAACATCACCCTGTTGGCCCTGATATCTACCTGGTACATTGTAGTTGTAAGGGGAGTCGCCGACCTATATCCCTAATGAGGACACACAACTCGTAATACGCGCGATCGGAGTATCACACAGCTTGCAAAGATGAGTTTCGACGAAATCTTCGATCTCACAGCTTAGCTGCTGGAGTGCATATATATATATGTATTTTATAATATACCCCGATTCCCCTTTTCCCCCGCTCCCTCGTGCTCAAACGCCCCACCAAACATCGAAATCTGCCAAAGTAATATACACTTCCACGCAGTTGAAATCACCTCATCATCTTTCAAGAACCATCCATGCCGTTGATCTAATTCACCCGCCCCCTCCCAACGTCCCCTCCTCCCCTACCACCCGCACCATCGCCTAGACCTGGCACCACGCGTGTAGCATACCCCTACACATATGCGTCATGAAGCTGTTAACAACCCTTTTGCCCCCCCTCCCCCCCCCCTCCCTCATCCCCGCGAACACTCCGCCCTCTCCTCATTGGTTGTGCACGACTTACAGGATATAAATGATAAACTGGTGCGTTCCTTCCAAAACCGTCAGATTTATCCTCTTAAATGATGTGTAGCTTCAACGCACATATTGTGTTGCCCCGCCCGTCCCGTCCCCCCCAGCTCCCTCTTATTCAAAACCAGGCCCCCACGCATATATATCTTACCAATTCTTTTAACCAATACACCAGGCGACAGCATGCATGTTTGCGCCCTGGCCTACGTTCATTCATACACCGAGGGGCGCCCCGCACCCAAACTGGTATCAATTACGCGATATTTCGTCTTGGGGGGTCGTGAATGGATTTGGCACCCTGATGTTGGTGTCTGAACGCATCAACGAGCCGTCATGATCAAGCGTAAGTACTGTAGTATCTGTGTGCAGTTCTTCGACTGGGATTGATGTTGACGATGAGTATTGGATCATGGTTTGTGGGTGAGTTTATTTAGGCCTTTACCGGAATTTCCCTGAACAAAGCTGACGCCCTGAAAATATTTTTATAAAATGTTGGAGTGACAGCGTATCAATTTCAACCCGTGGCTTCGTGTCCTAAATGTTTTTTTTTTTTTTTTTGGGCGGGGAGGGGGAGTAGCTGACTTTTGCACTTGAATGCTGTATTGATGTTAACATTCTAGATAACTAGCAATACTCCGTATTCTTAATCCTCTCGATATCAAAGCAGAGGGCGGAGTGTTCGAGGGGGTGGGGGTGGGGAGGTCGGGGGTGGGGGAGGTTTGGGGGGGGTAGTCTATATATATATATATACATTTTAAATGGACCCCTCCCAAAAAAAACTCACCCACATAGTATATTACAAGTACCAACAACGCAGCTTGTAAAGATGAGCATTGACCCGGAATTGGCCGAACTCACAGCTGACGTCCCGAAAATATATTCTATAAAATCCTTTCGAAGGTTATATATACTATAGACTACTGATATTGTCAAAAGGTAGGTATTAATAGATAGGAAAAAACAATCCAAGGTGTGCATATCGATGTTCGGGTAACCGCGCCTCTTACGCTGTGCCAGCACCGGCCTCCAGCCAGTCGCGAATGCACGATAATATCCAGTCATTCACCTCGTCATCGGCAGGCTATTTTTTTGCCTGATCTCGAAGAAGCACATATCGACGCTCCGAGCTGTTGTGGTAGAGTTTTGACGCACGCTGCGTTGGGGTGCACCTATTTCAGTCGGAGTGAGGGTCCTCGTATGTGAGGACCCTTACAACTCACCCACGTAGCTACCTAGCTCAAGTATCTAAAATGTAGCTACGAGCTCAAATATCTAAAAAAATCAGAGCCCAAAAATAATAAACAATCCGGGGCTCTATTAATAGGTGTATATCGTGCTATTAATATCATGAAACGAAAAATTCCGCAGAGTAAGGATGAGATTCCGACTGTTCGTGGTTAAGGAGCTCCGCCATCCAGAAACCAGTTCAGCCAAAACGTTTTGCCCCCATCGTAGTGCACGTCGTGCACAAAGACGACGCACCGCACCGTCCTCGTAGTCGACTGAGCGATCTTGCTGAGGGTACCATCTACCCGCAATCGTCGTGTTTCGCGGATGTTTGTTGTCGTGGCGAGACCAGACGATTCACATGGAGATATACATGGTACATTAATAATAATGAGTTTCGACAAAATATTCGATCTCACAGACAGCTGGAGTGTATTTTAATTTTTATAATTAATAGGTTGACGCCGCATGGCACACACACATCAGATGATCTGCCTACGAGACAGACTCCAGTGGAACCACCGCGTGGGTTGTGTTTAGTGAGCGCCGCTACTCCAAAGCGTCGCGACAGGTTGTGTTTGGGGTAAACGAACTATTTAGCGAACCAGCTAAGCTTCTGCTTGTTGATAACTCTCCCTGTTCGGGGGGTAAAATGCTTCGTAACCAGGGTGTAACGCGCTAAATTTAGTAGTGCATTTCAATGACAGCAGTAGACTAGTAGAAGGGTTACCGGTAGTAAAGAAAACGTGCATGCATCCGTGTGGTTCTGAGATATTCATATATTTATTGAACCTTAGGTAAACGGTGTGAACTGAAATTTCACGAAAAATAAACGACACAGTTGGTGTAATAAGGACCATTCATTACGTACAAAAACGAAGTTTCAGGAGGAGAGACATCACACCCCACCACACGTACGCGTCCAGTGTATCCGAATCAACGGAAAAAAAAAAACTGAAATATGCGCATGTTTCGTTGAGATCGATGTGTTTAGGTCGTTGTTGCTGCTCATTGACACCCACCACACCCACCATCGCCGTGCTGATTCTTCAAATTTCACCCATTAACAGTAGTAGACTTGTGCTGGCCTTTTGTTCGAGGCGGACGAAGAGTATTTTAGGTTAAATCAATCGTCAATGAACAGAGACAGATAGTATCCAATGACAGCCCAAATGCGCACGAAATGCAGAACACAACAATAACACTCCCCAATCAGAAAACCTGCACGACGATGAGAGAAACGCGATATTTGTTCGTCTTACTCGCCTCTGCAAGCTGTACGTTGCCTGCTTTGATCGCGTGTTACGGGGGGTGTAATGTATACTAGCACCAGAGTCGTCGTACGGTAGCCCCCCCCAACTTGTATTTCACAAAAATCGTCGGTTTTGAAACCAACCCACGGCCCTATCTCCTGAACGACGGTGCCCCTTGCAACCCCGACGTCATCAGTCGATATTCCTTCTCAAACATGGAACTATGCCAAGATGTCCTCATCATAGCACCCTTTCTTGTATCGAGCAGGAGCAAAACGTTTGTTAAAGAAAGTCGCTGGTTTTGGGGGGAGGGGGCATCGTAGATTCAGCCAGCATCGTGAACACAACGGGTAGGTGGGGGACTCCTCTTCTGATACCAGGGTCAGACTACTAGACGTTCGGCCTCGTTCTGCGTGCACAGAAACTAGAAAATAGGCCGTATTGACCGGGGTAAAATCAGGCACAGGAAGCTTTGCGACGAGCGACATTATTCAGAACGTTAAAATATTTTCCCTCTGAGCCGAGTTTGAGCAATACTTTGAGATCTCTCCCGCTCGATGTCCGCAACACAACATTGACATGCAGGATCCATCGCAAGGGACCACCTGGTTGCTGGACCAGGCATTATGGCTGCGTCCGTTTTATCCAGAGTGCTCTTGGGCCTCCTGATCGTTGCCTATCAAGCACAAGCACAGGTGAGCCTCGTTCCACACACTGCCGTATCAATAACTACCTCGTGCACTTGTCGCTTATCGGCAATAATATACCTGGATATATGCGAGTCACGGTATGTTCCCGTGTGCATAGCGACCAAAAACACTAAGATTGCGATATTTTCAAACATCTGACCGCGGTAGCGTGACCGCGCAACAGCACGCGTAGGATCTTCCTGTCTGTGCCCGTCCCGTACGAGTATTATTGTCATTGCAACCGGTCGGACACCACTGCACAATGACTACCATCGCCAACCAGCAGTGGTGGGTGGGCTATGCCATAATGGTCATTTCACGTCGTTATTTTTTTTGCCTCTGAAGTCTCAAAGGAGTAATGTGTCCCTCGCACATGAAAATTGGAAAAGAACATGCCTACGGCAACTTCTGTGACCGACGACTTCACTTTGCGACCTTTTTTGACGTGAGCCGACTCGTTTTATCCCTCGCCCCATACGTTTGGAATTCCCCTTTTTCCGGCGTTTGTCGACTCTGTGCACTCACCTTCTGCATGCACCTGCACAACTGCCTGCCTGTCTATACGTATTCCATCTTCGATTTGAATCTTGCTTGGCTCTCCACTACAACCCCCCCAGGTAAATGTGCTAGGCGTCCCCTCGACAAAGATCACGCCTCAGTATTTATCACCTCGCCCTCGCCTCCCACATCACCATACCCCGTCTTCTCACACCGACTATAGCACCAACTAGCACACCAACCTACAGTAACATTTCTCGCGAAGCATCTCCGGGAGGTTTTTCAGCCCTTCTTCAAATCCCTCGACTAAACGTTGAGCAGGCGGGGTAGACTCCTCTCGCGATGCCTTCGAAGTCCGACTACCTGGACTTACGATGGCACACGATTTGCTACCCTTCTTCTCTGTTTTCATCGACATCGGTATCGGTACGGCTTGCCTCCCTGCCCCCCCCCCCCCCCCTCTCATCTCCTTCTTGCGCTTCTTCTTGGCGTCCTTGTTAGCATGCCGCCACCAGCTAATTCCCACCTCGTCCCTGTGTCACCTGGCCATGAAGCCGTCAGGCGCTTTGACGATTCCCCGGTACTACGTGCGAGGCTGTTTGGCCGCCGTGTACCATAGTATCTACCCCTAGTAATAACAGTAAGGAGAGGGTTTTCGTCGGTGCCCCCTTTGCTTCTAACCACGGCGATTTCCACTACCAGGAACCTCCGGCCCATCGTTTGTCCCGGCCGACCTGGTTACGGGTTCACCGCGTTGGCCACGGTCCCGAGGACACCCCGCGGGTTAGCCGTTGCGGTTTTACCCGATTTACCACCGCCGCCAAAGAAAAAGCCGTTTGCTGATTGTCGTCTCAACGCTCTCGCATTGTGGCTTCTTGAGGCCCCCGGCATACGGCATAGGCGGGTTGGTGCGTTGTCGGCGATGGAAGCCAACGACTCGAATGAAGAGCTTCCTCGCCGTGCCGTTACAGCCAAGTACTCGTGAGCCGGCGCCACAAACCGTTACAGCGGCGTCTCTAACACCTCGGACCTGAGCATGCGCACCTTCAGCGTGAATGAATCGATCTCCATTTCGTTCAGCTCCAGCTTTATCCGATCGAAGCACGCGTACGCGACACGGACCCGTGGTTTGATGCCTCGTATATATCCGGTGGCTTCGTTGATAATTTTTGTACTGTCTGTTTAAACCTTTGGCCTGCCGCCTCGGTGACCACCGACGTAATGGATGTCTGGTTCCGCGTCTGCATTGGCGTCGTTTCCATCTTCTTCGACACCGCGAGAATCGCTGCTTCGAACACGTACACACTGACCGTAAAAATCTGCTCAAGCCCTTCCACCGACTTGGAAGCAATGGGTTGCATTGTCGGCGTAGAGCATACGCCAGACGGCGCTTCTTCCACGAACTAATGCCTCTGCGGTTTTCGCCATTCCATCACTATCCATCCAGGTGAACCACACGCCAAGCTATTTAACATCATTCACACTTTTCCTCCTTTTTTTTGTTCGTAAATTAGACTTTCTTTCCCAGCTCAACTCATAGTTTTATAATCGGCGATCTTTTGCACATGGGGTGGCCACGCGCCAATTCCCGGTTACCCCCGGTTTCGTGCGTTCATTTTAGTCGCGAACACGGCCCCGCCGCGCTGTGGCGTGCACCGCCATTTTGTATCGCGTGCCACGTGACAAACTTAGCGTGCAGCCTCGTGTTTTACATAAAATTCAGTACCCTAATTGAGTACGACCACAGGTAGGTACATACGGCAGACTTAGATTTTTTTTTTTTTTTTTTTTATCCTCCGGCGGATGGGGAAAAATAAAGCTTTAGCTCACCACACTTCCCCGTATTTTCATACGCGTCGTGTGTCGATTTAACTCAGTTGCTTTCGCAGCCCAACGCTAGCTGGCGCACCCGACTTAGAATTATAAAATTCCTGTCATTATCATTCCCTGTGAAACCAATGGGATGCTGCAGAGAGAAGCCATCCTATATGGGATGCCACGCATTCCACGATGCTTACGATGTGATGCAATAATCCTGGTGGGACGTTCTACGAGCTGCGTCCAGCACCAATAGAAATGTTTCAGCTTCAAGACCTTACATCTTGGTTTGTGAGAGATGGACAAGGCTTTGTACCGCATTTTGGCAGGGTTGTCTATCATGACTGCAAGGCGAACACAATAGTGTAAAACTTGTCTTTATTTTTGTCCGTTATTTTTTGCTCTTCAACTACACTTTTTACACCGTTGCAATTTTACCATTATTTCGATTATTTGGCTAGATTTTATTGAGACTGTCCAATCTCCACGACGAAAGCGGTAGATAGTGCTTGAAAACACTAGAATAAATTCGGTTCCTGTTATTTTGGACCACAGCCAACCCTGTTGAATTTCACTTGAAACACTCAAAAACCAACGTTAAACACGAATGATTCCCGTGACGCCTATACGGCTCACAGCAGTAGATTTGCAAGCCTCATCCATCGTTCAAGATCTTTTTTGGGCGGGCGTTTGTTTTGGTATTTTCCCTCGCGGCTCGCATAAAAAAAACAATTGTCACGGACTTCATCCTCTTGAAGACTTACTGGCGCGATCAATATTGCACGATTAGTAGTGTGGAATGACTCCAGGCATTGCCCGAGATATGTCCTAAATGCAACCATATATTCTGTGCGTATAATACCTGGTAACCTTTATCGAATACAGCTAAAATCCCTACGAAACACGCCTCCTCAAGTAATAAGAATAATTGTCATATCTTAGGCGCTATCCAAAACAAGATTCATTCGCCGATTGCATCCCCGTTCCCCCTTGTTGATTCGCGGTCACGTTGATGCGCTTAGTGTCGACCAATTCAGCGTATGTGTCCATTGCTTTATGGGCCGAGGATGGCAACATTCTGCTGACGATGGAACCAGCTTTTTGTACGGGATAACGAGTATCCCAGTATCGCATGGATGATCGCTTATGTATGGGCGTTCCAATGTCGCATCGGGTACCAGGTATCCAATACCCGATAGGAGAAAAGAGACCTTCAATGTGATGTACAAGGGTACTTCTCACGGCAAGAAAAAAATTCTGGCCATCGGATGTTTTAAACGATGGACGTTGCCGCATGACACGACGTCGCATAAAATATATCATGAGGCATCCCATGGACAATATGGGACATGTGCCGTGCTAACATAATGTTTTTTTTTTCCTTCTTTTTTTTTACCTAAACGGTCAGATTTATCCCCTTTAATGGATTTTTAGCTTCCACGCACAAATTGCCCGCCCGTCCGCCCCCCCTCCCCCCCCTTCCCCCCCCCTTCCCCCCCCCTCCAACCCCGCTCGCTTTTGATCAAAACCAGGCCCCCACGTCCTTCAAAACTCCGCCCCGCCCTCACCGGTTATTCGACTTACAGGATTCACTTGATAAACAGATACATTTCCCTCCACAGCTGTCATATTTGGTCCCCCTCAGAAACGGGTTTTATAGTTCCGCGCACAGACTGACTAGCATCACCCGGTTGACCCTGATAGCTGAAGACACTGTATGTAGTTGTAAGGGGCGTCGCCGACCTATATCCTTAATGAGGAGACACAACTCGTAATACGCGCGATCGAAGTATCACACACAGCTTGCAAAGATGAGTTTCGACGAAATCTTCGATCTCACAGATCTGGAGTGTATTTTCATTTATAATTATATATGTATAACAAGCAAGTGTATTTTTTCACAGACGTTTCCCATGCCCCAGGTATTAGTTTTATAAATACGTGTTAATACACACTGCATACAGCTGTGTGATCGAAGATGAGGATCTCGTAGAAACTCATCTTCGCAAGCTAACATTAATATGTATCTATATTACACCGATTACACATATATAAGTTTGTCCCCCTCAGAATCGGGTTTTATAGTTTCCGCGCAAAGACTGACTAAATCACCCTGTTGACCCTGATAACTACACTGTAGTTGCAAGGGGAGTCGCCGACCTACTATATCCTTAATGAGGACACACAACCCGTAATACGCGCGATCGGAGTATCACACACAGCTTGCAAAAATGAGTTTCGACAAAATCTTCGATCTCACAGCTGGAGTGTATATAAAATTTTTATATAATATAGACTACAGCATACGCCTCACGGAGATAGCCATGTGTTGGATTCCCTGTAGACGCCCCACATGGTAAACGTACGTCCTCTATGTCTATGTGATCCGCCATCAGTTGTACTCCACTGCCATCTAATCGGTGGTTGGCTTCTCCACAACAGACAGTATTTCTCTGTGGTGCCGTTCGCTACTGCTGTTCTGCTGTTTATTGCAATAATGCTGATGATATCTGTGGCTTTTTTTTTTTTTTTTTTATCCTCCGGCAGATGGGGAAAAACAAAGCTTTAGCTCACCACACTTGCGCGTATTTTCATACGCGTCGTGTGTCGATTTAACTCAGTTGCATCTCCAGTTCTCTCGACGAGGAAGTTTATCGTTTTTTTTTTTGTTTTTTACACATTTATTTATCGAATTATCGAAACATATATATTATGTCTGCATGATCGCCTCCCAACCTATGCCAAGCGAAGTATTACTAACGAGGTAACGTGATTGAGCGCGTGTATACCAAGTATGACTAATGAGGTAACGTAATTGAGCACATGTATACCAAGCGTCGATTCGCATCCCTGCCTCTAATGCTCAATGACGGAGACAGCACATGGCCACATACATCACCTCGCATGCTGTATTTGGCAATACGTATCTCGTGCGTATAATTAGTGATGTCGATAATAATGGTGACTGTATGATGATGGTGACAAACACAGTGCATGACCATATCACCTCGCCTGTTGCATTTGACAATACGTATCTGTTTCTTATAATTAGCGATGTCAGAAAATAATGGTACCTACAAATATTCTATAAAATATTCTAGCTTTCGATCGCTGTATCATACAACAACAAACTGTGAAGATTTTACAAGTTATTTACTACACTTAAACACTGGGTTGCATGCTGCATCTAACATCAAACCTTCTAGAATAGTAAACTTTACAAGCCAGATGATATAAAGAGATGTCTTATTGCTTCAATCGTCAGGTTTGTCCCCTTTGAGAATTTATAGTTTCGCGCACATATTGAAATGTCCCGCCCCCCGCCGCCCCCCCCCCCCCTCCCCTCCGCTGCATCTAACATCAAACCTTCTAGAATAGTAAACATTACAAGCCAGATGATATAAAGGGATGTCTTATTGCTTCAATCGTCAGGTTTGTCCCCTTTGAGAATTTATAGTTTCCGCGCACATATTGAAATGTCCCGCCCCCCGCCCCCCCCCCCCCCCCTCCCCTCCCCCTCCACTGACCTCTTTTCATAACAAACCCCAACCCTTTCCCCCCCCCGCCCCTCCGTCCCCCGATCCCCCCCCCTAGTCTGTCCAAACGCCCCACTCACAATCAAAATCGGCCTGAGTAATAAACACCTATACGCAGTTGATACCACGTCATTATCTTTCTGACCATCCATGACGAAGGTTTCAATTACCCCCCCCCCCCCCCCCCCCCGCCCCCTCCCCCTCCAACGCCCCCTCTTTTCCGACCACCTACACGATCGCCTAGACCTAGCACCACGCGTATAACAAGCTGCTACATATCTTTGATCTCACAGCCGAAGTGTATTTGAATATTATTTGTGACCTAAACCTCCTAAAAATCCACCCCCCCCCTCTTGCTCTCCCTTACTCAAACGCCCAACCAAATATCAAAATCCGCCACATTAATAAACACTTCACGCACAGGATATCACCTCATTATCTTTCGAGAGCCATCCATGCCGCTGTTCCCCCCCCCCCCCCCCCCCCCCCCCTGCAACGCCCCCTCTTTCCCGACCACCTGCACGATCGCCTAGAAGACCTAGCACCACGCGTATAACAAGCTGATACATATCTTTGAT
The DNA here is from genome assembly GCA_012845835.1 of Undaria pinnatifida. Classification (NCBI taxonomy): domain Eukaryota; class Phaeophyceae; order Laminariales; family Alariaceae; genus Undaria; species Undaria pinnatifida. The sequence continues at coordinate 3,023,115 of JABAKD010000001.1, read as the reverse complement.
CTCACAGCCGAAGTGTATTTGAATATTATTTGTGACCTAAACCTCCTAAAAAACCTTCCCCCCCCCCCCCCCCCCCCCCGCCTCTTGCTCTCCCTTACTCAAACGCCCCACCAAATATCGAAATCCGCCACATTAATAAACACTTCACGCACAGGATATCAACTCATTATCTTTCGAGAGCCATCCATGCCGCTGTGTTCCTCCCCCCCCCCCCCCCACCCCCCACCCTCCCCCCCCAACCCATCCCAACCCCACCCCCTCGAACACTCCACCCTCTCTTTACTCACTGATTGTACGACTTACCCCAGGATATACACGATAAACTGATGTATTATTTCCAAAAATGTCACATTTATCCCCTCGAAATAATGTATAGTTTCCAGGCACATATCGAGTTGCCCCCCCCCCCCCCCCGCCCCAACCCCCCCCCCCCCCCCCCCCCCCCCCGCCCCCAATAATATACTGGTGCCAAAACCGTCAGATTTATCCCCTCGAAAGGATTTATAGCTTACATGCACAAATTGCCCCTTCCCTCGCCCCCCCCCCCCCCGCCCCCCTCCAAACCCGCTCGCTTTTGATCAAAACCAGCCCCCCCCTTTCCCTTCACAGCTGTCAGATTTTGTCCCCCTCAGAAACGGGTTTTATAGTTTCCGCGCACAGACTGACTAAAATCATCCTGTTGACCCTGATAGCTACACTGTAGCTGTAAGGGGAGTCGCCGACCTATATCCTTAATGAGGACACACAACTCGTAATGCGCGCGATCGGAGTATCACACACAGCTTGCTAAGATGAGTTTCGACGAAATCTTCGATCTCACAGCTGGAGTGTATTTTAGTTTTTATAATATTATGTAGTCTACAGATCGAACTTGTTTTGATTCGATAGATTATCATTTGTGTCTCTCGAACGACCTCGGCAATCTGAATATTTCTGTCTGTGCGATCAATACATGCTGACCGCCATTTTAAACAGGTTTTTTGTGGGTTTTCACACGCCTTGCACACGACATTCGATGAAGTTCGTTTCAGCGACATTATCCCGAAAACGAAGAATGAACTGCTGGTTTCGCGTATGTAATTTAGGCTCATAGAACAATGAATAGAATACGCACAGCTGTTGGTTTTACAGTCAGTAGTGAGTGGCGGTTGCGGTTTAAGATGACGATGTGCCGTACCGAGAGAAACTATCTTGAGCGCACGTAACTCTCCCAAATCGGTTTAAGATTGGTTTTAACTTCTCCGGAGTATATCTAAAACCCATATTTTGGTTTTAAATTCAGAGAAACCTACGATTTAAAACCGAACATGAGTCATCCCACGGTAGGGGTTGCAGGTTTTGCGCCAAAAGGTCCCTGGGCGATTGAGTTCCTCATGTGAGGAACTGCCGGCCAATGAAGTAATTTTCACGAGTACGTTTTATTTTTGGATTAAGGCATAGCAGCTTGGTCGGGTTGTGCGAACGAATGCCTTCGAAGTCATTTTTCGGGTGAGATATTGAGTTCGTCATGTGAGGACCTCAGGGACTTTCGGCTGCAATCCTACCGTGGGATGGCTCACATATGGATTTTAGAGAGCCCGGGTCTGGGGTCACGCATGCTGAAAGGGAAGGCTGTTGTCGGTGTGCCCAATCCACGTGTTGAAAGCCCATTTCGTACTATTTACCCAGTATTACCGTTCGTTGGAGTACCGACACGCAGCACGATCCTTCCTTGTTGCGTATATACTCGCGGAGCATAAACTAGACTATATTGTTCCTTCGTATAGTCTAGACTATGTTGTCGAATATATTATAAAAAATGAAAATACACTCCAGCTGTGAGATCGAAGATTTCGTCGAAACTCATCTTTGCAAGCTGTGTGTGATACTCCGATCAATTTATTGTTTCCTTTCCTGGGGTTATTCCAACATCATCTACTACACCCTGTAGCAGCCGAAAGAACACATACATGGAGAGGTGAAGCAGCATGGGCATCACTCACGGCACTACTACTCGTACTGCTGTACGTATTGTTGTATGTCGGACGCGAAAAAAAAAAGAAGCAGAAAACAACAAAAAAATACGAGCTATAGTGAGGTCAAAATAAGCACTTGTTTCTCCCTGATATCTCGGGAGAAGCATAGAGGCTTTGAAGGACTGAATCGATGTGGCTGTGTCTCCTGAATCACGCCTTTTATTTGGTCGGGAATAGGGGATCATTTGATTACTTTTTTTTTTTTTTTTTTTTTTTTATCCTCCGGCGGATGGGGAAAAATAAAGCTTTAGCTCACCACACTTCCGCGTATTTTCATACGCGTCGTGTGTCGATTTAACTCAGTTGCTTTCGCAGCCCAACGATTACTTTTCGCATCCCTTCCGTAAATAACACGTACCTGGTATGTATCTTTGGACAGGTTCTTCTTTTCAGATAGTGTAGGATAATAAGAATGGTGGAAGCACCTCCCGCGGCCGATGCTCCTACTCCTCCCTTTTTCTGCAGTCTCGCTCAGTATCATGACTTATTTTTCTACCGATTTTGACTCCGGGCATGGGCGCTTCGAAGACGCAGCCCCGGCAGCAGAACCTACGCTCAATCCATTGCGCTTGTTGGGGTTGACACAAAACATCCGTGGCAACACGTTGCATGTCGTTGTCGACAAGCGGGTCCGCCAACCGCAGATAGATTCCATGAAGGTAGACTCGACAGACACGGCATCTGTGAGTCGTATAGTTCGGAGGGCCCGGCGTGTGGCCCGGAGCCACAGCGCACTTCGCACCCGCGGCACAGGGCATTGTGCTGCAGCCAGTCAAGCTGTGAGCTGTGTGCTACCGGTGATGTTCACTCATGGTTTCTAGGCTAACGCAGTACACGGGCCGGCGGGGTTGGGGGTGTGTTCGGTTTAAGACAATCGGTGCGTTCATTTTAAGATAAGGTGTGCCAAGCCAATTTTGACTCTCTTAAACACGCAATTCTCTTAAACCAGGCTATCTTAAACCGCAACCGCCAATGCTGTAGACCACGTGGAAACGCATATACTCGTTCGCGAGGTACATCAATATGATACTATTATCAATAGGTGTGCACATTCAGGACCCGGTATGGTTTGATCTTCGCCCGGGGCTGGTTGGGTGTTATCATCTGGTTTGCTGATGCCTGTGCAGCGTCATACCAGGAATCATGAAAAAAACAATTTTTTTGATTTTATTTTCTCTCTCTTGCTCTCTTGTTCTTAAAATATTTTGCTCTTCTTTGTTTTTTGCCCGGCAGTCTGGTATGCTGGCCCTTGAACATGTTTTTGCTCGCGTGTGTTCATTGCTGTTGCCACTCCATGGCAAACCAATTTCCTTTTTTTGCAAGCATATATTTGCCTCGTGGCCATCAGGCACAACGTTAACCAATTCTCCGTCTGCATGTGCATGTATGTGCGCCCGTTTGCTGTCGCTACTCAACATTCCTGACAGACATCGGAGTACTACTATGGAGGTGTTGCCGCGACAGTTCCCGGCGTGGTCCAGGCGGAAGAGTTTGACAATGGTGGAGAAGGCGTGGGGTACTCGGATACAAGTATCGCAAATGAGGGTGGGGTGAGTGTTCGTACACAGCAGTACACGCATGATATATTGTACACCTTCGAGTTGGCACGGTTTGTGAGATTCACCTTCCGGCGTTACCGTCGAGGAGTATCAGCACATGCCCCATCTATGTACGCGTCGCCGTAAGTCTTTCGTTGGAGAATATTTATATGAGTGCGACTCCTGTGATATGTCTGAGTCGACCAACATCAAACATGCATAACGTCGTACCTGGTGTGTACAGACGGGCGCAGCAGCGTATACCACATGTCAACGGCGTATATTCGTCTGCGACGGCAGCAGCCAGGTCTTGCCAGGTCTTGCTTTTTGGGTTCGGCCTAGGTCCGTTAACTGGGCAGAATCCCTCTCTCGTATGAAAACCCTGCTAAAACTACCGCACCACCATACAGAATGAGACGTACACATAATACACGACAGATTGCATCATCTCCTTTCCTTTTGAGCCATCCATGCAGTAGTTTGAGCGAGTGAGCCATCCCACGACATGGTAGGAGTGGCCGGTTTTCGAGGGCCAAACGATTGTAATTGCAGCTCAAAATAGTTGACCTCTCCTTGAATGAAAGGGACTACCCCGGGTGAGGCTGAGACTGTACAAAGAATGATGAAGCCTAGGGTAGACCAAGGCTACGGTAGGGGGGGTACCCCCCTTTTCACTGGTGTGTTTGAGCCACTCGCACGAGTAGCTCTGTACCCTACGGATGAAGATGGTTCAGGAACTTGGTTTGCCGCAGCTTAGATCACCTTTGCATTGCGGATTAATTTAGTCAATGTAAAACATAAAGAAAACGTAAAATTTCATAGAAACAAAGGGGTTACTCGCGCGAGTGACCCCTAGCCACTGAAATAAAAGGCCCAAAAGGGGACCCCCCTACCGTAGCCTGGGTCGGTAGATGGCATTCCCCCGATCTCCACAACCGGCTCTGTGCCACTTGCATGAGTGACTCTGCAGCTCGCTGACAAAAACAATTTGGGCTATTCGTTCGGGCACAGCGTAGCTAACCATCCCTGAGGGGATTCACACAGAAGCATTAAACCCTATGAAAATACAAGGCCCCGAAAAGGACCTCCCAATTGTAGCATTGGTCGAATATTTGTTTCAGGACTAGCAAATTAAATAGTTTGCCGATTGCGCGAACGATGTCCAGCTTCTTCGATTTCATGCTTCGGGTGATTCATGATATTGATGTCCCTCATGTTCTCAATAAGAGCTAAGAAACTCCTTAGGATCAGCTGCACCCCTACGCAGCGGGATGACTCTATCTCCGCCCATTTAGTTTATATCTCGTTATCAAGTTCCAATCACCCCCCTCCCCCCCCCCTACCTGCCGCCCTCCATCCTTTGAACACCTGCCCCCCCCTCCCCGCTCGCCGGTCATACGACTCTAGGGTATACAAAATAAACAGCTTAATTCCGCAGCTGTCAGATTCCGTGCCACTCAACAACGAGTTCTATAGCTTCTCCGTGACAAGATTGACTACCCTCACCCTGTTGACCCTGGTACAAGCTAAATCTAAGGTGAGCCGACAATCAGGACACTCACCGAGTAGTACACGCGGTAGGCGTATCACACACAGCTTGCAAAGATGCCTGTCCACGAAATATTTCCGATCTCCCAGCTGAAGGGTATTTTATATGCTTCGAGTGTTTATTTCATATGATACTCCCTGGCAGGGATTACGGCCGCCTCTTCTGCCCCATTGGTGGAGATGGAACTATTATACCTAGGAGATAGTAACAGATCGAAAATTATCGAGTTGTATATTTTTAGCTGGCGACTATTAGTGAAACCGGTCGTCCCAGTGGTCTGGTGGTTACCCTCGAATACTACTAGATTGGCCCTTGAACACTGCTGAGAGCGCCTAGCGGCGCGCGTAGGCACAAATCAAATTTGATGCAAGCCGACGTGTTGGACGTACTCACTTCATTGTCAGATTGCAAACGAGAATCCGTCGAAAAGATGGATCGGAGAATTTTGGGGGTTTCGTATATGTGTGGGATGGATCTCCACAACGGGATTTTGTGTTGTGGGTTTTTATGTGCCCGAATAACATCACTCCATTTTCGACTCTATATTTGCCTCTCCTTGTGTCTTCTCTGTGTCTCTTCTACGGCTACCACGCCAAGGGCTACCACGACCCATCTATATTGCAAGGGCTATCACGCCTTCACCACTGCACGGCTACCACGCCTGTGTATTTACATCCCGGCTATCACGCCACAGCACCGAGTTCCATTTCCGGGTTATCACACCTGAACTATCACGCTTCACCACACACGTACCGGGTAAATCGGGTTATCACACCCGCCTTAGTTAGTAGTTTGCAGTTTACCGATCACCGGCTATTACGCCACCTTTCTCCTCCACCTACACCACCACCGGGGCGCCACACGTACCAACCTACTCCACACGACGAGAGGGAAGAACGTGCTGAAATATTGCAGTGTTTGCGAAAACGTTCTTCGATGAAAGAAAAAGTTTTAAAAACGACATAAAGGTAGGATATGCGGGATATTTCTAAGCAATAGGCCAAAACGTACTTTAGCGAAAGTAGGTTTTGACAAAACTGCGGTACTTTTATGGCTTTCCGTTTCATTGGCCTACAACACACCGAATATTTGTCCGATGGACTTCCGTCTCTAATCACGGAGAATCCTTCTTGCCCTGGACCAAGGCTATGGTAGGGGGGGTACCCCCATTTTCACTGGTGTGTTTGAGCCACTCGCACGAGTAGCTCTGTACCCTATGGATGAAGATGGTTTAGGAACTTGGTTTGCCGCAGCTTAGATCACCTTTGCATTGCGGATTGATTTCCTCAATGTAAAACATAAAGAAAACGTAAGATTGCATAGGAACAAAAGGGTTACTCGCGCGAGTGACCCCTAGCCACTGAAATAAAAGGCCCAAAAGGGGACCCCCCTACCGTAGCCTGGGTCCCTGGCACGCACGAACCACCACCAGTTGCCTGCTGACCGTGTCCATAGCAGCAGTGGGGTATCGAAAACATGACAACAGCGGCTGAGAGCACACAGACTCGGATGACGCGGATGACCGGTGAGAGGCGAAGCTAGAGTATGACGTGATGACCAGTGTTGGGGTGTGAGCCAGCTACCCGCCGTTACGATGGTGCGCTCTCGCCCGCTTGGTGTCGTGGAGAACGGGTCGGCATCTCGTACTGGTGCTCGTGCGCAATGCTCGTGTCATAGACCGAGACACCAGGACGCAGCTCGTATATAATTTCAACTCCACCATACCGTCATAACAGCAGCAGCAACAGCACAGCGGTGGCGGCGCGGTCTGAGGCCGCCGCGGTCCAAGTGTCCGGCGTCCGGCGTTCTCGGATGGGAGCGCGCCTACGCGGTGACGGCGTTCGCTGAGCGCAACAGCGGCAGCAGCAGCGGCAGCACACGACCAGAAGATTTCGAAGCAGGGGTCCAAAAATTGCTAAAAATGCAACAATAGAGCTCTTGCCGTTGCCGGTGCTGGTGCTGGTGGTAGTTGGTTTTGTTGCTGAAGCAGATGCTGCCGCTGGCTGCCGATGATAGTGTTAATGCTGGCTGTGGTGGGATAGCTGCGGCGGCACTGCGGTGAACCTTGTCGCCTTCGCCGTTGCTTGGCTGCCGTCGCTACCCGTACCTGGTACGCTGCGTGTTAGCTTTTTTGCTTCTATACTGTTTTATTTTGCATTGTTGCTGCATATCCCCACTTCCCCTCTCAATTTTGATGGGGTCGTCTGCAGGATTTTGTTCGTAAACTTCCAGCGCAAACACACCAAAAATCATTATGGGAAGGGAATTCACGTTCTTCTGCTGAAGGAAAGCACTTGTTCGGAGAACGTTTTTCGCAAACACTGCGTTCTCGCGATAAAAATGAAGGCACGTACCGTAGTGGGGAGAGGGGAGAGGGGCGCGCAATGTGAACCAAGATCTGAGCTCCTCGTGGCAGGGAGCGCGAGACTAGCGCAAGGGTAATAAAAGAGATAGAACTACAAATATATATATATATGAGGAAACGTGGTCGTGCCGGAAAATAATATAAAAACCCAAAAAGAGTTGCAGGGGGGGGTGCCAGCAGGTGATCCGGCCAACATGACATACCTAACAATAGCAAGGCTCGGAAGCTTAGACTATATCTGGTGTCGGTGCATTGCGATACCAACATAAAACAAGCGTGATGTCACAAACCGTTGTAGTGTATACCGGACTTATGTAGGGTAGCGGTTGCCATTGAGCCCGAGGTCTACGTCCTAAATCTTACTGTCGATCGTCGACCACGATCGGCAGCGGTGAGCTTAAAGTCCTTGTCGTTTGATATATATGTATATGTTGGTGGGCTTATGCTGTCCTTAAATTGAAAGAAAAGCACCCAATATTCAACAATGCAAGCAAAACGAAGCATGGAGCCCAGAAACATGGTTGGATCTGGTGTTTTTGAGACGCGGGTATGCTGCCAGTGGAGCGAGCTGACAGCCAGTATTGGCGCTGACCCAAGAGAATGACCGTATGCCCTACGGTAGTACCTGGATCGCTTAAATTGAAATACTGTGGCCTACGAGTGACGCACGTTACATAACACGCACGGCAGCTCGGCCGTATTGCGCCGAAAAGTAGCTGCTCAGGCGTACCACTACATTCATTCATCACCGTTTCGGTCGTGGTGAAGATTTTTCCGATGTCATGTGATACGTAGTTTGTCGTTTCCGCCAATACATGCTGGTGGTTAGCCTAACGACTGTACGGCCACCTCAACCGTGGAATTCTAGTCGGGGCAAGGCACTGACCGGTGCTATATGTTTTTAGCGTTGCGGCACATCTTCACGTCCTCTTTGTGGTTAGCGGGTAATTGTTTCGTACCGCACAGTAATGATGTACTCGTACTCTTGAGTGGTCGTTCATTATATCAAGCTGCGCGATATCTTTGTTTTTATAATGGCTTAAGTTTCACAGCGGTTTGCCTATGGATTAGGGCACATGTCTTAGGCACGTGCAACACACCAGCGTCGTGTAAAGATGAAGTATCCAGCTCGTGCTCAATCTCTCTAGGTGGTCAGGGGTTGCCGAGGGTTGGACCCACCGGCAGATGCTCGGAGTTTCTAAAATTCCGAAACAAAACGACTCCACACAAAGGGCGTATCCAGGTCTCGTCACACGGTCAGCGATTGTTTCGTTCGTTTTTGAACCCGGAGAGCAGTCATCGTTGCCGATGTGGTCCTTCAGACTCCACCAAAGCGACGGAACAGACATGGGTGACAAAGTCATTGGCACGCCGTAGGCCTAGTTCCTCGCCTTATCTTACATCGCTCTCGCCCGAGGAGTGCCAATTCCTCACAAAATTCTAGAAAATGTTGTGCCCCATATATACGGTTGACGACTTGGCTATCACGCTTAAAAACCACTCCGTTCAACAAACCTCCGGCTCGAACAACTACTGAGACTTCGCACCAGTATCTCAGTATCTAACGCTGCAAATTGATTCCGTTTACTTGTTCTGGCGTGCAATTCGATTGCAGCAATTGAGGCTGGAAGAAGCCGTTGACATCGATGTCATTGACGGTGGGTACATCGTCGGCTGGATGGCGAAGGACGAATATCTTCGGTACTCCGTGGACGTCACTGAAAACGGTACGAAACACAGCAATGGCACGAACGTTCAGGTTCATGCACCGTACGAAGCGATCGTCAACATGCTAAGTTGCAGTTTAGTCCAGCAAGGTACCTTCAGTATACCTAAACAGATACAGGAACTACTGTACACGACTGGGTTTTTTGTATATGTCGGGAGACGGGTGCGTTCTACTGCACACAAATTCCACAAGAGACTGACCCCAGGCTGTGGGTTTTCCTCTACTTATCGTCCTGCCATTCTTGTCGATGTCGTTTGTTTCGGCTATCCTGTGTAACCAACCCGATGCAGCAAGGTACATGCCTGGTAACTACTGAAAGAATATTTCCGGCCGTCAATACATATCGACACATGCGAACTATTCCGACATCTTGCCATTCCGACTAGCTAGCGACGTGCGACGCATATCGGCTCTAAACGCCAAGCCATACACCTGCTCCGGACATAGTAAACCCACTGGGCATTGAAAAAAAACCGAGACGCGCGTCCTTGAATTTGGGGAAAGGTTTCGTGGGTTTACAGAGGCATGGGAGGTAACGACGGTAATTAATTCACCATGATGGGTCCAATAACAGCGCGGAAAAATAGGAAGTGGTTAGGGAAAAAACGAATTAACCCGCTGAGTATTCCGAGACCATGGGGGTCGAGTTTTCAGCAGCGACGGAATGATGCAACACTCAAGTTCGCAGTTCGTACAAAAATATTGGTCTGTTGATCCTTAGAATGGGTTGCAAGACTGCAAGTCCTACACGCTCACGTGGGTGTTCCCTTGCATCGGTGTCTCGGATATGACGGCTTCGCCTTATCCTCTGTTTCATGGGTCAGCCCAGCATATCCGTCTGACCGCTCGTTCATCGAACCGCTTCCGCCCTGGCAGTTGACGCGTTTGATTTCACCTTCCGCGTGTCATCGATATCTGGATTGGGCAAGCTCCGCATTGTCACCGGCGGTACCGGGTGTGACAGCTACAGCACCAGCCTCAGCGGGCTCGTGTCGGTGCCAAATACCGGAGGATGGTCCAGCTACGAAGATGTCTCCGTGTGAGTTCTAGATGCATACCTGAAATCAGCTTATGGTTATGTTCGCCGCGGTTCGTGGTGGGTGCTGATTGTTGTTTTCACCATAATACGATGAATTTATTTGGCATGACGGCCTCAGGGCTTGTTCTCCTTGGAGTCTTTATTTGGAATTTTTCACTGTCTCATGTGCTATAGCAATACAAACCTTGGTGTACCATGCGGCCGTTAGGTCTGCCTCGTGTTGTAGAGCGGTGTACGAGAAAGCATGCCATATTTTCGAGACGTAAAGTGGAGGACGTCAGAGTTAACTGCACGATGCTGGGGCTTCCGTTGTATATCATGTTGATTCCTTATACGTCGAAAATGTCAAACACCGAACAAGATCTACGCGCGTTGATCTGCTGCGTCGTTTATGTTTTCTTGCTTAGGATGTTGCGAAACGCCATGTGTGGCCTTTTCTTTCCACCGCCGGGGTCAAATGATCATATGGCGTTTCCCCCGAGCGAGTGTTGGTAAACCGTGCAGCTGCAACGTGCATTTACCACACGATCTGACTGCTCACGATCATTGTCGTGTTCGACGTCAAAATCACGATCACAGATCTGGTGGAGGAGATGGTGGCCTCGATGCTGGCATAAACCACATCTGGTTGTGCGTGGTGTCCGCTGGGCTTAACGTTGATTTTTTCTCCATGACCCCAACGGAGGGACCCTACGGAGGCGTCGCCGCTACAGTTCCCGGTCTGATCGAAGTGGAAGAGTTTGACTACGGTGGAGAAGGCGTGGCGTACACTGATACAAGCGAAACAAACGAGGGTGGGGTAAGTGCAAAATGGTATTGCGAAAGTGCAGGCGCATGTATTGATAACCGATCGAGAAGTTGGTGTTCCAACAATACGTGTCATGCGAGGTGTAAGTCTCCCAGCGCGGCACCGCGGTATTAAATAGTAGTGGTGTACCAGTTACCACCTTAGCGTCAGTAGTAGACCGTCTCTGGAGTTGAATGCGCGCTTTGCAATGCATCCAATGATGGGTCTCGCTTGACCGCTAGTAATCGTCTTCACGTGTAAAAACGCACAACATTGCGGCGTTCTTGATTGTCGTATCAACCGAATACATCACGAGATTAGCAGTGCTTCAAATCGGCCTAGATCTGTGCACAGTGGTTGTAACCTACCAACGTTTCTGATATAATGGCAAGATAAACACCGGTTTAACATTCAGCTCAAACAAACCTGGTCATACCACACCAGAGTCTAACACCGTACATTGTGCGTTATATTCTTACGGCTGATGACACGACGACAGGCCTTCAGAACAGACGAAGCGGTCGACATCGAACCCGTCGGCGATGGGTTTGTCGTCGGCTGGATGGGCAAGGACGAATACATGCGGTACACCGTGGACGTCACTGAAAACGGTATGATACACAACAACGCAAGGACCTCGTACAAAAATCACCCGTAGAGGTGTTTTTAGCCTTCTAGTGTAGTGAATTTATACAGGTAACCACCAAAATAATGCTACTTGGTGGAAGAGTCAGCAAATCCCCGTGGATAGAAGCCTTCCCAACGACGCCCGAAACACGCTTGAAGATTAACCTATACTAAAATATTGTGTTTGGGGGCGGACATCGTACAATCAATCCTGTGGAAAAAAGGAATCGCGCGAAAGACCATACTTTTCTCTCTGGCTGACCTCATCCAGCAGCGTTTCGTCCTCATTTCGTATCCAGTACCAGGCACGTGATCAGTGCAAAGTTCCCCCATTCCCTGATTACTTTGCACACAAGGTTTTTTCACCAAACACTTCCTGAAAGTAAGTGGAATGACAGTGCTTTCCGACTTCTTCCTTTCAGTTAACTCCTGGTTTAGGCAACTATTGCTGTCGTCGGCGTTTCTCCGGTTGGTATTCGTCCTTGGACTTGAAAAAATCTTTTGTTGGTTTAACGGATGACAATAGGCTACTTGCATTAAGGATTTTGAATCGTAATTTTGCCTGTAGGGGGGAAACAAATCGAGAAAATTATCGCTTGACTCGTATAGCGTGATGTCCCAGATTGCGAGGGGAAAGAACATATTCATAGTAGAGCCTCACGTTAAAGAAATTCACGAACTACCAGGCAGCCAGGACATTAACACATCGAAGCACGCATCATCTACCACAGGTCATCCCAGACACACCAGACGGCATCCACAACACTCAAGCACTCTCCCGAAGAGGCTGCCAGGTTCCTAGAGGACGCTCTGCGGGATTGCCCACGGCAGACAGGCTGATGCCTTTTCAAGAGTGCCCGAAGCGGCGCAAATTTAGCTCTAGTCTACGAACACGTAACAGTCAGCAAAATTTTTCGAAATCAGAAGGCTCGTCTCACGTTCGTGAGAGACCGACGAGTTGTGGCCCACACAAAAGCGCAACGCGCCACCCACGCTAACGCCACAGGTGCGGAAGACTTTCCCAACTCTACCCCTGGCCCTCAGCCGACCCTGTTTGCAGCCCACAAACAGGTCCACAGTAGCAGTAGAGTGGCCTTTTGGCGTTTTTGAATGTTGCGAGGAGTCTGCTTAACAATCAAACAGCCACACCTGTACATGAAAACCCGCGAACAGAGTGAATTTCAAAAGCTCGGAGATCGGAAGACGGGACGACACAAAGCAAGGAATACCAAAGACACGGTGCGTCTTTCTTCACCCGGGAGCAGCCCGTCTCAACCCCCGAGTCAGCCGGTCTCCACTCTGCAAGGAGCCGGTCTCCACCTTTTTGAAGCCTCGAGTTACCCTCTCAAACCCTCCTCGATGCCCCGCTTGCGTGGCCACTTTTCCATGTCACATCATCGGTACATCGGCCACTTCCGGGCTTGCAAAGAGGACGGCACAGGTGCAACCCTTGGTCTCCGGCTAGACGATCCAGCCAGATGTTTGCGGCTCGCGAGACTTCGCCCGGATGACCAGGAGTGGTCAGGGAAACACTCGAGAGTTTCATCATTTATTGATGTTACACACAAGATCGACAAAATTGGCACGACAGATCTTGCCTTTGAACATCTACTGCTGCTGTACACCATAACGTGTGGTAATCGATGACCCGTCCTAGGTGTGTGCTTCTGAATCGTTTCATATTCTCGGTTTTGTCTCCCCCTACTCTGGCATGAAACCCAACTCAACCAAGTTCTACCCATACATCAAGCATCATTATCATCAGAGCATTCAAACTGTTTCGCTTCGTTCCCAGCAGTTGAGCACATACATGCATCTACGGCGGTTGAGCACATCATCAACACACGGGAGAGAGTGACAGAAAATCGTGCCGCAGTCACCCCACACAGCACCAGCAGCACTGCAGTCTCTAAGCAGTCGGTAGTAAGCGTCGAGGGTAGGATCCGGTATTGCTGGGCTCCCTGCCATGTATACTGATAACCTGCCGTGTTGTTCGCCGCGGTGCTGTTCTCCGTTCTGCAACAATACCTCTTGTTCATACTCCTGAACTTCCCAGAATCGTTACAAAGAAGTGCAGCACAGCCGGTAGCATGACCAGAGGATTGGTTGTTATGTGTGTTTAGTACACCCGGCGTCCGTGCTTATTATTTATCCTAGAGACATACAAAGCACGTGTGAGACAAGGTAAACCAAACAATCATAATGATTGATCAACTTAAAGCAGCTGAAATGCCGGCGTACCGGACACGACAGCACAAGAAAACGATCGAAACCATAACGTATGGAAAAAATGGAATTAAAGAAAGAAAACCCCAAGGGCTCTAAAGAATGTGATCCAAAGAAGCCAGAACGGCTGCAAGAGAAACAACCTACGTGCACAGATAAAGATAAACAACTAACTGTTGGACGAACGAAACACCAGGAAGAAGAGGAAGATACCGGCAAGAGGCCGGTGGGGAAGGAAAACAAGGGAAAAGAGAGATAAATAAGGCTTTAAAAATGAACAAAGCAAGAAAGACAACAAGTGTCATCACTGCCGCGTTCGCGCTTCCCCCGTTGAACTCCATGAATACAAAAAAAGCAAAACACTACCGCTCACAATAGGGTTTAGGGCATTACTGTACTTGAATACGCTCCATATTGTAGTCGAATCGGTACCTTGCCACAACATGTACCAATTCGATATCGGTACCCCCCCCGCCTCCGTCCCCCCCGCGCGCTCCAGTTTCTCTTGTTCCTGTTTTTGGCGTCCACTGTTGCGTGGCTCTTGCGCGCCCCTGTGCCATTTCGTCATGAAGCGACCCCCCGGTACCAGTTTCCACTCTTCTCCGCCGCCCTCGATCGTGGAATATTTACTCCTATTAGCAAAGGGGGGTTGTCCGTTGACCCCACGGTAGCGTTGAATGCCTTGATATTGTCTGCGAGAGATTAACCCCAGTTATTTTCTGGTCGGCCTGGTCCCGGGGTCTGCCCACACTAACCATCGTCCTGAACATCACGCGATGGGTCACCCGCTCAGTTGTCGTCCTTTGTACGGTTCCCGCAAATAGGAGAGGTGGCTTTTGCGGGTGGTCGTCTCAATGCTCTCACATTGTGCTGAGAGTTTTGGCGGCCGATATGTGGTGGTCGGTGCGTTGTCGGCGCTGGAAGCCAATATCCGTTAGGAGGATGTTTTAGTGTGCCGTTCAGGGGTCAACGAAGTGCCCCTGGCCGAGATTCCGAGCCACACGCCCGTACAGCAGGGTGTCCATCATCTCGGTCCTTGGCAGGCGCACGTATATTGTGAACGAAGCATGTTCCATATCATACAGCTCCCGCTTGAAACGATTGTAGCATGCCCACCCCGAGTCGGATTCGTCGCTTATTTATTGGGATTATGTCGGCGCTTGCGTTGATAATACCGCGCCCTGGTACACAAAATGCATCGTCTGCATATTACACGTCTGTCCCGTCGCTTCGCCAACGAGCGGTGGGGCCGGGAGAACCTTGTTGAGTTTACGGAGCAGCGTTGTCTCCGTTTTCGTTTCGGGCACGTTGAGGCCTGGCGATTCAAAAACGGTCACAATGACGGTCATCTTCGCAAGATCTTCCGTTGACTGTGACACATTGTCTGCATCGTCGTCGTACAGCATACCACAGACTGATGACTTTCATACACACGCCAGTGGTGCAACCTCCAACCCGCCTTCCCCGAAGTCCTCTTCAAGGTGCACCAACCCGCCCACAAAATGTCTGGGTCCTCACTAAAACTTAGCGGAACGGAATGTATGTATCGTTGTGCGGCGAAAAATGCATTGCGAAGAAACGACGACAATACCCTTGCCACAATCCCTGAGTGACGTCATGCCATTCAGAGTGTTTACCGTCATCCGCACGCACGCGAGCTCGTATAATTTTCGTGGAGCTGGACAATGGTGGTCAACATATTTTCTAGTACGCGGAAACGTGCGAGAACCACCCACCGCCGCTCTCGGTCGACGGAGCTCTATGTGATCTTGAGATCGACGAAGAACATCAACAGAGGGATTCTCCTAGCTCGTCTGAGTTCTTGCAATCGGCGCACGACGAACGCCTCAAATATTTTCTTCCTCGATACAAAGGAAGGCTTGGCACTCGCCCCTGGGTTGTAATCGCTCAGGGCGACTCTATTAATCCGGGCCTCAGAAGCACGAAATCGTGGCATCATTCATCAAACGATCGAAGCTGATGATGCCACTGCTGTTGAATGCCGTTTGTTTTTGTTGTAAAAAAAAAGATTATTCCACTCGGTCGAGTATCAGCTACGTGTACCTCATGGTGTCGCCCGACTTCAGAATGAGAAACGTAGCAGCATAGACTACACAGCAGTTTACAGCAGCAACCGTAACGAACTTCTAGACTTCCATCTGACATTCATGTAGATGAAAAAGAACAGCAACACGCATAATGGCGATGTGACAACAAACCGACGAGCTGCATACCGGCTTTCATCCATCAACCAACAATGCACTCAAGATGACGGCATTATTTTCTGGTCGTAAATATCTTCATCAATCATGAGGCTCGGCGTAGATGAGAGGGACAATTGCCCTGGGTACAGTCAAGGGTGCGAGGTATTGGACGCAACCCGTGCGAGCCCCCGCCACGGTACAGCGCTGTCCTACACAGTATCTAGCCCGCGATCAAGGGGGTGCTGTGGTGTTTTTGTTGTATTGGAATGTTTATTTTTGCTTTCTCGGGAGAAGCGAGCCATGATGACTGCATCAATTGTGCTTTGTCACAGCAATGTGGAGCGCAAGCGTGGACTCTACGAACGCAAGATGACCGTGATTTAGGCACATTTCACAAATACAAAGCACAGACAGTAGGCGCCCGCGCCAGCGCCGAGCACACCATATCTGCAGGCCTCTGGCATGACCTCCACCTTGGATTCGACAGAGGTTTTGCTTTAATTCTTGACATCATCGACGGATCGCTTCCTGCTTTCGGTGGACAACGACGAATGGCAGCGATTGGCCCATTTGTGGTCTCTTCAACGACTGGCTAGACTCGTTAGGCTTTAGATGTCGTTCGTAGGAATGTGAAGTATTTGAATTTTGAAGAAAATATTGGCATTCGTGGGCTATCGCGTCTACACAAAAACATCGGCGCGGGAAGTGGTGGATCTCAAGAGATTTCAGTGATGATGGCGTCATAGCGTTGTTCTTGTCGACGGCCACGTTTTCATGCACAAATATCGAGCACACAGATGACGCTGCAGAAGCTCTCGTTTAGGAAAACGACGAGGTGCCCGTGTTTGAATATTTGCGCGGCCGAGCTAAAGAGCAGCTTGTGGGTGCTCGACAGAGCGTCGCCACCGGGCAAGCAAAGGACCTCCCACGAAAGATCGAAGCATATACGAGAGTAAAGAGGTCTTGCAAGGATGCGCGTCAGCGACGTGAACCAAAAGCGCATGTACCACACTGGGCAACGAAGGCAGCATGCTTCACCTCTTCGGTCACGGCGATAATCGCCAAAACATTTCAGCCGTGCCATCAAGGGCGTAGACTGCTACACCTCCCCCGTCGAAGGTGACACACAAATCAATCTGATGGAAACGATGTTCACTCGAATGGGCAAGACGTGCCACGTATAGGCGACCCAGACTTCGATTTGATCGTACTCCGGGTGAGCCTATTTATCTAAAAGAGGACGCACCGTTTCTTTGGTCTGCCTTGCTTGGTGTCCTCCTGTTTTCCGATCTCCGAGCTATTGGTATTAAAACTGTTCGCGGGTTTTCATGTACGGGTGTATCTTTTTTATTCTTGAGCAGACTGCTCAAAATATATAAAAACGCCGAGAGGCCACTCTACTGCTTTTGGTGGGCTGCAAACAGGCTTTGCTGCGGGCCAGAGGTAGGGCCGGGAGAGTCTTCCGCACGCACGTGTGGTGTCGGCGTGGGAGGCGCGTTTGTGGCGCGTGGCGTTTGTGTGTGGGCCGCAGCTCGTCGGTCTCCAACGAACGTGAGACGAGCCTTCTGGAACTTCGAAAATTGTTTGCCGGCAATTACGTGTTCGTAGCAAAGAGCTAAATTTGCGCCGCTTCGGGCACTCTTGATGACGCGTCAGCCTATCTGCCGTGGGCAATCCCGCAGATCGTCCTCTAGGAACCTGGCCGCCTCTTCTGGAGAGTGCTTGAGTGTTGTGGATGCCGTCTGGTGTATCGGGGATGCCATGTGGTAGATGATGTGTGCCTCGATGTGTTGGTGTCCTGGCTGCTTGGTCGTTGGTTCAATTTTTTCACGTGGGCTTCTACTAAATTTTAACATGATCTTTCCCCTCGCAAACTGGCACATCACCCAACATTAAACAAGTGATTATTTGCTGGATTTTCTTTCTATCAGTCAAAATTACGATTGAAAACTCCTACTGCAAGTAGTTTATACCTTTACCGTGATGGGTCCAACAACAGCGCGGAAAAATAAGCAGTAGTTAGGAAAAACACGAACTAACCGGCCAAAAATTCGGAGACCATGGGATTCGAGTTTTCAGCAGCAACAGTCACGTACGCAGTTCGTACAGAAAACTTAGTCTGTCAATCCTTAATATGGGATCCAAGACTGCAAATCCTACGCGCTCGCGGGGGCGTACAGCGGTGAATTCCATTGCATGGGTATCTCGGATATGACGGCTTCGCCTTATCCTCGGTATCGTGGGGCAGCCCAGCATATCCGTCTGACCGCTCGTTCATCGAACCGCTTCCGCCCTGGCAGTTGACGCGTTTGATTTCAGTTTCCGCGTGTCATCGAATTCTGGATTCGGGAAGCTCCGCATTGTCACCGGCGGTACCGGATGTGACAGCTACAGCACCAGCCTCAGCGGGCTCGTGTCGGTGCCAAATACCGGAGGATGGTACAGCTACGAAGATGTCTCCGTGTGAGTCCTAGATGCATACCTGAAATCAGCTTATGGTTATGTTCGCCGCGGTTCGTGGTGGGTGCTGATTGTTGTTTTCACCATAATACGATGAATTTATTTGGCACGACGGCCTCAGGGCTTGTTCTCCTTGGAGTCTTTATTTGGAATTTTTCACTGTCTCATGTGCTATAGCAATACAAACCTTGGTGTACCATGCGGCCGTTAGGTCTGCCTCGTGTTGTAGAGCGGTGTACGAGAAAGCATGCCATATTTTCGAGACGTAAAGTGGAGGACGTCAGAGTTAACTGCACGATGCTGGGGCTTCCGTTGTATATCATGTTGATTCCTTATACGTCGAAAATGTCAAACACCGAACAAGATCTACGCGCGTTGATCTGCTGCGTCGTTTATGTTTTCTTGCTTAGGATGTTGCGAAACGCCATGTGTGGCCTTTTCTTTCCACCGCCGGGGTCAAATGATCATATGGCGTTTCCCCCGAGCGAGTGTTGGTAAACCGTGCAGCTGCAACGTGCATTTACCACACGATCTGACTGCTCACGATCATTGTCGTGTTCGACGTCAAAATCACGATCACAGATCTGGTGGAGGAGATGGTGGCCTCGATGCTGGCATAAACCACATCTGGTTGTGCGTGGTGTCCGCTGGGCTTAACGTTGATTTTTTCTCCATGACCCCAACGGAGGGACCCTACGGAGGCGTCGCCGCTACAGTTCCCGGTCTGATCGAAGTGGAAGAGTTTGACTACGGTGGAGAAGGCGTGGCGTACACTGATACAAGCGAAACAAACGAGGGTGGGGTAAGTGCAAAATGGTATTGCGAAAGTGCAGGCGCATGTATTGATAACCGATCGAGAAGTTGGTGTTCCAACAATACGTGTCATGCGAGGTGTAAGTCTCCCAGCGCGGCACCGCGGTATTAAATAGTAGTGGTGTACCAGTTACCACCTTAGCGTCAGTAGTAGACCGTCTCTGGAGTTGAATGCGCGCTTTGCAATGCATCCAATGATGGGTCTCGCTTGACCGCTAGTAATCGTCTTCACGTGTAAAAACGCACAACATTGCGGCGTTCTTGATTGTCGTATCAACCGAATACATCACGAGATTAGCAGTGCTTCAAATCGGCCTAGATCTGTGCACAGTGGTTGTAACCTACCAACGTTTCTGATATAATGGCAAGATAAACACCGGTTTAACATTCAGCTCAAACAAACCTGGTCATACCACACCAGAGTCTAACACCGTACATTGTGCGTTATATTCTTACGGCTGATGACACGACGACAGGCCTTCAGAACAGACGAAGCGGTCGACATCGAACCCGTCGGCGATGGGTTTGTCGTCGGCTGGATGGGCAAGGACGAATACATGCGGTACACCGTGGACGTCACTGAAAACGGTATGATACACAACAACGCAAGGACCTCGTACAAAAATCACCCGTAGAGGTGTTTTTAGCCTTCTAGTGTAGTGAATTTATACAGGTAACCACCAAAATAATGCTACTTGGTGGAAGAGTCAGCAAATCCCCGTGGATAGAAGCCTTCCCAACGACGCCCGAAACACGCTTGAAGATTAACCTATACTAAAATATTGTGTTTGAAAGGTATCGCGCGAAAGACCATACTTTTCTCTCGGGCTGACCTTATCCAGCAGGGTTTCGTCCTCATTTCGTATCCAGTACCAGGCACGTGATCCGTGCAAAGTTCCCCCATTCCCTGATGACCACTTTTCAGACAAGGTTTATTGCACCAAACACTTCCTGAAAGTAAGTGGAATGACAGTGCTTTCCGACTTCTTGCTCCCTGTTAACTCCTGGTTTAGGCAACTATTGCTGTCGTCGGCGTTTCTCCGGTTGGTACGTACACCAAAAAAGCTCAGGGAAAATAACCTTCCATAGGAATACCCCGTAACACTGTGTCTGACCTACTTATGTTGAAGTGCCCCGCTAGAATGACAATATTATCTGCATCTCAAGGTGTTGTATATTTTTCGTCACAAACGTTTATAGATCGCCGTGTCATTTTGTGTCTAGGTAACCTCGGGATATCGTGGCATAGTGAAAATGTTTCAGAAGACATGCACGAGATTTGCCTACCGAATGTGAAAAGATAAACTCGGATACCCGTTAACCTAGTAAATTGCGTCAAATGACATACTGCCGTCGAAAACCATGGCATGAAGGTAATTTCCAACGCGTCCAGCGGCCACCTGACATGACGTAGCGTACAGGTTGGTTCACGTGATAAACCCAAACCGTATTTCCCGGCGAATGTCCACGCCGTTGTTTCGATTTAGAAAATGAAATGTGGCACACGTCTTCTACGTGCCCTTGCAAAAACCTCATCCGATGATTGTCGTGGGTGTGATTTTTTTCGACTGGTTTTTCGTCAATTTTGATCTGTCGCAAAATTTTGGATCACCTTAGCGAAATTGTTGTCGGAAAAAAAAAGTGAAGAAAAATTAAGCCCGACGGTAAGACCTCCGGATGCTCATGCAGAATACGCGCGTGCAAGATTCCAAGGTCTATCTCTCAAAAATGGCGTGGCCATTTGGACCTTTGTGCGTAAATACGACATTTCCTTGAAATGATTTGGTTTTAATGTAGGATCCGTTTTTCTAGATAGGTTCTGCTTAACGTTGTACACAGGCAGAGTGTCAGATCTTCGACTTTTATTGAGAAAAATTATACAGAGACATGCCTTGGAGTACATCCAACCGTATCGTGAAAAATGCTGCGCAATTTTGTTTGTCGCCCTCGCCGGGAAAACGCTTGAGTATTATTGAAAACATTGGAGGCCTGACATTATTAGTCAGATACAAGGTTCGCTCCTAGAGACAGCCCGAGGCCGGTGACTGTTTTTTGGGCATGTCACTATCTTTCACTGGTCGTGGGGGTCACTATGATACCAAATATTCACTCTTTGATTAGACATTGCGAGTGGTATTGGTAGGGCGGATCATTTTGGGGGGTTATACGTGAACCATCCAGTGTTAACATGCCCTCACAATGTGTTGAACGTTGATCTCTAGTCTAAGCATAGTCTATACTGTCGGCAATTCGAAGTATCCTCTTTTGTGGTCCCTACGTCAACATCCACATCAAACGTCAAGCGTAACGCGATCGGAGTAAGAACACTAAATCCTGTGTTGCGTGGCTGCCTTTGGATTGACAGCTTCGTCATAAAGGTAGATACACGAGCAGCCGTAAAATCAGAGTTACCGTCGAAATATCGCATCTCAACCAGCAAACACCTCCCACCCTGGCAGTTGCTGGGTTTGATTTCAGCTTCCGGGTATCTTCGAATTCTGGGTCCGGCAAGCTCCGCATCGTCTCCGGTGGCACCGGGTGTGACGACTACAGCACCGATCTTAGCGGGCTCGTGTCAGTGCCGAACACTGGAGGATGGTACGACTACGAAGATGTTGCCGTGTGAGTTCTCGGCGCACAAGTGAGCTAACTTTCACGACACAGCGTACACCTTCGCCGCATTTCATAAGCGCGTGCCAACGTTTTTGTTGCAAATGAAGACAATGTATTGATATTGCCTGCTTCGGACCGCGTGCGCGTTCGAGCCCCAATCGGGTCGTTCGCTGTGTTTGATGTACCCCCGCCCCGCCCCCTCCTCTTCTCTTCCCCCCGGCCCTCCGCGCACACCCCGCCATTCTACAGCAATGGCAGATTAAGTGAATTTTCTTTACCACAGAAGGTGCCGTTCGTTCCAGCATGTCATCCGAGGGCACGGAGAGTGTACTTGATTGGTTATTGTAGTTCGTGATCTAGGACAATTCCGTTAGCAAGTGTCCGAATTGAAAGGTTTTGTTCATCGTGTACAACGTTTTGTGTGCTGTTGCTCCGGACACTTAACGTAAGTAGATACACACATACATACATGAAAAATCAAACGAAAATGCCAATCGTTTGGCTGTGTGCAATGGTGTGGCTGAAACGTGAACTAACCTTACAAATTTGCATTCGTGATTGGTTTTGCCGTTGCCGTCTGATCCACGGTCACAGATCCAGTGGAAGTGGGGGCCTCGAGACTGGCTCTACCTTCATCTGGTTATGCGTGGTTTCCGCCGGGCTCAACGTGGACTCGTTCACGATGACGGCATCACCCGTCGCTCCAACCCCTGCGCCGACA
Source organism: Undaria pinnatifida (assembly GCA_012845835.1). Lineage (NCBI taxonomy): Eukaryota > Phaeophyceae > Laminariales > Alariaceae > Undaria > Undaria pinnatifida. Next base: position 3,000,429 of record JABAKD010000001.1, on the reverse strand, counting down.
ACGGCACCAACAACTAATCCAACCCCGGCGCCAACACCAGCTCCTTCAACGGGGCCAACAGGATCTCCTACAGCGGCGCCAACAGCAGCTCCTACAGCGGCGCCAACAGCAGCTCCTACAGTGGCGCCAACACCAGCTCGTTCGACGGGGCCAACAGGATCTCCTACAGCGGCGCCAACAGCAGCTCCTACAGCGGCGCCAACAGCAGCTCCTACAGCGACTTCAACAGGAGCTCCTACAGCGGTGCCAACAGCAGCACCTACAGCGACGCCAACAGCAGCTCCTACAGCGGCGCCAACAGCAGCACCTACTGCAACCCCAACAACAGCTCCTACAGCGGCGCCAACAGCAGCTCCTACAGCGGCGCCAACAGCAGCTCCTACAGCGGCGCCAACAGGAGCTCCTACAACGACGCCAACCGCAGCTCCTACAGCGGCGCCAACAGCAGCCCCTACTGCAACGCCAACAGCAGCTCCCACAGCGGCGCCAACAGGAGCTCCTACAGCGGCGCCAACAGGAGCACCTACAGCGGCGCCAACAGCAGCTCCTACAGCGGCGCCAACAGCAGCTCCTACAGCGGCGCCAACAGCAGCTCCTACAGCGACGCCAACAGGAGCTCCTACAGCGGTGCCAACAGCAGCACCTACAGCGACGCCAACAGCAGCTCCTACAGCGGCGCCAACAGCAGCACCTACTGCAACCCCAACAACAGCTCCTACAGCGGCGCCAACAGCAGCTCCTACAGCGGCGCCAACAGCAGCTCCTACAGCGGCGCCAACAGGAGCTCCTACAACGACGCCAACCGCAGCTCCTACAGCGGCGCCAACAGCAGCCCCTACTGCAACGCCAACAGCAGCTCCCACAGCGGCGCCAACAGGAGCTCCTACAGCGGCGCCAACAGGAGCACCTACAGCGGCGCCAACAGCAGCCCCTACTGCAACGCCAACAGCAGCTCCCACAGCGGCGCCAACAGGAGCTCCTACAGCGGCGCCAACAGGAGCACCTACAGCGGCGCCAACAGCAGCTCCTACAGCGGCGCCAACAGCAGCTCCTACAGCGGCGCCAACAGGAGCACCTACATCGACGCCAACAGAAGCTCCTACAGCGGCGCCAACAGCAGCACCTACTGCAACGCCAACAGCAGCTCCTACAGCGGCGCCAACAGCAGCTCCTTCAGCGGCGCCAACAGCAGCTCCTACCGTATCGCCGACCAGGAAAATTACACCAGGACCCACTACGGCTCCATCCCCGGCGCCTACTACAGCTCCAACCCCGGCGCCTACTACAGCTCCTACACCTGCGCCTACTCCACCTCCTACACTAGCGGGGCCAAGCGAAGCCTATGGAGGTGTTCCGGCGTCCATACCAGGTATAATTGAGGCAGAGGAGTTCGACTACGGCGGTGAAGGAGTGGGGTACTCTGACACAACTACGTCCAACACGGGTGGGGTGAGCTACGCCTGTTTGTTTACGAACCGTCGATTGGTTACAAGCATAATATTGTTAATCGTTTAAATGGAGGGGTAGAGTCCCTTAACAAGCAATTCCAAGGAAAACGCTAAGTCCCCCAGGTTTGATCCGAGTTGGTTTGCCAAGGATTGGGGAAGTTCGCTTCTGCGCCAACCAATGAGACGAAAAAAATGGTGATGTTGCAAAACTGTAAGCAAAATATAGTCACTAGTACAAATACACATAGTCTAAAGGTTTGCGTCAAATCGTTATTATTAGCGATCGATATATTTCATAGTACTTACGAAATTGCACTTAAGCGCATATATGTCACCGCCATAGTTAATGCTAGTTTTCATGGTGGGTTCAGATTCTGCCCCTGTGTGGGGCATGAATGATCGGGCATACCCCAATACTATTTTTGAGTTGGAAGGAAAGTCATGAAGACGACTTCTGGTAACCGGCACACACATATTAATCTAACACAGGCTAGGTATACATCAAGATCATGTGGTGCTCGAATAGTTCTTGTTTTGCTGGTGAAAGTTTCCGAGATTTGGGCCGACATTCCGTATGCTACATCTGATAGCTCGCACAAGGCTTGGGCTAAACGGTCAAGGCTCTAAAAGGATTGAAGCCCACACTCCCATCCACGGTACAGGTGTGGAAAAGTCCGGTTCAGTTCGGTTTCATGTGTCTGCGGCGAACTGTGGCGGACGGAATGTTGTTCAGTCGACCAAAATTACTATTGTTTGGGGGTTGAAAAGAAATTGGTCATGTTCCCCAGCCTTCAAGCAACTAAGCATACACGGTTGTTGCGCGTACGTTTGCACGATGACGAAAGGTCACCCAGGATACCTATTACGTTACTTCTAAAAAGACGATTTGTCGCTCGGGTGAATGTAGAGTATGAACGTCCTGCCCGGCAAATCACGATCCGACCTTTGCGTCACGCGTCGTGCATAACAGGCTTGCCAAACCGTCGCTGTTTGTCGAATCGTGTTGCCTCTGACGTTAAACTAACGGTTGATACCCTGAAGGTACGGTAAGTTTGACAACATTCCTGATTCGTGGTACGAAAGATATCCAATATTAAAACCAACAGAACGAGCAGATGTTGGCTACCACCGTTATTTTTGGTGTAGTCTGTGCACCGTTGTGTCCGTGCAACACTGCAGTTACCTCCTACTTGTTGTTTTATTTTGTCCGCGTGCAACAGGTATCCATTCCTCTTCAGCACTCAAAACACCTGTCGATTGTTTTGTTTTGTTTTGCTTTGCTTTCCTTTCATTTTGCTTTTCCGTTATCTTGTTTCTATTAATAGTTTCTTTTTTCCTGTCTCCTTATGGCAGGGCTTGTTTTTTTTTTGCGTTCTCGCACAGGGTACGCTAGCACTTCGCTTGCTTTACCCGTATGGATTGCGACTGTTTGATTTATTCTATTTCACAGTCTGTGACAACATAATTTGTATCTCTCTAGGAGGAAGCATCAGCACGGACTCTGGGTGTGCTGATGTCGTTAGGAAGAAATAACGATTAAAGGTAAAAACAACACGCACCGCTTAGATATAGTCTATAATATTAATAGGAGTGTTACACGTTACGTTTCTTACCGAACAGGGTACTCCCCAAAACGCTAACGAAAGGAGTACACAGGTCGCTGGAGATACAGCAGTGGCGCGTTTCGTTACAGTCGCCATATTATATATGCCAGTTTGGTGCACATATCTACGCTTCATCGTCACACTACTATATTACATCCATCAAAGTACATGTTCGGAAAACGTTCTAAAAGAGCACATTATTAATCGACTTTGGAGCGGAAAAACAACGTGACGGCTCGTATTGCCTTGTTTTGCTTATGCTTACATGAACGACGCGGTGGTTGGATGATATTGGTTGCAGAAACTCCGCTTGGATGAAGGCGTTGACATCAGCTCTTACTCCGGTGGTTACAGGGTCGTCACAAACAAGGCTGGCGAATACCTGCGGTACAGCGTGGACATTACGGAAGACGGTACGACGCTCAATGCCAAGAAATTCTTGTTGTGCATGGTTTTTACGTTCCACATTAGACTATGTTCTTCTTCGAGCAATATGATACGTCGATGTTTAATAATTTAAGACGAAGGCCATAGTACGCTTATATTTCTGCACAGAAATGGCATTTGTTAGATCGCTTTTCGTCAAACGGTACGTCGAGTTATGGATTCTGCTTCTGTACAGGGATATAAATGCAGGTTGAAATGCCCTCTATGTGGGCGGTGGATATATTTTTGAGGGCGTTGAATAGTACGAGTTACCAAAGGATTGATATATTTATACGCAGGAGGTCTTCCAATAGTAGCTGCTCAGCCGCGGATTGCCTGGTTAGACCGCGGCTGCAGTAGAGGTGTCTGTTTTAGAGAGTTTGTTTTAGTGGCTAGGAATCACTCGCACGGGCGAACTCCTTATTAGTTTTCGGTCTCAAGCTTTCGTGACGTTTCTTGTTTGAGATTATATAAAACCACACCGTCAACTGGTTGGCCACGCCGCGCCAAACAAATTACCGAAACTTGTTATCCATCGGGGTACAGAATCACTCCGGCGAGTGCCTCAAACTCAGAAGTAGTGGAAAAGGGGGTGTCTCCACTGCCGTAGCCAAGGTCTTTGGCGCATCTGAGGTTCCCTTCGCTGCCGAGAACACGTGCATGACTAACGTCTAGCTCCATAAGGGTTCCTGATATAGGGGGTGGACGTCTGGCGTAAGTTGGGTATGGTATTTTACACGATAAAGAGGGAGGAAGACACGAAAAACCGCGTAATTGAGTTCACCCCCCTACCTCACCCCGGCTCTTCTCCCTTTGCTTTCTCCAGTGCAAACATTCTACTTCAGCTTCTTCGTCTCTTCTAACAGGGATACTGGCTCATTCCACGTGGTCACCGGAGGCACCGGATGCAACGACTACACGCGTGATCTCAGCGGAATAATCTCGGTGCCGGATACCGGAGGATGGAGCAAATTCCAGAATTACCAAACGTGAGTTCCTGGCTCTGAGAAATTGACCGCAAACTGGTCTTTGACTGGTTGGTGCGACGTGGCGCCAGCGACACTGTGCGAGTTTGGCCGTTAACATGGCAACATAGTGGTCAGAGGATGCCACTGTTCACCCTCTGGCCGCGCATTACGAGATCGCTTGTTAGGTTGTCCTACTACACTGGCGGAGATGCCGGCAGTTCTCCCATTCATTGTGGGTCGTTTGACGTCGCCGGTGTCAGGCCTCGCTTTTTCCCGACTATTCAGGCCGTGCAGGATAGGGAAGCTAAATATGATCAGTGTGTAGACATAGAGTTCGAGGTATTAATCCGCCCCTGCCATCCCTTTAGAGAGCCCCCCCTCGACCACGGCACAGAGCGAGTACCTCACAATAGGGTAGTATTGGAATTCGCGTACTCTTTCTTGGTGACGAGCTTCGTAGCCGAGGCTTACTCCTGCTGTAGGGGTAACCCGTTTTCCTACATGATTTATTTTCTGATTGGCGGTTCTCCTCGGCGGAGCAACTACCTACTCTGATCGGAATACACTCGAAATGTTTCGATGTGCATCGTTATCTGTCTAGGTCATCAGTTTGTAGTACTTCTGTTTACGCAAAGTCACTGTTTGACAGCGGCGCTGTAGATTGTTACTTTCGAGGAGCCAACCTAAAACACGTCCGCATCTGTTGAACCATGGTTCAGATCTGAAACGAGAACTGGTAAGGCGTCCTCATCTATCAGCGGGTCACATGCATTGAGTGTGGGGGCATAGCCATGATTCCTGAAGAACCCGCAGCGATTGAGGCTTTCACCGCACCACCGTCGGGGGCGAAAGGGGAAAGACGACAACGTAACACGTTGTTTCGGAAAAAACAAATACACAGAAATTTCAACATCAACTAACTGAGGACGAACAATTTTTCATTTTTGCTCGAGACGTTAGAGCTATAGCCCCAGCCGTTCCCCCCGACATCAACGCCAAACTTGATCCATGTGGATCTGAACGACAAACCTAACGTGAACTGTTCGACGGCCTTCTATGCTTGATTAAAGGTTGCTTGTTTCATTTGTAATGACCCAAGAGGGCGGTGAACGTGTCCGTGTCCAACAGCGATGAACGTACTAGCGACTTTGTGTCCGCTGAGAGTATTCAGTGTTTCGAATACCGTTCACAATTTTGATGCTCGTGGCTGACGGTCTTCTGTGTATTGCACATAGCAAAACATTCCGCATGCCTAATTAAATAACCATTGTCGACGTTATTGTTGTTGTCGTCGTCTTTGTTCCCGTAACAGAGAGGCTCAAAACAGTAGCGGGCTTGAAGCCGGGTCAGCCTACATATGGTTGTGCATACTCTCTAGTGGCTTTCACATCGACCGATTCACCATGTCGGCAGAAAGTATCCTATCGCTTCCCTATGGCGGCATCGCTGCATCTGTTCCCGGCGTTATCGAGGCAGAGGAGTTCGACACCGGCGGTGAAGGGCTGGCGTACTCTGACACGAACACTGTGAACAAGGGCGGGGTGAGCGACGACCAATTAAATGTCGTGACGATGCGTTGAGTTGCGGATCGAAGCGATTCCTTAGTTGTATTGTTTAAAGGAGTGAGTCAGTGGGACGTTTGACCTCGCTTCTCGTTTATTGAGCGCCGTCCAGCTGACATTTGTCGACTAGCGTACGTCAGTTGGGATGCCGACTGTTCTGGCGAACGAAGCAAGTCACACCAGCTGCCCCCTCAAAGCCGAACCGCCTTCAATTTGGCCGACCCTTGATCCGTGATTAGATTTTGACGATTATGCCCCACTTTCCGTTTGCTCGGTTTAAGCCAATTATGCTACTGTATCGACAATGCGAATTTTGTTGCAACTATGGCCCACTACCTTTAGTATTCAACAAGCCGGGAGGCACAATACCATCATATGTGCTCCCCGCGATTACGTATGCTCAGAACAGATAGGCTCAACAGAGGTCCATTGCACGCAGCATCGACCAACAATAATTCCGAAAATTGAGGTGCTCACTCATGCTACGGCGTGAGGGTGTCGCCTTTGGCACACTCGTTTGTAGTGGCTGGAGGTCACTCGAGCGAGTAACCCCAACTTCTCCTTGTGGTTTAATCTCTCGTGTGGTAAGACATCGCGAAGATAATCCGGAATGAGATGGTAAGCTACGATGCGCTAAAACGAAGCTTACGATGCGCTAAAACGAAGCTCAAAATATAGTCTATAGTTCCGCGTGGTACAGAGTCGCTTGTGCACGGGGCTCAAATCCGGTATTGAAAATAGGGCAACCGCCCCACCTTAATATTGACAAGCCTGGCGTTATCCCTAACCTGCTATTAATCATGTAGGTTGTCAACGAGGCAGATCATGCGGGGTGTAAACACTTAACGCATATGGTGTTAACCACACATTTGTACGAGGTTCGGAGGAACTTAACACAGGGGCCACGAACACAGCGGGTAGCGGCGTATTTTGCGCTCCTCGAAGGAGGATTGTGGTATCATAGCAGTAGAATCTAAAATATATTACCTGGTATATCATTCTGAAGGCCGCTTTCTCCGTTGATGTTGGCCCAGTCTTAGTCTTGGACGGGGTTGGCCGAGGCCGAGACAGGCACGTCCTTTCGTGCACGTGGCAAGGAGGTGCCTTCACAAACCTCTCTCGTGTTTAACGAGCGGAGATTTTATAGAGTGAGATTGAGGGACCTTGGTTCGTTCTCGCAGAGGATCCTGGACTCCCGGTTGCGTTCGGGTTTATACTCTGACAAAGGTCAACCATTATGAAGAGCCATTACTAATGGCAGGCCAGCTCTCGTTCCGTTTGGGGTTTCGGGTCCCGCCTACCAACGCCCTCGGGGTATCTTTCACACGCCGACCTGTAGAGTTCTTGAAAATAGAGTATATCTGGTGCAAGGCGACCAAAACGGTACGAGTACAGTACGCATAAACTATCTGCTCGATTCCTCCCCTAATCCAACAGTTCGCTCGATTTTCCCGAGAGGTGGCGTGAAGCCACCTGACACTAGCGCAAGGTTGTCGTGTGTGGGGTTCGGCGTAGCGTCGCTTCTTCACATGCGCGCACCACACCTCGAAGAGGGGTGACACGACGAACTGTGTGCAGGCCCAAAGATGGGGTAGGTGGCACTAAAACGGTTGGCAGACGATGGCCTGAAAATGGTGGGGGCAATGGGCTGTGTCAATAAGATGAAAAAATTATTTACAGCAGTGAGAAGAGAAGAATCAACGGGATACCTTTTGCACCTTCTACTGTAGTTTAAATCCTTTAGTCTAAGCCCATATGCGGGGTCAGCGGTGAAGACAGAGGTTTGGCTGCATGCTGCTTGACCGTCGCGTGGGAGCTGACGACAGTATGTAGTAGGTTGTCGACCTGTCGATCGTTACTTCAAGATCTCAGCGGCATTCTCTGACAGTATAAAGTTAGTTCTGTCGTCAATATCAATCATGTCATCAATCAAAACAGTCCCAAGAGACAGGAAAGCATTGGGAATCCATCAAACAAGCATTGAGCTATTGGCACTGCACGCACGAAAACATCCAGTATATGACACGCTTATTTCTTACCTGTACTAAACGTGGCAAGAAACTTCAACTATGGGTCGATTATTCGAGAGACAATCGAGGATCTGTGCACCCTTGTCGCGAATAAAACGAACAATACCTGGCATAGATAAAGTAGAAGGTGGCCTTTTTCAAAGAACTCCGCGAAAGGGAAAATCAGTAATTTATGGACTCGAAACTTCTCCACACCATGGTGTTTCTCTGTTAATCGACCCCACACCTCGTGGAGTAGACAAAACACTGAACAAATAATTGCGAGTTCCGTTACAAAGGCCCACCACACCGTCTCCCGCATGAAAAACGCCGCATAGCATTCTAGGTAAACGAGTTACGTGCTGCAGGGACCACGTTGAGGGAGGTCGATGTGCACGGGATCTTCCGGCCCAGATACTGATGGTCCCTTGAAATTAGCGTAGTGCTGTAGTGGCAATCGCTGCATTGTTGTTTGGCGCTCTGCACCAAACCAAAGCTCTATGTCGCACTGATTTATCCGCGCGATCTCTACTACTTGGCAGGAATTCCGGCCGGACGAGGCCGTTGACATCGGGAGCACCGCTGATGGTTACTACGTCGGCTGGAACAAAGTTGGGGAATATCTTCAATACACCGTGATGCTCTCGACAGACAGTAAGAGACAACCGCAGTAGATATGAGCGTGGCCGTTTTGAGCGTGAGCTGTTAGATTTCGTGTTCTTACCTTCGATTTAACACGGATCGTTGGTTTTGTTCCTTCAGAAGCGTGTGAACCAGTCTTGCGGCAACGAATAAGAGGTTGCAGAAATGCGTCATATAGGTGAAAGATATTTTGTTAAAGCCGTTGGGCTCCCGTACACATGCAGCGAGCTTTAGAAGCCACGCAACATCAGCATCCCACAGTGACAAACAGATTGGATATTGCCCCCGGCAAAACATCCCCATCGATAGAGGGTATGTTTCGCACAAAGTATAACCGCCACCAATATTCTCATTCCCCCGAGTATATTCTTGTTCGGCTCTTTGTAGCGAAATACCTGTGACTGATTCTACGATAGCCCCGTCCCCCCAAACCAGCGGTTTTCTTGAATGCACGTTCGATGACTGCTCGACACGAGGAAGGATGTCGTGAAAGTGACAGCTTCATATAGTTTCTTGTATGGAAAGGGCTATCGAACGACAACGTCGGGGTGGGAAGAGGCGCCGTTTTCCAAGAGATACGATGGAGCTGGTTTCAAAAATGGCGATCTCGTTCAAGAAAAGTTGGGGGGGGGCTACCTTAGAACGACTCCTGTTTGTATTTTGCTGTAGTGTTCGTCGAGATTTTTCTTGCCCGCTGGAAAAGCCATAACCCTTTGATGGTGAATTGTGCTTTGGAAGCAAACGATTTGGGATCGGGCTGTCAATCTAGTGTCCTTGTTTTTCCTGTTTACCACGATAAACCGTCGATTAATGTGTCGATATCAGGTAAGATGCCCTACTGTACCAGTGCACGTAGACACACAGACGAGCCCGCCTGATCAACCTCATACGCTGTTTCTGTCCCCCCGTCGTGCAGTTGCCGCGTTTGACTTTACCTTCGTGGTTGCTGGCCCGAACAACAATTCGGGCTCATTCCGCATCGTTACCGGTGGTACGGGGTGCGATGACTACACTACCGATCTCAGTGGCCTCGTTTACGCGCCATCTAATGGCGGCAATTCCTACAGCAAAGTAAAAACGTGAGTCTGTCGTACAACAAAAGCTGTGCACTTCAATACATACCGATGTTTCATTGTCGACGCTTTGCAACTCTCTACTACCGCACGCACCCACCCGCCCACGACTAAATGCACGGTAGTTTTGTCACGTTTCTAGTGTAATATGTTATCCACTCTTAAGCCCTCGTACGAGTCCCCTCCTGGGCGCGTTTCGGTTTCCCAATATGCACCACAACGGTTGTATTTTGTGACGACGCGACGCCAACCGAATGACTTAGTGTGCGCGAGTAGTATATCGACGAATTAGGGTGGAGATGGAGGTACGTTTCCATTATACCGTGGCCTTGGCCACACAAGACATCAGAACGGCAGCAACGTCGAACCCGGACAAGGCTAATCTATAGCCGTTTCCGCGTGGGTCGGTTGCTGAAGCTCACGGTTCAGAGTGTTGATACCGTTCAGGATGCAATCACCGTCACCCGAGTGCCCCCGCAAACTATTCTATTGGCATCATGCAACATTTACAGGCCGTAACAAACCCTCTTCTCGCGCTGTCGTTACAGTGTCGCCGCAGGAGACGGCGGCATGAACATCGGCGAGGGAATCATCACGATGTGCGTCGTCGACAAACGTTTCAACCTCGACTCGTTCACCATGGAGGAGCACGTCTGATGTGTCGGCCAACGTGGAGGAAGGGCGACGTTGATGTGAGGAAGCGCTCACTTCACTCGGTGGCAGCACTCGTAGCTATTCAGCGACTTCTCGCGTTTATATGTTTCAGCGAGCAAGCCCGCCCGCATCGCCCATCCAAGTGTCTGTAGGTGAATGTGACGGCTGTTGAATCGTCCCTAGACTACCAAACCTATGGGGGCTGCAACTGCTCCCTTACGCAACGGTCTTACACGATGTGCCCATCGTCCGCACCCCCGCACCCTAACTTCACCCTCGTCTTCCTCTAGGGACCTCGGTGTTTTCTCCTATATATCGACATGGTGGGTACAACGGTGCATCGCTTGGCGTCTACGTTTGCGCCAACGACGCGATCGCTCGTTACGGTTATACAACACGGAAGATGTTCACCGCCGCGCCAGCATGTATTCCGTATCTTGCGTCGGAACCCAAGAACAGTGCTTTAGGCAAGAACTTGTGGGTGAACGGTCAGGATGCGGGCATTGGTCATACGCGCATGTCGTTTAGGCATGGTACGCCAAGCGCCTAGCAATCTTCCAGCCACGAGCGCAAAGGGTTGCCTAGGTCCTTGGGCAAATTGATTTGTTTATACTGATTGCGCTTACGATATTTTTGGCAATTTACATATTTTATTTGCAACAATGGATTTAGATTGCACTCGCCGCTGCAACCCAGGAAGGTACCGCCCAGTCGATGCAGTCATGGTCAAATAACGTAACATACTCCAGTACCTAGAATAGGTGTCTCGCGTGGCAGTGGACCGGTTGGAAAGAGGGTCGACGGTAGAGGTCCTATACATGGATCAGTTGTTCCGGCCATGAACACCACGTTCGCCTACAGTGCCTGGTACTGGTTATGGCACCCACGACCGGTTTCCACTTCATGAAACAACGCCAAGACGCAGCGGTCCACACAGCCTTGTTTAGTGCATAACTTCTATATCCAGGCACGATTGAATTTATGTAGCAATGTTTGCGACGTAAATGATTTATGCTACACACTTTACAGCACGGCCCGTGCATTCATGGCGGCATAGAAGGCTTCGTGGCAGCATTGTTGGTGCGTGTTGCATCCGAAAGTGACAAGATTGTAGCGGTGTCCTAGAGCTCGTTTAATCTAGTCTCGAATGCTTCCGCCAGCAGCTATATAAAGTAGGGAACCCGGGTCGAGTTGCAACTGCATTTTATGGAGCAAGACCAAGCGATAGCGGGCACCGTTGCTTTGTTTGGCCGGAGCTCTTTACATTATGCTCGCGTACCGTATATATTGATTGCATTATTTGAAAAGACGTATGTTCTGTATGGTACATATCTATGATGCCGCTCAGACGGTGCATTCGTGGCGAAACCCAAGAGGTTCATCTGTACCGCGCTCGCTCGTATTGCAGCAGAGGCGGCGAAGAGGGTAGCGGTCGCCGACAATGGGTCGTTTGGTTCAACCACGAAAGCCTCTGGATACAACTTTATTATACCTATTCAGTTTTCTGATTTGTGGAACAAGGTCAAGGAAGAGTCGCACATAATAATGCTTTGTTTGGTGCACAGATTCTATTTCCTGCAACTATAGACCACGTCTATGTTGCATTAGTTTCAACTGTATGCACGATACAGCGCAACCCACGCGTTCGCCGTACAAACCAGTGATTTTATCACGCCTTGTTGGCTGGTATTGAGCATATCTTCCGCGGGCGTTTTCGTATGCGGTATCTTAACAAGTTGAGGGCGTTCTTCCTGGTGGTTGATGGGCTTCGTACCAGCCTCTTTGGCTCGCCGGCAAGAGACTTACGTCACAGTCAAAACTGGCGCTGTTTCTCTGGAGTCTAGATGGAGTACCAGGGTTCTATCGTAGCCATTGCTGCTTACATACCGTGTTCACGCAAGTACGGCTATATGCTTGTGGGCATGCTTGAACGTTCATGGGCGTTGTTCATGATATGGGAGAACGTAGCGTACCTGGTAACCATGACGCAGGCAAACGCCAGGTATGCGTACTTATAAATGAAGGCTATGAATACAAGTTACAGCGCGTACGTGTTAGTCGTGATGGTCTGCTTTTGGCGAGGAGCACGATTTGTAGATCGTTTGATCGAGCTCGGAGATGAGTTATCCTCGAGGATGCTTCATGACATGTTGCTGGCCACGGAAACTACGGACGAGCGTTGGTGCTCATTAACCGTTTTAATTTTGTGAAGGAGGAAGGGGAACGGGTTTACTCGCATACCTGGTAGAAAAAAATCGTTTTCGGGCCTGAACAGTCCTTGGATCGTATCCGTACATATCTCCTGTTCGGGACATACTATGGCATGATCGATGAGCGGGAATAGAGGGGCGGTGAATTGCAGTGGACCGTGGATCGGCTACAGGTTACCAGAGACGAAGTGGAGTAGGCTCTGAACGGCGGCCATGTGACAAAGCGACCACGCCGGCGGGAAGCGTCTTGGGTGCGGAAAAAGGCTTCCGCCGCTTATGGCCAGCAGAATTGCTTCTTACTTTCTGTGATAGCAAGCACGGACTGGCAAAAACCTAATGAGAACGACATCAGCACCACAAAAAATATATCTTCCGTATATACTGAGGTTGTCCTAAATCCAAACTTGAACAGAATGCAACCTGGGCGATGCAACGCACGCGTCCAGACTAACCGCTTTGATTACCAACCTTGCCACCCCCCCATGAAGAGCACCGCCCATCTCCTCGAACACAGTAGATAACCATCGCTATATTGTGGGGGGGTCAGTTATGGGCGCTCCTAGTTGCAGAAGCTCGGGTCACTCACGCGTTTGACCCTTCTATTCCCTGGCGGCCCAAAGATTTCCGACTGTTCCTTTTTGTTTGGAGCCTGAAGCCGCCATGGAACGACAAGCCACGATGCGCCAAACAAATGGACGTAAGACATACCTTTCGTTTCGGTTCGAAGTTGCTCGCGGAAGTGGCTCGAGCGCAGTGGTTCAAGACGGGGTGGCCTCCCTACCGTGGCCATGGTTGCAATAACAACAACAACAACAAAAACAACAACAACAACAACAGTAGAACAACATGTGCAAGATTGAACTATAAGACTCTATTACGTAAAACACTAGGTTCTAGTTTGACAAAAGCTGTGTACAAACCAAATCCCTGCAAGCACAAATCCAACTTTCAGCGACGTGGTCGCGTTCGAAAATCGACGTGAAATATGTCTGCTGTTTTGGTGGTCTCTAGTGATGGCACTAAGATACGCGCTTGCACTCTGCAGCTCTTAAGTTCTCAAGTACAGCGCAGTCCGTGTGGCGGAACTGTGGAGTTTCCCTGAGGACTGCAGGTGTGTTCCCTGTCTCTCAAACAAGTCCGGATATTTTGCCCGTTTGTCAGGGTGAAACACCGGTGAGGGCCACGGTCCACAGTCAACTCCCACCTAACTGCCACCGTTCTGCTAACAGCCAGAACAGGACCGGCTGGAGGTGCCACTCCATCACCTTCTGTGTGGCACCTCATGCCTGGTTGAGACGTACGTACCCACCAGCAACTTGCGCTTCCACGCAAGATGCATAAGGTGGCGGCGGCTCCTCCCCCACAGGGGCATATCAACAACTTTTAGCACGTGTATGTCGTGTCTGGTCCAGTAGCAGCACCTGCACTACTGCTACAGCAGCTCACAACCCACTCTGCCAGAGCTCTGTTGGCATCATTAACCGGTTGTTTTCATTGATAATGTAAGGATATCACGACTCCACTACCACCTGTTGAGTATCACACCTCGCCTGTGGGTGAAACAGAACTGCATAGGTAGGCACCGGCTCTTTTCGCACCCCCCATGTCCATTGGTAGACAGCACTCACGTTCTAGAAGCAAACCACTCAGGCGTTGGCCATTAATAGAGGTTTGAAAGAGTTTTCTGGTCGCCTTTCTCTGTAAAGCCGTGCGTGACGCACTGTTTTCGAGCCCATCTTGCCCTTCTTTCGAAAGGCACGTCGAACGGCCTTCAGGCCACCGAAACCTACGCCTACGTTGCATCTGGAACTCCGAACATTAGAGAATACGTAGGCTTTCATGATAAATACATGTTGGGGGCGAGATTGACATACACGCCTACATGGAACCCAAACGTTCTTGAATCTATGCTCTCGCAGGCTCATTGGAGTCTCAGGGCGTGTCTATGGCCAAATTTAGGGGATGCTGTCATATGGTAGGCACATTTCACGGTGAGATTTGGCCGTTGGGTCAGTGGCCTTTCATGGTGCCTTCTTTGAAAGCTTTCCGCATGCGGCGAGTGCCGGTCATATCGCATAACCCCACGTTTATGTTGGCGTGCATTCCATACAACCTTACGAGCGCGTGAATTTGTCCATGTGTGACCTATACGTCTTCGTCGAAAGTGGGAATTTGGAACAAGCGAACTGAGGCGTGAAAACCCGCCGCAGAATATTTTGTATTGGAGTAAAACATGTGCGTCTTTGTACATGTTTTTACGTCTAACTCGTCGTACGTTCGATTTACCGTGTCTTTTGACCGTCTTGGTACTGCGGGAAGAATGGAAGGAAGCTTGTGCAAAACAGAGGCGACTTCAATACGGCACCTCCTTTTTCCCCTGGACTAGTCTTCTACACATTTGCTTCAGCGCAACACCTCGTTTTCCGTGGCCACATGTGTCGCACATACGATACCAGCAGCAGTGCTACACACGAGGATATAGTCTACGTTGTAAATACTAATGTGGCAGGAGGCGGCACCCTACACGAACCAACGTACGTGAACGTGAGCACAACAACAGATGCTTCCTCCGAAATAGTGGCTGCTGGCTTGCACAGTTTCCCATCGTGTTCGTTGCGGGTTGCGTTGCACGACCACAATAGATTGCCGTAATCTCAGTGTCGTCTAGTTAGTGGCCACATATATCTGGAGACATCGGCACCGATACTGGTTGTGCTAGGTGAGAGGGGTAAAAATTACTATTGATGTGCAGAATATACACCCGTTCAACAGAGTAGATACAAGGTAGCAGTCTGTTTGGCACGCACTATGCCTGTTTATAGGAGGTGTCTCTAGCTTAGGTGATCCACCAAACTATAGCAATCTCGATCGATGGTCTTAAAACTAATACATGCCAGCCAGGTTGTATGCAGCATACATGAGTACCATTCGTAATATAACCCATATGATACGGTCATGATAAACAACGTAGCATTAACGCAAGAAACAACGTAACGGAAACACAATTTTCCTCACGTCCACCTCGTAGATCAGACTATGCTTAAAATATTGGGCATCCGCATAATATGGCACGCAGGTAGAATATTTTGCTCGCATATCCACCTCCATCTCCCCCCCCCCCCCCCCCCTCCCTCGCATTCCCACCAAAACTCTTTTGTACACATAGATAACCTGGTATCATTGAGTAACGCCACCATCCTGTTGACCATGGGCACACAAGCTAGTTCTATAGCGAGTCGTCTACGCATACCGCTAATGAGGACACACACACCCGGTAACACGCACGATCGGAGTATCGCACACAGCGTGTTGTGCAAGTGTTGAGGATTTTGTGGAATACAAAGTTGAGTTTCGACGAAATCTTCGATATTTTAACAAACACAGCTGTAGAGTAGTACCTGGTAGTGTTTTGTAATATTTTATATTAGTTTATATATGAAAATACGCACTCTCTCCCTCTTCTGTGAGAACTAAGATTTCGTCGAAACTAATTGTTACACAACAAGCTGCGTATGATACCCCGATCGCTCGTGTTACTATAGGTGTGTCCTTGTTAATAATGCTATATAGGTCGGCGACGTCTCTTAGAACTAGCATCTATCAGGTGATGTTAAGCGATTTGTGCACGGAAGCTAACAAACAACATCAAAATCTGACGGCTGGCTGGGCAATGTGTCAACACTCTTTCTGTGTATGTCCTGTTGTACGTAGCCGTGACCGGTGAGGGGGGGGCGGTGTTTTTCATTACGTATATCCTGTGTCTAGTCGTAAACGATGAGGAGACAGCGGCGTGTTTGAATTGTGTATGTATAATGTAAGTATGTAGTCTAGTCCAGTACAGACAGAGCTGGTCGTCCGTGGCCGTGAAACCACTAGAAAGTAGGAAACGTTTCTTTTTCATTTTTTTCTTGTCTGCCTGCAGGACGGCTACACACACCATGCGGTATAGAAAACAGCGTCGACGATTGTGCGAACTGAAGTTGCAATGACAGAAACACACGATCGTCATTGCACACTTTCACGAATATGAACTCCACAGACCAGCAGTATACAGCGTTGTGTGCGTGTGTGTACAGCAGAGCCAGCTGCACCGGTTTTGAGTGAGGTCCACCGGCAACGCACAACCCTTAGCCGAGCACCATATTCGACCAAGAACGTGCGCACAGTCCAAGCAAACCCGCGGTGATGCGCGGCCTATGCTCAGCTGCGTATGCGAAAAAATCACCCTTTTTTGTCTGCGTCAGTATGGAGGTGTACAGCATTGAGGACGTTTGTTCAGCCAAGAAGGGGTGGTCGCGAGTGTAGCTGAAGCTGTCACCTGGGACTCCCGCTCATTACCCGCAGCGATGAACATATGTTCTTGATTACATTTTACACACAACGTCACTGCTACCCCAGCAACCTCACCATGCGACCTGGTCACACGACTGTCTGTGGAATCGTTAAGTTTGTCGCACATCTGAGTCCCATGTTTTCCTGCTGACGAACCGCTTTCATGCAGTCGTTGTACATCGGGGGCAACTCGTTCGTAGATTTCAAGAATACGTATCTTGTGACGACGTTCTTCCACCACACAAATGTATTATAAATACACCCTATTCTCGAGGTGCACACGGTATGTGTGCCTCTTCTGCAAACTGTGGTGTACTGTGGCGGACTGTGGTGGAAGAGTACTACATCCCTGGGGTGCATCATGTGAAGACAACACACAGATCGCGAAGCAGATGACTGTCGTTCCGCGAAGGACCAATGCTACGGTAGGGGGGTTCGTTTTTAGGGTCGTCATTGTTTTGCGATGGCTAGGGTTCACTCGCGCGAGTGACCCCCTGTTTCTTGGGATCATAGGCCTTCATCCTGGTTTGCTTTAGCGACGTGAATCTCCAGCGAGATGGTTATCTACGCTGAGCCAAGAAAACTGGTCACAAGTATTTTCGTCAGTGCGGTACAGAGTCACTCGTCCGAGTCACTCGTGCGACTGGCTCAGACCCGGCAGTGAAAAAGGGGGGTACTCCCCGCACTGTAGCCTCGATCGAAGGGTAATCATGGCGGACGGACTGTTTCGTGTATATTTAATAGTAATACCTTTATACCGCCACGGTGTGGACCTGTTACCGCGCACAAAATAAATCGTGGACACCTCCTTCGTCACTCGATTATTATTCCGACGACCGTCAACTGTCCAACGGCTGTCCTCAGCGAATCCGCAGCATGTCGTCTTGCTCACCTCAACATTTCCCACGTTCTTATTGCACCTTCCTTAGAACTAAAACCCTCTATGCCTCCACATCCTTCAACATTTTCCTATGTATGCGCCAGTCGCCTATCCAAAATGCGATTCCTTTGGTACGGCCGTTAAACACACCAAAATCCAATTTCCAATTTAACTACCGTTATTTGCTCGCCCAATACATCGTCGCATCCCTTGAGGCAGCTCACGTTGTGCTTCCACACCCTATCGATATATGATTTGCATCTCCTCTTCAGGTGATCCCACCCCCTCCGGAGAAGAGGGGCTCCACGAAAAAGGAGCCAAGCAAGCCGTCGTGCCGCTCACGCCGGCGGCGCGTCTTCTGCCAAATCGGCGGTACGCTGATTCTTATGTAGTTGTATCCCTTTCTTGGCTTGCACTTTGAGTGGCCGCCTCTATCACTTTCTCCACACGTATCTCGTATGCCCATTTCCTCTACCGCGCCTGTATGTGTGTTTTTATGTGTGTTCTTCTGCGTGTTTTCTTCGGTGGCATCGCCTGCTCTAAACGGTTGGCCAAAGAAAAAACGACAGCCTTAGCGGGGAAAAACCGCAACAGCGCTTTCCGAGGTGCTGGGACTCCTTCATCGGTTTTGAGAAAACGAATCCACTCAAGGGCAGGGGTTCTGCATTACTACAAGTGCTCGTCTGTGTCTATGTCTGTGTGTCCGCAAGCTTTGCCACAATAGCTTCGCACCGCCTGCCACAACTTGCAACTACATGTAACCCTGCCAACCCCTCTTCCCGCCGCTATTTCATCGGTTTACACTTTGCGCCAGTGAACTGCACCTGCTTCATATCACCACAATTTTGTTTCGTCCACCAATTGTATATGACGTTTTGTTGTGCCCTCTGCGTCCCTGTGCACACGTTCACCGGCTACCTGTGCACCTCTGCATATTTTGTTCTCCGTCGCGCTCTACGTTTCATGGCCTGTGTTTACCTCCAGGACGCTCACCGGGGCAGGCTCCTTATGGCCACGATGCCCACCTTCAACGCCAAACCAACTCAACCGTCTTTGCCTATCCACTAAGCTCTTCTAAATCCCGACTGCGTCTATTTCTTCGACTGTCTCGCCCCAAAAACGACCTCTGAGGGCACGGATGCTCTCATCCTCTAAAACTTCTCATCGTCCGGCCCCATCGTCCGCATGCGAAATTGGCTGCAATGCTACCACCAACCCAACGGATACCCTTCCTATCACGCGTTCGAACAGACCACACCCCACGTCCATCGCCGTTAAGATATGGTGCCGACTTTTGTTTATGTCGTATCAGCTAACTGCACCCACGATTGCAGCCATAAATCCCCGGATGGCCTCCCTGTCCCGGTGACCATGTCCATCCTTACGCCGGTTAGATGTCATTGCACTTTTTGATTTCGGAGCGTTAACACTTCCACTTGTGACCTTTCGAACTCTCTTCCACTTCGTCTCCCTTTTCCCTCGCTCATATATCCTACACGTATGGACAGCTTTATGATACAGGACAGTCGTCCATTCTCTGTACTTCACAGAATAAACCGCGCCTTGCTTCCACTGGATTCATCACGCTCATCCCATACGCACGGAATTCCTGCATTCCTGTACCTTTTCCTTTTTCGTTTTATTTCGATTTTCCAGATCCCGCTTTGTAGTTACCAGAGTCACGCCAGCGAAGCCAGCGAAAAAAATGGCTTCACCAGTAGATGGTTCTTACTGGAGGCACCCCGGGAGGGCCCGCCGGAGGCGCCTCCGGAGGATCCCACGGAGGCAAAAATTACCCTGTTTGGCTTCGTTTTGTAAGGAAAAGGTATGCCAAAACGGCGTAGGTCACGCTGGTTTATAAACAAGAAGCGGGTGAACTACAAAAACCGCCGTATTGGTCTGAAAAGAAAGGATATTTGTACGTATAGAAACAAAACATCATGTCATGTAACAATTTAGAACAAGGACTAGCACCTGCTTCACATACACCATGAAGTGTTTCCAAACCTAATAATGGGATTTGGAAGGCTTGGGAAGCAGCCGCTCGTACACTACTTGTTGGCTCGAATCTCATGTTTTGTCGCGGGCGCTCGGCCGAGGAGGGGCCGTCGGAACGACCACTTGATCAATGCAAGCCCCATCACCGCCGTAGGCATTAAATTGGTCGGGGTCAACGCCGCCAGCACCTTCGGCACTGCCATCGGCACCAGCACCGTCGATGGTTATCGGTCGATGCGCCATGAGCTGCCTCTCTGTTCGTAGCCATTTTAGGATCCATGTCGCGGCGGAATGCGTGCCCCGTACAAAGCAAGCCTTCCTACAATCAAGGAAGCCCACATATACAAAGTTGTTGGATAGTTGGCACCGCCGCAACTAGCTCAATTATCTATCCAACAAATATCTAGCTGGCAATATATGGTCAGTCAACCCACAGCCCTAATCTGTAGTACTTACGGTATCATGAAAAGTGAAAAAAATCACTTGTGATACCGACCAAACAGAGTTTGATCAAAATTCCGCTTTGAAAGCTGCGCGTGATGCTTCGATCGCTTGTGCTACGGGTTGTGTATACCCTCGCGAAGGATACAGGTCGGTGACTCCCCTGCTAATGCCAGGGTCAACAGGACTAAGACGATCAGCCATATTCTGCGCACAGAAACTGCATAGCCCGCACAGGTGTGGACAACCCCAGATATCTGAAAAATTCAGTACGTATAAAACGAATCATTGTTGTAGTGTATATTAGCTTTCGGAGTGCGCTACTTGCGTCTACCTGCTCGGTACGCAAGTTCCTGTGTACTCCCTGTATATGTGGCCGGCCAGCCGAGCTCCAATCCAGGTCTGATGCTCCGGTTGTTAGGGTTGTCGAGTCATGATGAAGCGTGGCGTGGACATCGATCGCTACTACTGTTCCGAAGCGATTTCTCTTCTGATCTTGAAGTAATGAAAACGCACACTGACACACCTACTGTATGTAGTGATCGAGTGAAGGCCGACTAGTGAGATCTGGTGTTCTGCATCAGGCGTCGGGTGGGGCACACTTGGTCCTAAATATTGCTCTTCGAACGCCCATCTCACACACTACCAGGTAATACAGAAACTAAAGCGCGGATGACCAACGCTGCGGAAAGGGGGTCCCTTTTTGGGCCATTGCTTTGCAGCGGCTTGGGTTCACTCGCGCGAGTGGTCCCCTGTTTCTTGCGATCATAGGCTTTTACCCTGTTTTAATTTTGCGACGTGAATCTCCAGCGGGATGGTTATCTACGCTGCGCCAATAAAACTGTCACAAGTATTTTCGTCAGTGCGATACAGAGTCACTCGTACGACTGGCTCAGACCCAGCAGTGAAAAGGGGTGTACCCCCCGCACTGTAGCCTTGATCGAATCCAAAACGCCAGACGCCTGCACTCCTAGGTGATAGTGTCCTAACGGGGATGCAGGATGGTCGGTGTCTTGGGAAGCGTTCGCCTCTTGGGTTCCGTTGCCTTTATACGGCTCGCTCTGACTAAACTCAAAGCTCACATCATACTGACCGAGGGAAAGCAAAGAGACAACAAGTAATAGAGCAGAACACAGCAGAACGGGGCATAGCAGCAGCAGTGACAATGTGTGGGGAGTCGACCATGCGCCACCATCGTTACTCACATTCTCGCCGATATATGATGGCCTTGATATGACAGTAACTTCAAATATTCACCTGATTTCACCCCAACCATGACATGGCTTTATGTCGAAGCTATAGACTATCTAGCTACGGAGAGCTCTCCATAGCCTTGTTTTTCGGGCGGATGCATGAATTACTTCTTTCAGTTACGATATATGCGTGTGCCATTTTTGGTTTGTAATTTTCCCCTTGGTTTTTTCTTCGATTCAGAGTGACTGGACCCTGTCCTGTGACCACAGACTTGATTATGAGTTAATGTGAGAACAACCACTACCATATTCGGCCACCCTTAATAGACTAGCCGTAGACGCAGATCACATGGCAATCAAAATATGTCAACAAAACGTCCAGTGATTGAAAAAGGGATCGGTAATGCGGCTATTGGAAACACTTGAGGCCATACATTCCCCCACACCTGGCCGAAACCGGGCCAAAATGCCTCATTGCAGTGTAAAATATTTACAACCGTGAGAGCTCGAGATGGTGACTTCTAATATCACCTGGTTTCACCTTATCAACAATGTGACATCTGGTTAAATGCCGAATCTATGGGCTACCCGGCACCCCATAGCACCTGCAGATGGAATTACGGTATTCTACGTGAATTGTATTACCCCTGATACCTGGTGTGCACTTGATTACCGTATAGTGGAATATCCAACGGTGTTACCTGAGCATTAGGGAACCTTAGCCATTGTGGGTTTCACCTCAACAATGTGACATCTGGTTTAATGCCGAATCTCTGGGCTACCCGGCACTCCATAGCACCTGATTATGCGAGTTAATGCGAGAAGAACAACAACAACAACAGCATCTGCAGATGGAATTACGGTATTGTATGTGTATTGTATACACCCTGATACCTGTGCACTTGAGTACCGTATAGACGAATATCCAACGGTATTACCTGAGCATTAGGGAACCTTAGCCATTTTGGGTACACCTGCCGTATGAACAAACAACCATGCCTGGCTAGATCTACCAGGTATTACGATGAGCATGATGATGAAAGAAAACTATATGGAACTGCTGTCGTATATGTTGTAGCTTCACGGGAGCACAGGGATAGGATAGCTGGACATGACGGTAGGGGATAGAAAACATTCGACACGGAAGTAAGTACTCGTACCATGATGATGAGGACTGTTTTACGGTGACTTGTAAGCAATGATAGACAATATTTGACATTTCTCTAGTAGTATTCTTCTGCGGCTTCATCGATCATTTAAAGTAAGTATTGGATTAGATGAGGCCTCCTGCCCCGAAGCAAGAGGGTCTCGCCCGGGGTGTACCTCCGCGCTGAGCGCTCAGCGCGGCTGTAATCCTGGATAAAAAAAACAAAATAATATATAATAAAGTAAAATAAAACACGGCGCAGAAGCTACTCAGCACGCAGGATGCCTAGGGTAATCGGAAATGGTTTCTGCTTCCTCTTCTTCTTGCACGTTGGGCGGGGGATAAAGGCAATGGTTGTGGCTCCGGTACAGTGCCTCAGATAGGCTCAAATAGGCCGAAACCAACAGCTTTGTTCTAATTTCGGACCCATTTGAAGACATCCCTGGTTGGTTCCGCACGGGGCTGAGTGTGGCAAGGCGCTCGCAGACTTCTCCGGTCCGCAAGTTGTAAAACAAGAAACTACCGCATGCATAAGCTGGGTGGGTGGGAAAGTCAGTATTTTTCCTTCAACGTATGTTCTCTGGCTTTGGGTTAGCGGGAAACATGCACAATGATCAATGTGTGGCCTAGATTCTCCAAGTAATTCACCGGTTACAAATCATGGAGCCACCTCCGTCCCATCGATGTCTCATTTTCTGGAAACCCGATTTTACTGTAGTGTTCTTCTGCGGCGTCACCGATCATTTAAAGTAAGTATTGGAGTAGATGAGGCTTCCTCCCCCATCCGGTGGGCCTACCCATACTTCCATTGCTTCAATTATACTCTGCATCGGCTACCAGACTGGGGTCGTCGCCTCACCCAAACTTCTTATAAATTGTTTCCACACAGTGGCGTGGACGAGGCGGAGGACCGGCGGGTGTGGTATATCAAATAGGATTAGCCTACGTTTGCGTTCGCTTAGAAGCACCGTCACTGGTTTGATAGGTGCCTCCTGTAAGGGCAGCAGCAGTCACCTTAAAACGTACATGGTACCTCGGTACTGCTTGTTCCATGTTACAAACATCAGCATGATGTAAGCTCGTCACGGAGTGGGTGTTCCTGCAGGACGAGTTCGTCCCAAACCACTTCGTGTTTGCGCACGAAACACGGCACAAACGCGCTCCCCCCCGCGCCGGCGTCCTACGCCGGGGCATGGCACGACCACCGTCGGAGCGGCCATTGCATCGGGTCCTAAATACGCATGCCCAAACAGGCAATGTGGGCGAGGGGCTGGAATCGCCCATGTGTCCCCCCACAGATGTTCGTCGGTGGAAAGCTGTGGAATTTAAGGTAGTATAGGCCGCACGTCAGTCTGGCGATGATTTCGGTGATGGAGCCATTCATCCGCGCCCACCTGCCGCGAATACCAACGCAAGACTATCTGAATATCAACATACAGCATCGTACGTTAGAAACGGGGGGCAAACAATGCACGCCCCTTGTTCTGCTAAACAACAAAGCGAGCGTCGAAGTGATGCTGTGTGTCGAGCCAAACCATCGAGAAAACCTGGCGGTAGCACAGACACTAACAGCGCGACTCCGGGCCACTCCTACCTACTATTACCTAACATCGAAATTAAGATGTAACTAAATAGGAACAGCTGCCATGAGTAACGCATGTGTCTGCGATACTGTTAGTGGATAGCAAAAAAAATATAAATAAAAAATAAATGGAAAATAAACGGGGCCCGCAACCGAGATTTATAGTCAGCCAGCTCAGCTATCGCCCGGGCGGACCGGGGGCGGGCGGCGGGATAGCAGGAGAAGCGAGTAGGCCGCGGTCGCCGCCTCCCCGGCGACCCCGACCCCGTCCTGACCTCCACATCCCCTGGCGCGCGGGCGTTGCGTGCTTTTCCCCGCAACGCCCAGATCGAGATGTGTTTGGGGCTGCTAGGCCAGCGATGCGCCCACCCACCCGTCGCGGCGTACACCCTGCCGGTGCATGTACGCCCAGTTCACGTGAAGGACCCGGGGATAAGGCCGTCGAAAGGTAGCTGTACTGGGTTGCGGACGAGCCTTTAGCATGTCGAGTCCTCGCAGCAGCAGCGAGTTTACCCGCCACACCCTGACACCCGCCCGTTATCAAACCGTAGCCCCCGCGCGTAGGTAGGAAGATATGGGGGCAGCCGTCTCGGTATCCGTTGAAATGTATGCAGTGTCGACTGCAGCCACGTTGTCAGCACATCAACCATAGATGTGTAATCACTGCCACCAGCGATACGCACTATCACCTCTGATAAAACTGCGTAAGCATTACATGCATACTAACAGAGTAACAAGCGGTATAGCGGTCGCAACTCTGACTCCATGTCAGCCATAACTGTCTGCCAAACGCGACTTGCGAAGCAACAGAGGCGACGAAGACAGGCGTCAGTATCTCCTTGACATCAACAATCAGCTAGGCTAAAGCATCTCCGGCACCGCCGTGCTAGCGATGATGGTATAACAACCTCAATCCACGAAGCAGCGGCCACTATGTATGGACACAGTCGTGTAATCGATAGCTTTCATATATTGATAGCACCAAGAAACTATCATCAGCAACAAGCAAATCAACTGCAGCGGCCCAGAGATAACACCGCCGTGCCAGTCATAGCTGTATATCTATAGAGATGAGCAAAATCAAAGCCTCCAGCACCGCCGGGCCGAGATCCGCCAACCAGAAGCCCCTGGCACTGCCACGCCGAGGTCAGCGAAGTATAGCCTCTGGCACAACCGTGCCCGTGATTGCTGTATACCGACAGCGACTAGCGAAGCCACAGCAACCATACCCCAGCCACGTCGGCAGTCACACAAAGCAGCTCCGGCACGGCCGTGCCGGAAAATGTTGTATACCAACATCGATCAGCGAAGCAACAGTCAATAGCCCGCGCCGGAGATCGTCGTATAACAGCAATCAGCGACGCAACAGCCAATATGACAGCCGTGCCATCAACCGCTGTATATCAGCAGCGACAGTAGTCAACGACTTTCAACGGCGACTAGCGAGGCAACAGTGACAACACATCCGTGTGGGCAATAGCTGTATGTTAGCAGCGACCCGCAAAGCGAAAGCGCTTTTGGCACAGCTGTATATCAACAGTGATCAGCAAACTGAAACCATCACTGGCACAACAGTGCCAATGATGGTTGCATATCCACACAGCCGTGTGTCAGCGGCAGCTGTATACCCACACATCAATACCGACATTACCCGTTTCGGCGCCCACGCGTAGCGATAAAACAAGTAAAAAAGGCGGTCACTGTCATAGCATGAGTGCGCAGCACACGATGTTTCATGCTACGCGCGTATCGCGCATCTTCTTGCGTTGGAGTCGCACATGAAAATCCTTACTCCTTAAGCTAGCACCCCGTGTAACTCGTGTGTCTGACTCTGCAAGTGCTAGTTGTATTCGTCAACGTTGCTCTCCGAAGTCCCAAAGGGGGTGGTAGTACCCACAGCAATCCGCAAAGCAAAGGCATCTGGTGCAGCCGAGCCAGTGATAACTGTTTGATCTGCGCGTCAACGGTAGCTGTGTAACCACCGCAACAAGCGGACGTGCAGCCATCCCTGATGAAACTGCATTAGCATGAACTGTATATCCCCAGTAAAGAGCGGTACAGCGGTCGGTATAGAGGTCGCCACCCTGACCCATGTCAGCAACAACTGTGTCTCAACCGCGAGCCGTGAAGCAGTAGCGGCACGAAGATCATTGTCAACATCCGGATAAACACAGAAACCAGCAAGACACGTGTTTCAACCGCAACCAACCAGCAACCAGCGAAGTTAGACCATGAGTTCGTTCCGACCTTGTTTCGCAAAGTCTCTATCTCTTGCAGCAGAAGCGGGTTAACCTGCCACATGGTAACTTCACCCATTATTAAACCGGACCTCGCGCGCGTCGGTGAGAAGACAAGGTAGCAGCGGCATCGGCATCCGAGATTTACGATGTATCGACTGCAACGACGTTGTCAGCACACCAACTCTAGCTGTGTAACCCCGCAACCCGCGAAACACGCAGTCGCCTCTGATTAAACTGCGTCAGCGTTAATTGTATATCAAAAGTCACGAGTTGTATAGCGGTCGCAACGCGGACCCATGTCAGCCATAGCTGTGTCTTAGCCGTGATCCGAACGTCAGCCGCGGCAATGAACACAGCCAAACCATCTGTGTACCTCAGCAACTGGCAAGACAACATATCCCCGGCAAAGCCGATCCAGCAATGGTGGCATACCCACTACACCCAACCAGCGACCAACGAGGTAGCAGCACATCGTACCGAGGCCAGCGGAACATAAGCCGCTGGTACTGCCGTACCGAGGTCAGCGACGCAAAGACCGCTGGCACCGCCGTGCCTATGGAAGCGATTTATTGCTAGCGAGGAGCGAAGCAATAGCAACCGACAGCAACCGTTATACCACCATGTCAATGAGCGGCCTAACTAATCAGCATAGCAAAATACAACTATCCCAGCCGTGCATCAACCGTGAGCAAGGAAGCAGATGCACTGGTGGACGACGCAGCCGTGTCGACCAGAGCGGTACATTAACCGCGATCAGTCGACCAGGGCGGCACATCAACCGCGATCGGCCCAGCGAGATCGCCTAGACGCGTATCGTCAAAGCAAAATACGCCCAGCCCAGTCGTATGTCAACAAACAGCAAAGCGAAGGCCATTTAAAACGCCACAACCGTGTCGATCAGAGCGGTAGATCCCCGCGATCCGCAAATCGAAAGGATATCTGCGACCCCTGTATATCAACAGCGATCGGCGGAACCAACTCCCTCAGGCACACCCGCCCCCGCGAGTTTTGCAAAGCGAAAGTACACAAGGTACAGCCGCATATCAACCCTGAGCAGCAAAGCAAAAATGCCGCTGGACGACACAGTCGTGTCGACCAGAGCGATGTAGCCACGGTCAGCAGCGCGAAATCATATCTGGCATAGCCGTACATCCATAGTGATGAGCAGAGCGAAAGCACGTTTATACCAGCCGGTCATGAAGTGTGTATGTCCTCACTGCGGCATAACTAATCGGCCACGCAAAAACACAACTAATCCAGTCGTATATCAACTACGACCAGGAAAGCGGAACTACGTCTCGGCCACACTGCCGTGTCGAGCAGAGCGGTATTTCAACTGCGATCCACAGAAACAAAGTATACCTGGCACAGCTGCATATCAAAGTGCGGTGTATCAACCGCGATCAGCCAAGCAAAAACATACTGTCGCAGCTATGTACGAAGTATCAACAGCGGTCAGGACACCAAAGCAGCAGCACTGCTGGACGACACGGTCGTGACTGCCAGAGTGGTATATTAACCGCGATCAGCAAATCGAAGGCATACATGACACAGCTGGTATCACCAGCGCCGTAAATCAACCGCAATCAGCAACGCAAAACGCATTTGGTGCCGCTGTATATAAACAGCAATCAGAAAAGTGAAGCGAAATCCCTTCTGGACGACATAACCGTGTCGACCAGAGTGGTGTATCGACCGCGATCAGCAAAGCAAGAGCATATCTGGCGCAGCTGTATATCACTAGCGCGGTATAGCTGCATATGAACAGCAATCAAAACCTAAAGCGAAAGCACTTCTGGGCGATGCAGCCGTGTCGACCAAGGCGAAATATCAACTGCGAGATTAGCCACGCGAATTGCCTTTTTAGCGCAACTGCGTAGCACCAAGCGCAGTATATCAACTGCGATCAGCGAAGCGAAACATATCTAGCACTATCTGGCACAGTCGTATATCATCAGCAGCGCGGTATAGCTGTGTATAAACAGCAATCAAAAATTTAAGCGAAAGCCCCGCTGGGCGACGCCGCCGACGAGGGCAGTGAATCAACCGCGATCAGCAAAGCAAAGGCATATATGAAGCAATTGTATATCACCATCGTGGTATATCAACCGCATTCAGTAAAGCAAAAGCATGTCTGGCGCAGCTGTATATCACCAGCGCGATATATCAAACGCGGTCAGCAAAGCGAAAGCATATCTGGCGCAGCCGTATATCAACAGCAATCACAATACTAAGCAAAAGCACTGCTGGGCGACACGGCCGTGCCGACCAGCGTGGTATATCAACCGCGATCAGCAAAGCAAAAGCATACCCG
This sequence comes from Undaria pinnatifida, assembly GCA_012845835.1. NCBI lineage: Eukaryota > Phaeophyceae > Laminariales > Alariaceae > Undaria > Undaria pinnatifida. The sequence goes on along the minus strand of JABAKD010000001.1, from coordinate 2,971,706 downwards.
GCGCTGCTGTATATCAACACCACGGTATACCAACTGCGATCAGCAAAGGGAAATAGTATCTGGAACAACTGTATATCAACAGCGCGGGACATCAACCGCTATCAGCACAGCAGAAGCATATATATCTGGCGCAGCTATATATCAACAGCCATCAAAAACTTGAAACGAAACCGTTCTGGACGACGCAGCCATGTCGACCAGGGTGCGAGACCAACCGCAGTCAGCAGCGAGAAACATATCTGGCGCAGATGTATGTCACCAATGCGGTATATCTGTATGTCAACAGCGATCAAAAACTTAAAGCGAAGCCGGTCTGGACGACACACCCGTGGCAGCCAGAGCGCAGCTGTATATCAACATCGCGGAACATCAACCGTAATCAGCATAGAGGAAGCATATCTAGCGCAGCTGTATATCAAGAGCCATCGGAAGCTTAAACCAAAGCCGTTTTTGACGACACAGCCGCGTCGACCAGGGCGGTATATCATCCGCGATCAGCAGCAAGACAAATATCTGGCGCAGATGTATGTCACCAGCGCGGTTTAGCTGTACGTCAACAGGAATCAAAAACTTGAAGCGAAGCCATTCTGGACGACAGGGCCGTGTCGAGCAATATATCAACCGCGATCAGCAAAGCAAAAACATATCTGGCGCAGATGTATATCAACAACATGGTGTAGTTGTATATCAGCAGCAATCAAAACCTGAAGTGAAAGCACTACTAGAAAATGCAGCCGTGTCGACCAGAGCGGTATATCAACCACGATCAGCAAACCAAAAGCATATCTGGCGCAGCTGTATTTCACCAGCGCCGTATATCAACCACGATCAGCAGAGCTAAGACATATCTGGTGCAGCTGCATGTCACCAGGGCAGTATAGCTGCATACAACAGCATCCAAATAGAAAGCGAAATCCCTTCTGGACGACACAGCCATGTCGACGAGCGCGGTGTCAACCGCGATCAGCAAGAAAAACATATCTGGCGCAGCTGTATATCAATCGCGATCAGCAAAGCAAAAGCATAACTGAGCTGTATATAAACAGCACTCAAACTCTAAAGCGAAAGCGCTTCTGGACATAGCCGCGTCGACCAGTGCGGTATATAAACCGCGATCATCAAAGCAAAAACATTTCTGGTGCAGCTGTATATCACCAGCGCGGTGTGGTGTAAATCAGCAGCCATCAAAATTAAAGCGAAAGCTCTTCCGGACGACACATCCGTGTCGACCTGAGCGGTATATTAACCACGATAGCTGTATGTCAACAGCGATCAGAAGACTGAAGCGAAAGCACTTCTCGTCGACACAGCCGTGTCGACCTGGGCGGTGTATCAACCGCAATCAGCGAAGCGAAGTCATTTCTGGCGCAGCTGTATATCGCCAGCGCGGTGTAGCTGTACATCAACATCTATCAATATCGAAAGCGAAAGCACTTCTGGACGACACAGCCATGTCGACCAGGGCGGTATCAACCGCGATCAGTGAAGCAAAAACAGATCTGGCGCAGCTGTATATCAACCGCGATCAGCAAAGCGAAAGCATATCTGAGCTGTATATCAACAGCAGTCGAACATCATGGCGAAAGCACTTCTATCCGACACAGCGTGTCGACCAGTGCGGTATATCAACCGCTATCAGCATATCCAGCAAAGCTGTATATCACCAGCGCAGTGTAGCTGTTTATCAACAGCCATCAGAAAAAAAACGAAAGCATTTATGGACCACACAGCCGTGCCGACCAGGGCGGTATGTCGATCGCGAAAGCTGTAAATCAACAGCAGTCGAAAACGAAAGCGAAAGCACTTTTGGTCGACACAGCCTTGTCGACCTGGGCGGTGTTTCAACCGCGAACAGCAAAGAGAAATCATCTCTGGCGCAGCTGTAAAAACCAACGCGGTATAGCTGAATATCAACAGAAATCAAAAACTAAAGCGGAAGTGTTTCTGGACGATACAGTCGTGTCGACCAGGGCGGTATATCAAACGCGGAAGCTGTATATCAATAGCAATCAAACCTGAAGCGAAAAAACTTCTGGTCGACACAACCGTGGCGACCTGGGCGGTGTATCAACCATGATCAGCGAAGCGAAATCATCTTTGGCGCAGCTGTATATCACTAGCGCGGTATAGCTGTATATCAACAGCAATCAAAAACGAAAGCGAAAGCACCTCTGGACGACACAGCCGTGTCGACCAGGGTGGTGTATCAACCGCGAGAGCTGTATTATCAACAGCAATCAAAACTATAACGAAAGCAATTCTGGTCGACACAGCCGTGTCGACCTTGGCGGTGTATCAACCGCGATCAGCAAAGCAAAAGCGTCTCTGGCGCAGCTGTATATCACCAGCGCGTTCTAGCTGTATATCAACAGCAATGAAAAAAGAAATATAAAGCGAAAGCGCTTCGGGACGACACCGCCTTGTCGACCTGGGCTGTGTATCAACCGCGATCAGCAAAGCAAAAGCATCTCTGGCGCAGCTGTATGTCACCAGCGCGGTGTAACCGTATATCAACAGCCATCGAAATCGGAAGCGAGAGCACTTCTGGACGACACAGCCATGTCAACCAGGGTGGTATCAACCGCGGTCAGCAAAGCAAAAACATATCTGGCGCAGGTGTATATCACCAGCGCGGTATGTCATCCGTGACCAGCAAAGCGAACGCATATCTGAGCTGTATATTAACAGCAATCGAAAATTATGGCGAAAGCACCTCTGAAGGACACAGCCGTGTCGACCTGGGCGGTGCCTCAACCGCTATCAGCAAAACAAGAGCATAAAATGCGCAGCTGTATATCACCAGCACGGTATATCTGTATATCAACAGCCATCAGAAATAAAACCGAAACCATTCCTGGACCAAACATCCGTCTCGACCAGGGCGGTATATCAACCGCAAGAGCTGTATATCAACAGCAATCAAAAACGAAGCGAAAGCACTTCTGGTCGACACATCCGTGTCGACCTGGGCGGTGCCTCAACCGCGAGCAGCAAAGCGAAAGCATCTCTGGCGCGGCTGTATATCACCAGCGACGTATAGCTGTATATCAACAGCAATGCACAAAAATAAATAAAGCGGAAGCGCTTCTGGACGACACCGTGGTATCAATCAGGGCGGTATATCAACCGCGAGAGCTGTATATCAACAGCAATCAAAACTAAACCGAAAGCACTTTTGGTCGACACAGCCGTGTCAACCTGGGCGGTGTATCAACCACAATCAGCAAAGCAAATTCATATCTATCTGGCGCAGCTGTATATCACCAGCGCGGTATACCTGTATATCAACAGCAATAATAAAAAAAAAAAATCGAAAGCACTTCTGGACGACACACCCGTGTCGACCTAGGCGGTGTATCAACCGCGATCAGCAAAGCAAAAGCATCTCTGGCGCAGCTGCATATCACCAGCGCACTCTATCAACCGCGATCAAAGCGAAATCATGTCTGACGCAGCCGTATCTACACCGACCAAGCTATAGCATGTCTGGCGCAGCGGTGTCGACCAGGGTGGTGTATCAGCAAAGCAAAAGCATTACCGGCGCAGCTATATATCACCAGCACGGTCTATCAACTGCGATCAGCGAACGGAAAGCTTATCTGGCGCAGCTGTATATCAACAGCAATCAGCACAGCAAACCCCTCTCAGGCACCGCCCCGCAGACATATGTAACATAGCCAGCACGTCCGTATATTAACAATGGGCAGGAGAGCCGAAAGCACGCCTGGACCACACAGCCGCGTCGATTGGAGCGGAAAATCACCCGCGATCAACAAAGCGCATGGCAGCAGCTACTAGCGAGCAGATGATGTAAAATACACCAAATGACATCGGCAACACGTCACACTGCTGTATAGCCGTCCTTTGTACTTAGATGAAGGGTAAGGCGTGGTCTAATCAGATAAGTACAAGTATCGAGGTTGTACAAGTACCGAGGTTAGTACTGCAAATCGTTTCCAAGACAAGAGCGATATATCAACCGCAATCAGCAAAGCGTACATCAGCAGCTAGCCACCAGAAAAGCAACAGGCCGTGGTCAGTCATACGCCACAACCTACATCAGGAGTCACCACGCAGAAGCCCCGCGTACTGTTCCATATCATACACGAAATACCAGCAAGGACATGCGCAAAACGCCCTCAGTAGCACGGAGCCTGGTACTACTCATCAGGCATGGGGTGTGGCTGCATATAGCAGATTATACAAAATAGGCAAAATAACATCGGGACACACATCCTGTACAGCCGTGCTTGGTACTTGGCTGATGTGTAAGGCGCGGTATCTTCGGATACGTACAAGTACCGAGGTTGGAACTGCTCCTTGTTTCCAAACAAGGAAATGAAACAACATAAATGGAAGGTACCAGATTTAGTCTATGTGGAACTAAAGATGTCTACATCGAATCGTGCATCCCAGCAGCCTCTGGTACGTCGTATCCTGGTGCCTAAACTCGTAGCTAGGGCCGTGTATCCCGGTTCAATACTCGTAGGGCATAAGACAGGGTAGCATGCAACCCACGCCCCCCAGACAACGCCTTCCGCCTGGCGGCCTGGCGATAGTATAGGTCCCGCAGCCTACGGACTATCCTGACGAAAACAATGCTTCTGACGGGCGGTGTCGTATTCCTTGTATTATCGAATCTCAAATCATGGAAACATGTCTGATTCGGGTTGACTTGCTCTACGATCTTGTTATGGAAGGGCCCACCACCATGTACAGCAGTACCGGTTCGTTCGTTGTGCGCTGAGCATTCTAGGGTATACGTGGTATAGAGAAGGTCAAAACACCCGATATCCCTGGCTGCTGTGGTGAGCACTCACTACGGGGCAGTTGTTCGTTCGTTGTAGTGTAATACCGCGCCCGACCAACCCCCATGCCGATTACTTGTCCGAAAGCCTCTTTTCTGTTCGTGAAACTACATATTTATGAGTAGATAGAAGAAGCAGTGCCATCATCAGCACTTGAACAGCGACGCAACAGAAACAGTCGCTCGACACAGCAGAGGCCACGGGAAATGACTGCTGTTCATTGGTGGTGTGCTCAATCTGCTGGTGAGAATCCTGCTGCATACCTGGTATATGCATACGGTAGTACTGCTGAACGAGCTGCGTGCGAAAACGTCAGCTACATGTTAGTTGTAGCTTGAAGGATAACTGGTATAAAATAAAAATTAGAATACACTCCAGCTGTGAGATCGAATATTTGTCGAAACTCATCTTTTTGCAAGCTGTGTGGGATACTCCGATCGCGCGATTTACGGTTGTGTGTCCTCATCAAGGATATAGGTCGGCGACTCCTGTAGCTATCGGGGTCAACAGGGTGATGTCAGGCAGTCTGTGCGCGGAAACTATAAAACCCATTTCTGAGGGGGACAAAATCTGACAGCTGTGGAAGGAAATGCTTCAGTTTATCGAGTGAATCCTGTAAGTCGAATATCCGGTGAGGGAAGGGCGGAGTTTTTAAGGACGTGGGGGCCTGATTTTGATCAAAAAAGGGGCGGGAGTGGGGAGGGGGGGGAGGGGACGGATGGGGCAGGTCTATTTGTGCGTGTGAACTGTAAATATTTCTTGTGGGGGAGGGGGAGCAATGTGGCGGGGGGGGGCGGGGGCGGGGGGGAGGAATGTGGCGGGGGGGGCTGGGGGCGGGGGGGGGTGGATTTAGGTCGCATAGATGTAGGTGTTTGCTCTACGCGTAGTGCTAGGTCTAGGCGATGGTGCGGATGGTGGGTGGGGGCGTTGGATACTGGGTGGGTGGGAATTACAACAGCGGCATGGACGGCTCTGAAACGATAACGAGGCGATATCCAGGGCGTGGAAGTGTTTATTACTCTGGCGGATCTCGATAGTAGGTGGGGCGTTTAAGCAAGAGGAGGCGAGGGAAAAAAAAGGCCGGGGGGGGGGGGGGGGGAGGCTTTTTAAAAGGTTTAGGTCACATATAGTATTAAAATCAAGGATTTGGTCGACACTGATGTTTGCAACATTGTGTGTGATCCTCCGATCGCGCGTATTAATCATATATGTAGGGGCCTACTATACGTGCGGTGCTAGGTCTAGGCGATCGTGCGGGGTGTGGGGAAGGAGGGGGCGTTGGAGAGGGGGGGGGGGGGATGAATGAAAACTACGTCATGGATGGCTGGAAAGATAATGACGTGATATCCATGGCTTATTAGCGTTTTTTACTGTGGCCGATTTTGATTGTAAGTGGGGCGTTTGAACGAACTGGGCGGGGAACAAAGGGGGGGGGGGGGGGATGAGTTGGAGCTACGGCATGGATGGCTAGATGGACAATGAGATGATATCAGCTGGCTGGTATTGGTTTATATACTTCTTCTCCAAGCTGTCCATCTGGTCGCATCCACCCATATCAGCTTTCTCCCTTATATTTCAGTGCGATCATAACGCCATAAGACCTCCACGAGTAGGTTTTACTGCGTAAACGGAGGCAAGCAAACCTGCGAGCCCCGCCCGGGTACTAATGTCACAGTCCACGCCAGTTCACGCCACGGAGTTTAGCCCCCGAGATATGTCCCATACACGCGGCTCCCCAAGTTGCTTGGGTCCTGTGCTCCTTCCTGCTCCGAAGAAAGCTGTCGTATTGGCGCTGGTTCGTATTTGGAACTGTGCGAAACGGGAAGTCCGCGAAGTCCACTCCATGGCTAGAGCGGCGGCAGTCAGTCCCAACGATCGAGCCGCCTGGGACGACGCGGACGACAATCTCCTCGTATCCTCAGTATTTCTCCTTCAACGTATGTTCTCTGGCTTTGGGTTCGTGGGAAACATGCACAATGATCGATGTGGCCTAGATTCTCCAAGTAATTTACTGGTTCCAAATCATGGAGCCACCTCCGTCCCATCGATGTCTCATTTTTTGGAAACCCGATTTGACTAACCATGGTGTCCTACATTATAGTGTTTTCTCAACCATGCCGACAAAACCCCAACCATACGAAATACCCCCAAATGGCATAGACTACATAACTGGCGTAAAATCGTTGGAAATGTCACATATTCCTCGTATGTATCAGTGCTGTGCCGGTGCTTCCTAGATAGAGGAACGAGCTCTGAGGGCACCAAACAAGAGACAGGAATACCCATTGAAAATACAGCTCCAAGGTGATTTGGTCATGCACCTTCCACCTGCAATAAACACGGGGGGGGGGGGGGGTGAAGATCAGAGCACAAGCCTCATAAAAAAGTTTTAATATAGTATGCACGCACGTCTAATGTTTTAAAATCATGTTTGCTGTATGCACGCTCAACACCTACGTTACTTCGTCAGGAGGAGTAAATTTAGAGGCGATCACGAAGACGATACGCTACCAAGTGCTAATGTGGCATGGTCTATCCATATCCCACATAGCAGTGTTTCTGTTTCTGCTCGTAATACCTTTTCGCGTTGGTAGACAACATAATATTTAGCCTATATATCAAGAAAAGAACAAAAAGTTACGGATTGTTTCGTTTATATAGTCGACCAACCTTACGAATTTACTCATGTATAGCATACTTCATCGTATGATATTACAGTACTACTACTGGTAAGTAAACAGGTGGGGGGACATTATACCTCCGTTCCCCTTGCCGCCTCGGTAAGGCATGCTGCGAAGCATGCCCTAGCAGGCTTGTAGCGAGTGGGGGGGGTCTTTCTGGCGGGTATAAGGCCGGTATCAGCCTCAACGAGTGATACCTTCTTGCTGCTGCGTGTGGCCGCGAGGCTTAGGCGTGGCGGTAGAGTTGGGTCGTACGTAGTGCGTTAGGCATGGTCACTCTACGATTCGCGCGTCTTTTTAGGCAGCAGCGGCAGAGCAGCAATGCTTAACCGGGATGCTCGTGCGCGGAGGCAGGCGCCACCACGAGCCATGCTACGGCGCAGTCTCGGTTTTCGTGGAGGGAACTACGCCGGCAGGAGGCTGGATTCGACGACGAAGGAGGAGGGTGACCGGCCGTCGACGGGCGAAGAAGAGACGCATTGAACTCTCCCTGAACGAGAATTTTCGTTTTTCAGATCAGCACCGCAAGCTGCGTGGAGTATTTTGTTTTTTGGGGCGGGGGAGAAGGGGAACCGAATGGAATTGAGTGTCAGCGAGAGCAAGTGCGAAGAAGCAGGCCGAGTGAGCTAAGGCCATGAGGCGGCCATGGAGAACCACAGCATGCAGCTTCTGCGCCGTCAGGGAATGAAGGACTTCGTGAGACAACGCCGCCAAGGTAAGATATATATATATATATATTTAGCAGGAGGATGGCACACGGAGCCCCACAACCCGCACGCACATCATCATGACAGTAGCGATCGTCGTTTTTTCAGGGTTTTTTTACGAGGCAGTAGTACAACATACGTCACCGATTTTTGTAGAGTTTGGAAAAGAGTTGTATACCCCTCATGGGGAACGACCTCCCGCAATTCTTAATTTTCAGGCACAGGCGTCGTAGCTGCGCTGCAACCTGTCAAATAACTCAGTCGAAGGCAGGACGATCATCGATGTTTGTTTTGTGTGTGGTTCCGAGGGCGCACAAGCAAAGTTATCCCGCACACCTAGCCCCCCCCCCCCGCCCCCCCCGCCCCCCCCCGAGGCCTGAAAATATGTAAATATATACATATATATATATATATATATTTTAAACCATTTTTTTATCCTTTGTTTGCTTGCTTGGTAGTTCGTTTCTGTCTGTGCCGCCATGGATGGTTTACTGCACACTCTTGCGTTAACAAAGAGGCTTGGCAAGCAAGCCAACATTGCAAGAGTAAGGGATGTCAAACCGTACTTTAGGTTGTTTAGTTATGAAAATCCTTGCGTCAATGCAAGGTGGTCAATGTGGTCAAAAAAAAAACAATGGTGGGCAAGCGCCGCGCTAGGGCACAAAACCCCCTCCAACTTGCCCTCACATCGTCTCAGAAATGACGAACGCGTCGGCTTGCTTATGCCAACTTACGTCCGCGACCACCGTTGATACAGTAGTGCGCGGAACAGGCGCGAAAAAACAAATTAGACAACAGAATAGTTTAGCTCTGCTTGGAGACATCATATCATCAATCCCAACTTGCCCAAAAAGGTCAGGGGGAAGAGAAATACCGAAAGGGCGTTTACAACTCCCGTCGCAACTACGTCAGCGAAACTGCCCGCGCCCGCACCACCGTCACCCTTGCTCACAACTCCCGTCACAACCACGTCGGCGTCACTGCCCGCGCCCGCACCACCCTCACCCCTGTTCACAACTCCCGTCGCCACCACGTCAGCGTCACCGGTTGCGCCCCCGCCGCTACTACTGTCCATCAACACCGGCGAATCCTTCGCGCCGTCCGTGGCGCTCTTTGGTTTGAAAAAATCCAGCAATGTGCGACCGCTCCCCACCGCCGCCGTGGCACCAGCACCCCTGTCGACACACGTTGGGCGACATGCAACTTGCGACATGGGCAACAGCAATTGATCAGCCGTGGAACAAAAATGCGAATTTGCTCTTGCTTTTCACATACATGCACACATCGACAGGGCTTGCAGCCATAGACTGCACTGCGCGACTAAAATACGTCCAGCGTGACAGTTCCCAAACTGCTTAATAAGCGCGAACGACCTTCCGTAAAAACTGTTAATCAGTGTATTAACAACCAGGTATATTTCACAAACACCATATCATGAATGAAACATAAATCTAATGTACCACGCAGCTTGCAAAGTTGAGTTTCAACCATCCAATCGGTCGTACTCACAACTTACGTTTTTGAATTTTTATCGAAACTGCTTGTGCTAGCGAATGCAACAACTGCTGTCCTCACAAGTGCTCACTTGCGTTGGAGCGAGTGTTTGTAAGTCTCCACGTGGGTCCGGCGCAGTTGCTCTATATTGCATCCGAAATCGCGCTTGCACTTCTTGCGCACCCAGTTGCCGCTGCTGGTCTTCGCGGCGATTTTTCCGATAGGCGAAATTGCTTTGCTCGCATGCGAAAGGCGTGCAGGGACCAACAGGGGCGCGGAGTAACCTAGTTGGTTCGCATTTCGTGCCCGTTTATTTTGGCGATTTTGATCATGCGGCTACGGATTCTGATATTGCTGCTCTGCTGCTGCTGCTGCTGCTCCTGCTGCTGCTGCCAAGGCTAGGCTTCTGTGCACTGCTGATGTCGTCAGTTATTGGGGAGGAGGCAGAGCGACACAAACACTGCTCGATGGTGAGCACTGTTACATATGATAAACCAGAGTTTTGACTTTCCAGTGCCTGCCGATGCTGCTGCTGCGATGTATACGATACCCTCCAATATCACACTACAGACCTCATGCATCTCCACTCACTCTCTGTGCTGCGCCGAACACTCATGCTCAATGGCCTGGCGTCACCAAAGTTGGCCCCGCAGCAGCAGATGAAGTCCTTTGTAGCCAAGCTGTCTTGTCGAAGGAGGGTTGTAGCAGGGGTCCCTTCACCGTGGAGGCTGTGCTCATTGTGACAACTCTCTCTTGCTCTCTCCCTTCTTCTCCGTTGCTCTGCGCCGTGCGTAGCTGGTACGCAGGCTGCTGCTGCGCGACCAGGGGGCTGCTTGTCGGCTATATAGTCTAATACCTGTCGCTGCAAGGTCGCTGCCCCTTGATTATTTAGGATTTAAAATAGGGGTTCTTTGCAGAGGAAATTATGTGGCGTAATGGGGGGAGGGGGGTTCTTCGTACCCCTTTTCTCCCTCTGTAAGGACGAAAAAACAAGTTTGGTACGGAGGTGCCGAAAAAAGATTTTTTTGTGCGCCCTCGGTGGTTCTTGGTTTTATTGATCTTGTTTCACTGCCTGCCCGCGGGTCGTCACTCTGACAGCACTCCAGACAGCAGGCGCGTTCGTCTGTGCTTACGATTACCGTATGGTTTGTACGGCGCAGACAGCCCAACCACGAGTAGGTTAGTTGTGGGAACGGGGGGACTATACGCTGTAGTTGATGAGTCGACACCCGCGGCCATGTTAGTTCGGTTTGCACATTGGATAATTTCACTTGTGCGCCTTCTTCGTATCGTGCGTTTTTAGGGGGGAAAGCGTAGTATTCACCGGACGATTTTTTTTTTCTTTTGGTTATTTGGATCTTCCTAGGGCTCCAGCACCTTTATGTGACCACCGACTTTAATTTTTTTTACAAGAGGTAATTTAAAGGTGAGAAAACAACAACAACAACAACACCAACAACAATGATACCATCATACCCGAACCGTGGGGATATATTTGCAAAAAATTGTTCAAAATACACTTCATCTAGCTGTGAGATCGACCTAAACGGTTTTCGATTCAAACTCAGCTTTGCAAACTGCGGAGTGACCCCATACCCCGTGTCACGGGGTGTGTACACCCTTGTGAAAGATACAGGTCGGTTACTCCCCTGCTACTGCCAGGTTAATTCAGCAGGACGAAGACTTTCAACATTGTTTTGCGCACGGAAACTTTACAACTAGCAGTGAGGGAGACAAAACCAGACATCGGTACAATTCAGTATATGTGCATGAAACAATAACTGCTAATGTGTGAGTTAACGTTTGGAGTGCAGGCTTCTTGGGTTACTGGGTTCGTGCGCAAGTTTATGTGTACTCGGGACCTACATATGTGGCAGGCCAGCGGAGGCCCAGCCCAGGCCTGATGCTCGGGTCGTTATTGCTGTCGAGTCATGATAGAACATGCGGTGAACGTCGAGCGCTACTGCTATTGTGTCCGAAGCGATCTCTCTTCTGCTTTTCTTGGTGTAACGGAAGGGTATACTTACACACCTTTGTGGATCGAATGAAGACCGACGAGTGAGATCTGGCGCTCTGCGTCATCAGGCGTCGGGCGGTGCACACTTGATCATTTGGCTCTTCGAACGCTCATCCCATACACTATCAGGGAAAACACAAACTAAAAAAAGCGTGGGTCCAAAACGCCAGACTCCTGTACTACTGCAGATGAAAGCTCTTGCGCGAACACCGAATTATCAGTGGGCGTGTAGCCGAATAGCCGATTGTTTTTGCTAATCCAGAGAGCATCCGTGGACATTTCAGCGTGGAGCACCCGCAGGTCACAAATGCTAGCTCACGTGTGCAAAGGTGTTGGAGGAAGTTGGAATTAATATCATGATATATTATGGCATCATATCGAATGAAATGTCAGCAGTAGTAATATGTTAGCAGATACTCCGGAGCGTCAAATAAGTCCTTAACGCAATAATGACAACGGCATTACACGGAAGTACTGTGTCGTGGTAGCGGCGGAGCCAGTCGGCGCGGGGAACACAGGGGTAGCCCGGCGCTAGCAAACGTTCCCCGTGATTGCGGGAGAGCTCGCGCTGTGCCGCCCCGATTTGCATTCAGCGGTAGAGGCGGTTGGTTTGGCGATGCTGGTCCGGGGTTCCGGCCCACTAACGCAAAATGTGGGAGCGGGAGAGGTGCAGATCCATTTCCCGCTCCCAGGAGGGTTCGGAGAGTCCCGCCGAATATGTTTTGTATAGCATCGCGCGACGACGCCACCTCGCCCCCGTACCGACTGGTGACTGGTGATCTGCTCCACTTGCAGCCGTTTGAGGGAGGTCCAAACGTCGTCTTGAGTGACGTTGTACGGCGGGGACTTCCTGTCAAAAAATGTTGAGCACGTACTGCGTCAGCCCCGTTGGTAGGAATTGTGGCATGTCCCCGTTTCGTGGGGGTTGGGGCAGAGTTTGCAGCGCTCGGTGACCATACGCCGACGAGGTTTTGAACCGGGCAGGTAAGCAGAGAGATCAAAATATAGGAGGTTGCTCGCGAGCGGCGAACCGTCCGGGGTCTCGGCGGCGGAGCAGGGACCGCCTGCTAGGATCTTGTATGGGCTCGAGTCCAGTTGAGCGCGAGTTGGGCCTTGAGTACCTTGGCGTCGGTGTTCGCCTTCACACCCCGGCGAATGGTAGAGGCAGAATTGTACACTCGTGCCGAACCACCCGTAGCGAAGTTAGGTGCTGGACGCAGCGAGTCGATGAGGGCGGAGGTTCTGTGGTTAACACGGGAAAAAATGAGGGCGCGGTGTGCACGGACACTGTCGTTCGCGCGCTTTTGCCGGTCGGTGGCCAAGTTTCAACATACCAGGTGGTAATGGGCTAGACTATGGTGTCCCACGATGCCAGTGCGGTCGAAAATCGTCATGGAGAGCCGGGCGGGTCTGTCCATGAGGACCTCGTTGGCGCCAGACCCGTCGCCCAGCTCAACGAACTCGACGTGGGGCAGATGCAAGTCCCAATGGCCTTGTCGCTACTTGACGACCATAGCCAGCATTTGGGCCATAGTGTGTATTACGCGACCAAAGTCCTCGTTACAGTCGGGATGATAGGAGCTTGTAGCAAGCTTGTGCACACCCAACAGCTGATATACAGCATGTTAAAGCTTGGAGCAGAACTTCAGTCCGTTGTCCGAGAGTATGGTGCTCGGGCACCCCGTCAAGGTGATGTATTGGTTCACCAGGATATTGGCTGTACTCTCCGGGGTGAACTCAGCGGCAGTGACGAGGAACATGTCGGGCCGACGACTGAAGGGATCCGTGAACAGCAGGATGTAGGTGTTGCCTCGTGGTGTGACCAGAAGGGAACCGATGTAGTCAGCACGGACGGCGACACCTGGATCATCCAGCAGAGACATTGTGATGATGGGCTAGCGGACAATCAGCGGTGGAGATTTCCGCGCTTGGCACATAAAGTAGTGGCAAAGCAATCACCTGGTGCACACATTGATGCCAATCCACCAAGAAAACGACTCCAGCATACGCAACGTGCGCGTGGTGCCAAGGTGACAAGAGGCCGTCGAGTGACAAGCTTGCATGATCCAAGGGCGCATGAGTAAGGGAACGTAGATGCGACTTGGCTCGCCGTGTCGCCAGCAAGCAGCTCGCCCCATAGAGTTGGGTTTGTCAGACCTTGTTGGCGGCAGTGTCTGGTTATGGACGAGTAGGACAATGTCGTCGTCGGTTATATGTAGTCCATCCTTATCCGCCAGCTCGTTGATGTCTGAGAGAAATGAACGCTTGTGCAAGGGGTAGTACCCTAAAACGTCGGGCGGCAGGACCGATGGCCGGCCGATAGAGACGTAACGCTTCATGGCGTGGCACGTCGGCTCAGCGTGCTGCTCTCGCTTCCAATCGGCGTGTGATTAGCGCGAGACAAAACCAGCGAACCGCAGTTCAGCAGCGTCGCTGAGGGCGTCCGACCTTGCATGTGCAGGCGGCGTGACACCAGTAGAAGGCGTGAGCCGTAACAGAGGAGTTCCCATATAGGCTCTGCGTGGTCGCGATCGGACGGTAGTGGCACCGTGCGGACCGGCGAATCGGCAAGAGAAGGGGTCGCGGCGGCGGGCGGAGCCGGCCACGGCCGTGGGACTCGCTGCTTGTTTGTACGTCGTCTGGAAGATGATCGAGGGGTCTCGCCGGGCCCGAGTCCATAATTTACAGCGGGGCGTTGCTGTCGCTGTTTGTGGGCTCGTCGTCAACGACGGAGGGACTGAAGTGCCAAGCAAGGCGGAGACGAACACAGTCGGACCGGTGGTCGCGGCTAGGGCCGTCTCCTGTGTTGAACTCCGGGATAGTGGAGTCGGCTGTGCGATGGGGGTCGCTGCAGCCAGGACGTCTGCGCAGCCCGTGCCGCCGTCGATGGGTATGGCAAAACCCAAAGCAAAAACGGTGACAGCGGCAGGCGAAACCGACCCGCGGCCCGTACAGCGTTCGGTAGTGGCGACGGGGGCAGAGACACGAGCGACGAATCTCCCCCGGGAAGCAGCAAGGCCGTCAATCCTTATACGTGACTCGTGTGTGCGAAAATCGTTAAATGCGGTGGAGGTGAGAGGGAGCCCACCCAAGGCAGCATGTTCAGTGCGGGGCACGATCCCACCCAAGACAGTGCTTTCGGCAAGGGGTTCGATTCCACCTAGAGCAGTGCTTTCAGTGTGGGGCACGAGCCGACTCAAGACAGTGCTGGCCGCGAGGGGCACGAGTCCACCTAAACCGACCCCTGAGATCGGTAATGTGGGAACGTGCTGCCTGCGGGTCCGCAGGAGGTAGATACCGCTATTTCCAACGGGGTTGGGGCTTGTCAACTCGACGGGGTTGAAGTTTGTCAAGCCACTACGGTCGTACGCCGTAGCAGGCTCTGGAAAACGGGCCAGAAAAATCAGCGATGCCGTTGGCGCTGCCTTTGCGGTACTTGAGTGTGCAATCGAACGCGGTGACGAACTCAAGCTACCGCTGGTGGACTCGTGCATTGAGGGTCCCGACTTTCCCAATGCTCTCCCGTGTCTTGCGCCTGGAGGATGTGTGGAACTTGGTTTCCTACAGCACCCTCGGAGGCGTTGGGGAGCCCAAATAATGCTGCTAGTCCCCGAATCTAGAGGAGTCCAGTGCCTCACCGAGTCGATCGTTGCTTGTCTGATACATGATACGGGATTTTCATAGGGAACAAAGCGTCGTCCAGCGTCACAGTATCCTCGACGAAACAGGGGCCGTGTTCTGACAGCGCAAGGTCAGGGCCGACGTCAGAAGCTACCTCCAAACTTCCACGGTTTTTAATTCGCCTACGAGTCCGAGAAATAGATCGGAAACGCCAAACGGGAAGCTTTGCGAGCGCTGGCCACTGTTAATGGCCCGGTCGCGGCGCGGACAAGATTGTTTGGTTCCTGCATCCGCAGTGCAGGTGCGGAACTGACTAGGGGAGGGCGTGGACGCCGACCCGGTGTCATTGCCGCGAATATCTTCGCCAACGGCAGAAAGTGCCTCACCGAGCAAGTTTATGGTCTCCCTTGGCATAGGGTGTTGGCCCTGGGACCATTCGTCCGGAGACCAACGCCCCACACTGGATCCGGAGGGCTAGATTCAGCCAGAAGGTTGTTATCAGAGCTCAAAAGGCGAGTTTTTGTTATGGCTGGATTCTGCGTGGATTTGGCGTAGGTGCCAGATAACACGGCGTTTTGCTTCTCCCTTTCCAACACCGGAGTCAAAGTTGCGCCCGCCTCGACCGATGTGTTTGCTTGTGCTTGGACTAGGCGAGGACATGATGAGCCCCACTGCCCGATGGTCTTGAAAAACCTGTTATATTCGGCCATCATGTACTGCTCCGCGCAAGAATATGGCACCTCGTCCACGGCAAACGACGCAGGGGACCACGGTGGAAAGTAGGATGGGGGCTGCCAGAATAACACCATGTCTGTGGAGTATTCGAGAGAAGGGTCAAAGATGTTCGAATTTGGGCCTGCAATGTCCCTGTCCGGGAACACCAGGCCTCGGGAGCACGACGCGAATCCCAACCCGTGGTTCCTCGCCTAGGGTCTTTCTTCGCTCGTTGGCGGAAAAGCGCGAGAATCCGCTCTAACTGCGCCCGAAAATGGCAACAACCGACGGTGCCAACCCGTCGGTAGCCTCGTTTGACATTTTTGGGTCTGCAATGTCCCCTTCTGGGAACACCAGTCCTGGGCTCTTTGGGCCTGTAGTGTCCTTTTGCGGGAGCACCAGGCCTCGGGAGCAAGATGCGAATCCAAACCCGGGGTTTCTCGTCTCGATTCGTCCTCACTCGCTGGCGGAGACTCGTAAGAAGCGGCCCTCGCTGCACCCGAAAGAGAGTCCAACACCGACGGTGCCAACCCGTTGGTAGCCTGGTTGGGAATTTGGGTCTGCAATGCCAACACCAGTCCTCGGCTCGTTGGGCCTGCAGTGTCCCCCTCAGGAACACCAGGCCTTGGGAGCAGAACGCGAGTCCGAATCCACGGTTTGTTGCGTCGAGGTCTTTTCGCCCTTTGTCGTATAATCGCAAGAAGATTGCTCTAACTGCGCCTGAAGAGGCGGGGGTTCTGCGCTGTTTGTGCTTGACGATAGGCGCGATTCTCCCGTAAACGTACGGGAATAGCGTCCAGCTGATCAGGCTGTAGACCGTGGCGTCACCACTGGCCCGTCGCGCAGTGTCGGATTTTCTTCCTGTGCCCCAGGGGCAGACGTAGCCTGAAACACGCGAGTTAGCGTGTTAAAAGCTGAAGCAGGTCCCGTAGAACCTGTGGGCGTCGCCTGGATCAGGGCTAGGGCAAGTGGCAATAATGTGTTTACCCGAGGAGGCTCTTTTTCGTTATGCCTCTTGGAGAAGGGAGACGAGGTAGCTAATCTTGTCGACGCTCCTTGATGGAAAAAGGGACAGAGCGCCAACTGTTATCGCGAGCAAACACCGGATCGGGCCTCGCAAAGGATATCGGAGTTTTAGTGGTGGCATTCCCACACCTCGAATTGATTGCCACCTCGTGGTCACAAAACGTGTTTGAGGGTCGACCGTCCTACACCTCAAACCGACCGCCATCGCCTGGTCAGGGAGAGGGGGGGATGAACACGTTCGCGTGAAAATGCGACGCGCCGTCACCGCAGCTATATTCTTGCGCGACGCGTGCCTGGGGGGAGCGCGAAAACTGCAGGCTCCCGCGCTTTGGTTGATGGGGGCGGTGTTTGGAGCGCGTACCCCCATTGGCGAGTTTATGCCGCGGTTGAGGGAAACGGCACTGGAAGGGAGATTTCCGTCGCCGAACTCAGATCATGACCGAGGGGAACGGTGGAAGCGCGCGTTCTCGCCTCCTGAAAAAAAGAGAAAAAAAGGTTGAGGTCTTAGTGGGGTTTAAGTCCGTTTGACCACCTGCAAAAGGTTAACCAATAGCTTACCCCAACTAAGCCTTATAACACTCTCCCCCCCTGAAACGGCGGGATAGCAGGTCGGCCGGATATACGGGCGGACCTGTCAATATCCAAGCGGTTTCGTTTCCTAGGGATACCGGGTAGAGTACTTTTCAAGTTTGAAATGGGGAAAGTCTAGAAACAAATAATATGGTGGATGTGGGACTCGAACCCATAATCAAAAAAAAAACATGGTCCTGCCGACGACGGCATTTGTGAGATTATTGGGTGATGTAATGGAGAGCCCTCTGTAGAAGGATAGTTTATAGATTCGACGTGAAACCATGTCATGGTTGAGGTGAAGCCACGTGACAGTAGATGTTACATTCACGTCGACGCCATCATAGACGGGCCATAATGTAGGTGACGATGATGGGACAAGCAGGACGCCCCACATCTCACTACCTGACCTACCTGCTCTACCCTGCGGTTCCCTGCGTTACCCCGCTCTACCGTGCCTAGGCCTGTTATGTCTGTCTTTTAGCATCCTCTTTAGGGAAATAATGCAAATAAGCAATTGAGTCTATTCAGCGAGCCATAAATTGAGACTAAACAAGGGCACCGAGGTCCACGAGGAGCACGCTTCCCAACACCGACCAACCACGCATCCCCCCACTCGCAGTGCCACTTAGTGGGGACATAGAGTGTCCCCTGCAGATCTGCCAATGGAGCAGGTCCTCGGAGAGTACTCACTTTCTTTGCCTTTGTGGAGACGTAGCTTTATTCAATTCCACGGAGCCCCGGATGGCTTCTGAGATCGGAGACATGTGCCTCCGATCTATTTCCTAACATTCCCGAATAAAGCGCCAACCATATCTTACGAAACCCATCCAAATGATTTTAAATTCAGATATTTTCATGCCTTTTGAGGCCGTATGGTAACACAAGAGCGACAAACCCAAGGAACAAGGACAACCTACCAGGTATCCTATAACATACACATAGTGCAAATGCGAGAAATATCATACCATTCATAAATGTTTAGCAGCATTATTATCACTGCTTGCTGTTGTAGAAGACTGCCAAGCACTTAAGTATGTACCAAAACGAAATGCACCAAGACTACCAAACTACGTAGAAAAAAAGTATTTGCATTGTATATGTTTTTCAGGCACATATTGAGCTGCCCCACACGCCCCTCCCCCCCCCCCCCCCGCCCCAACCCCCCCCCCCGCCCCCAATAATATACTGGTGCCAAAACCGTCAAATTTATCCCCTCGAAAGGATTTATAGCTTACATGCACAACTTGCCCCCTTCCCCCCCCGCCCCCCCCCCTCCAAACCCGCTCGCTTTTGATCAAAACCAGGCCCCCACGTCCTTCAAAACTCCGCCCCACCCCCATCACCGGTTATTCGACTTACAAGATTCACTTGATAAAAGGATACATTTCCCTTCACAGCTGTCAGATTTTGTCCCCCTCAGAAACGGGTTTTATAGTTTCCGCGCACAGACTGACTAAGATCATCCTGTTGACCCTGATAGCTACACTGTAGTTGTAAGGGGAGTCGCCGACCTATATCCTTAATGAGGACAAACAACTCGTAATGCGCGCGATCGGAGTATCACACACAGCTTGCAAAGATGAGTTTCGACGAAATCTTCGATCTCACAGCTGGAGTGTATTTTCATTTTTATAATATACGGAGTATTATATTTTAACAATGAATTAACCAGAAATTCGTCGAACTCACCGCTGACGTCCTTAAGATATGTTTGTAATATAAGTTTCATTCAGCTGTGAGATCGATTGTGATCAAAACTCAGCCTTGCACGCTGTGTGTGGTATGTGCTTCGATCGCACGTGTTACGGGGTGTTTTATACCCTCGTGAAGGGTACAGATCGGTGACGCTCCTGCTAATGCCAGGTATTTTTCGCGTGTTACGGCGGTGCGTATACCCTCGTGAACAATACAGATCGGCGACCCATCTTCGCATTTCTTGGCATTAGCAGGGGGGAATAATAGCAGGGGGATCGCCGACCTGTATCCTTCACGAGGGTATACATACCCCGTAACATGCGCGATCGAAGTATCACGCGCAGCTTGCAAAACTGAGTTTTGATCAAGTTCTACTTTGGTCGATCTCACAGCTGAAGCAAGTGTAGTTTTGATTTTAAACAAGTACCATGCATGATATAACGATCACTCCATAAATACCTGAATACCTGGGTGTAATTATTAGTCAAATAGAAGGCTAAAACAACAAACCCTCGTGAACCTGCGTGAACAACTACAAAATAACGCGAACTTCCACTGATAATAAACTGACAGAATACCTAACCCAGAACCACACTAAACTACCGGTGCCGCTTTACATTTGGAACAACGAAGAAAACACTCAAGACCAACGCTACATCCTCGGCGCTAGGGCTGTTACCCCCGTTTATGCTGGCCACTTTAGGCTTTATGTCCACGGCATACTGTTGCTCTACTGCACGTCCGCGCAGAGGCTGTATGTAATCGACCACACGATCTTTAAATCACAATGTGCACTTTGCATCTGGCTGTTTCTATCCTTAACACTACTGTACATCGCGACAATACCGGTAGAAAACGCGACACGGCACTGTTGCGCAATATAAGGGCCCTTCAACAACCGGTGAAGATCGCACAAAAAATAGCATCCGCGCACAGATTGATTAACATCACCCTGTCGACCCTGGTACGAGCTACACGGCTGTAGTTCTAAGCGGAGTCGCCGACCTATATATATATATATATCTATAACGATGATACACACCCACTAACAAGCGTGATCGGAGTATCACACAGCTAGCAAAGATGAGTTTCGATAAAATCTCCAATCTCGCAGCTGGAACAGTATGTATATCGTGTTTCCAGCGTGAATCATGGCTGAGTGGTACACGGCACGGACTGGCTGTGACAACGCCTTGGCCCCAGTCGACCTGTCTGTGTCGCTGGCGTATATTCATCCTCGCCAACAAGAAATAGTAAGAACAACACCCTGCAAAGTGTGGCCCTCACTGAGTCACAGCTAGAGTTAGCACGTACGTACATGTTAACGCATATGGTGGTGGTATTCGGTACGATACAGCCCTATTGGACGCGTGTCGACGAGGAAGAAGTTGGTGACATATTCTCGGAATAAACACAATGGCGCGCAACGACGTGGACAGGGGTAAAAAAAGAGCCTGCTAGCGACCACGGATCTGTGGTTTTCCTCTTACCGTTGTATATGTTAAGGCAGGGAATTTGAGGAAAAGAAAGTGCGAAGAAAATACATAGGATTTTGAGCGAAAAAATAAAACATACATTGTAAATATTTTCCTCCATTCTATTCAGCGGTTGAGTATTTTTTTGTGTGTCCCCTCGTCCCCTCCTACACCTGTCAAGCGTTATCGCCCTGTTCGACACAGTATTTCCCGTCTGCCTGCCCGCCCCATTTCGTCAGACGTCACCTGTGAACAACTCTTTGCTATTATAAGGACAAGTCCGGTCTCAAGAATACCGGCAAGTGCTCCATAACGTGTGAGTGCTCCACTCACTATTGTTTTCTCGGTACGCCTAAGAGCTCACTTGTCACATTATTATCTGGTCAACTTTCAATCAGGTGATCCGTGTTCCGCCAGGCTATGTATGTATGGTTCATCGTACGTTGACTCTGGCATGGTCTTTGCTTGGATTTTGTACAGATTCTCCGTCGATTATTAGAACGCGATTCTGCTGTAGACGTGGTGTCTGACGTTTGCGGTACAAAACAACACGACAGAGTACCACGCGTGCGATGCTACGGGAACAACGGGTTCTCCAAACCTTAATATGAACGTCGTCACCTCGGGAGCTCCTCCACATACCGCCCATAAACCCGGACTACTGCTGTTGTAAGCGCAGCTGACAGTGCAGCCCGACCAGCAGTTTCACCAAACGAAAACAAGGCGAGTAGGGTTCATACGAGGTGCTGCAGCATGATGGTTAGGCTCCCCGCTGAAAAGCCCCGTCAAGACAGAAAATAAATGCCTAACAACGATTTCAAGTCCCCTCCTTGAGACCCGAGCTTGAACATGTTGGGTAGACGCAACACGGAACAAACAATGACGAAAAACTAGATATCTCAGATTGTTGAATATCCCCGCGTCACGTTCCAAAGCTGGAAAACAATCGGATGTGGCCCCTTTCGCGAATGACTCGGAGTTGCTGGAGCGAACGGCGGTAGAAGTAGCCCCCTTGCTGTGGCCTTGGTATGCTGACGATACCCAGGCAGTATCCCGCCCCGGTTGTGGTGTGTCTAGCACTCCCCGCCTCGTGCGGTGTGTGTTTTAGATACTAGCACGCTCTCTACAGGTTTTTCGCGCAACGCGCGCTACAAATATTTAAAGTCTTTGTAACGGGAGTCGCCGACCTATATCCTTCATAATGAGGACACACAACTCGTAATACGCGCATAGGTGTTTATTACTCTGGTCGATTTCGATTGTGAGTGGGGCGTTTGGACATACTAGGCGGAAGGGGAAGGGGGGGCGGGGGGGAGGGATCGGGGGACAGGGGGGGGGGGGGGTAGAGTGGCGTTTTTTATAAACGAGAGGGATCAGGGGAGGTGGAGGGGAGGGGGGGGGAGCGGGCGGCGGGACATTCATATATGTGCGCGGAAACTAAAAATCCTTAAAAGGGGATAAACATGACGATGGTAGCAATAAGACATCCCTTTATATCATCTGCCTGGTAATGTTTACTATTCTAGAAGGTTTGATGTTAGATCCAGCATGCAACCCAGTGTTTAAGTGTAGTAAATAACGTGTTAAATGGTCATAATTTGTTGTTGTATGATACATGGATCGAAAGCTAGAATTTTTATAGAATATTTGTAGTTACCATATATATCGTGTTTCCAGCGTGAATCATGGTTGAGTGGTACACGACACGGACTGGATATGAGAACGCCTTGGCCCCGGTCGACCTGTCTGTGTCGCTGGCGTATACTCATCCTCGCCAACATGAAGTAGTAAGAACAACACCCTGCATGGTGTGCCCCTATCTGAGTCACAGCTAAAGTTAGCACGTACATATTAATGCATATGGTGGTGGTGTTCGGTACGATACAGCCCTATTGGACGCGTGTCGACGAGGGAGAAGCTGGCGACATATTCTCGGAATAAACACAATGGCGCGCAACGACGTGGACAGGGGTAAAAAAAGAGCCTGCTGGCGACCACGGATCTGTGGTTTACCTCTTACCGTGGTATATATATGTTAAGGGAGGGAGTAGGTGAAAGAGAAAGTGCGAAGAAAATACATAGGGTTAAGCAAAAAAAAAACACATACATTGTAAATATTTTCCCCCCATTCTATTCAGCGGTTCAGTTTTTTTTTTGCGTGTCCCCTCGTCCCCTCCTACACCTGGCAAGCGTTATCACCCTGTTCGACACAGTATTTCCCGTCCGCCTGCCCGCCCCATTTCGTCAGACGTCACCTGTGAGCAACTTTTTGCCAGAACAAGTCCGGGCTCAAGAATACTAGCAAGTACTTCATAACGTGTGAGTGCGCCACTAATGTTTTTTCGGTACGCCTAAAAGCTCACTTGTCACATTATTATATGGTCAACTTTCAATCAGGTGATCCGTGTTCCGCCAGGCTATCTATGTATGGTTCATCGTACGCTGACTCTGGCATGGTCTTTGCTTGGATTTTGTACAGATTCTCCGTCGATTATTAGAACGCGATTCTGCTGTAGACGTGGTGTCTGACGTTTGCGGTACAAACACGACAGAGTACCACGCGTGCCACGCTACGGGAACAGCGGGTTCTCCAAATCTTATTATGAACGTCGTCACTTCGGGAGCTCCTCCACATACCGCCCATAAACCCGGACTACTGCTGTTGTAAGCACAGCTGACAGTGCAGCCCGACCAACAGTTTCACCAAACAAAAACAAGGCGAGTAGGGTTCATACGAAGTGCCGCAGCATGATGGTTAGGCTCCCCGCTGAAAAGCCCCGTCAAGACAGAAAATAAATGCCTAACAACGATTTGAACTCCCCTCCTTGAGACCCGAGCTTGAACATGTTGGGTAGACGCAACACGGAACAAACAATGACGAAAAACTAGATATCTCGGATTGTTGAATATCCCCCGTGTCACGTTCCAAAGCTGCAAAACAATCGGATGTGGCCCCTTTCGCGAATGACTCGGAGTTGGTGGAGCAAGCGGCGGTAGAAGTAGCCCCCTTGCTGTGGCCTTGGTATGCTGACGATACCCAGGCAGTATCCCGCCCCGGTTGTGGTGTGTCTAGCACTCCCCGCCTCGTGCGGTGTGTGTGTTTTAGATACTAGCACGCTCTCTACCGGTTTTTCGCGCAACGCGCGCTACAAATATATAAAGACTTTGTAACGGGAGTCGGCGACCTATATCCTTCATAAAGTGAGGACACACAACTCGCAATACGCGCGATCGGAGTATCACACACAGCTTGCATAGATGCGTTCCGACGAAATCTTCGATCTCACAGCTGGAGTGTATCTTCATTTTTTGAAATGTAGACTAGATCTATCTATAGTCTAGTCTATATATATTTATATTCCCCTCCCTCAAACCCCTTAATAATAAAATGCCCTCCCATCACCCGCCGCACGACTACATACAGTACAGTATATACGAAAATATAAACTGATGCTTTATTGCTGACCTTAGGCCATTTCTTACACGGACAGTCGGATTTCGCCAGTCGAAAACGGCCCGTTTAGACGGGACATTTTTTCGACCGGATTCTTCTGGCCCTTCTTATCGTCAGTCGAGTCGATTTTATAGTCTTTGTGCTAAATCTTCCACGTGAAATCTTCCTAGAGGCGGTTGGTGTGAGGGAGTACTCCTGTATAGCAATCGAAAATCAGCTAGCAGCTCTGTGCTTCGCGCGTTCTTCGCAAGCAATGCGTGCTTCGCTCGCGACGAACCTTTGTCCAAAGGGGTTGGTGGCCTTGGGCTTAGCCGAAAGCCGCCGAAGCTACGTTTGTGGCGTCGCACTCAGCCGAGAGCCGCCACAGCTACAGCAGGCGGAGCCGTTGTTGGCAAAATGCCATCAAGAACACGCGCTGCTGCCGTCGTGTGATACACGCTTCTGGCAAGCAGAGCTAAGAGTTCCTCACGCTCACTTGCGCCGAGAAGCGACAGCAGTGATAGCCAAGGCAGCGTCGGCGGTGTTGTATGATACTGCCGAAGGGTACCTGGTATGGGTGTGTGGGCGTGTGGGTGCGTGTTTTGCGATTATTAGATGAGCGAGATGCGATGGGTTCAGAAAACAGGTGTAAATTTTTTCCACTGAGTTTTTCCACTGACTGACTGGCGGATCCGGATCCAGTCGAAAAAGTCGATTTTTTCGACTGGATCTGCCAGTCAGTCGAATTTCTCAGTGGAAAAAAGTTTAGTCGAAAAAGCCTAGCCCTTTTTCGACTGTGTAAGAAAGCCCGATTTGGGCTTCAGTCGAAAACGGCCGTTTTCGACTGACAAATAAATCCGACTGTATAAGAAATTGCCATAAAATGTCGTTTCCCCGAGTCAACCTGCAGCACACCTAGCTTTGCCCTTGCCGATGCTGCATCCTAGAGATATTTACTCCGTGGCTACGTACAGACAAAATATTCCGGTTCATGTGGCAAACACGTTAAGGGGAGCTAGCTATGAAACATCATTCGCAATATGAACACCAAAACGAACATAACAAGCCAACATACCAGACAACAACACACGAAGAGAGAAACGAACGGCAGAAGAAGGAATAGGGAAGAGTCACCTCACGTCGCCTCACGCTACGAAGAGTTGCACGTTTTGAGGCAAACGTTTCGGACCGGTTAAGTTCCTCAATGTGTTGTGAAACTATTTGGTTTATAGCACCAGGTATGCAAATTGACCAGTGTGGGATATTGTTTAGGGCTGGCGATTAGGAACGTTTGTCGCGTTGCGCGAATGTATGTGTTGGAAGTCGTATTTTGATTGAGATGGTTGGTGATATGTTGATGAGATGTTGACCCTCACTCAAGTTAAAGTCATGAGAATAAACGGAACTTACCCTGGGAACAGACGAACATGAACGAGGGACTCAACACTAGCCAATCATGTTCGGGACAAGCACACAGACTGGGCTCCGAACGCGATTGCTGCACAAATAGGATTAGTGGTACGTCCCGCATATTTACGGTCTCAGGTTATACCGAGGATCTTCTCGCTATTATTGTCGCCCACACGTTAAACAAGACCATTTCTGGCATATTAACAGACAGACACAGCAGAGCAGATGGCGCAAACCAATTGGCGTCGGATCATCATTCAGACTTGGTCCTGAATGCAACTTCTCCACAACTTCTCCACCAGCAGGATCTCTGCCACATGGTCTGCACTCCGCGTACTGCTGTATTTGAGGACAGCAGAGCAGGCCCCACACCACCATCATCGCCGTCCTACTTCCGAGAGGAAGTTGCAATACACAACTAGAGGAAAGAACGATCGAAAGGAATAGAGCGGGGAAAAGAGTTACCCGTAACCAGCGCACCAACTGAGGTTATACCACAACACCAACTACATCAACTAGTACCCCTTGCCGAAGGGATTGAGGTACGAGTAGACGACCCGACAAGCTTAAACGCGACAGACATGCAACAAACCCAGGACAACAAAACGAAGGGATAATGTCGAACATTTTTCAGACAGACTATATATGTATAGTATATAGACTATGACATACCAGATATGTATGAACAAAGATGTCAAAATCGACTGCACTGTTTTCTTCCGCGACGTACGACGCCGTGCATCCGTCGAGGTACTCCACGCAGCAGTAAACCTACAGAACTATCATGGCAGTGTGGACGTTGCAACCGGAGGGAGGTGGGTGGAATGCTGTAAACGACATTTGTACCAAAATATCTGGACGCATGATTAGCAGATATGATATTTCAACGGCTATCGATCTGTCTGTACTGTTGTGGAGAATAGAATATTCCACCAAGGTGATACATTCACCAGATGAGTGAGCACGACCTTGTTTGCGTGCACTTCTATAACTTGAGCCATCGTTTCTGCCAATCGACACTCTGCATGCACACCCTTTGCCGCTTCATCATCCAATAAAGGAGGCTGATTCTACGATCTTAGCCACCCCCAAAAAACGAGCGACTTTCTTTAACGGAGTCAATTATTCGCCAATCATGCAATGGCAAGAGTTGCCAACTCTACTCCCAAGCACACGAAAACAAGCACGCCGCAACAATAACCGAATAGGAACGAACTGCATGAGGGAAAGGGAAAAAAAACGTGCTTAGAAAAAAAACAAATACAAGAACCTTTGGCTCGTGATATTTTTCATACTTCAGAGTACAGTGCCCACCCTCCCACTTACTTTGTGAAAAGTACGTGGAATTGGCGGCGCGGGACTAATTACTTCTAGTTATTGGCGACCCCGAAAGCAAGCGTTCTTGTTTCCGTCACCGAGATTTTGCCTTTTTTTTTTTACTTCCTCGTGGAGACCCCTGTAAATAAAGCTTAATAAGCTCAATACACCTTCGGTTGTGTACCAGCCTTTGTCCATCTGCAAAACGCAAGCTTGGTGTTGACCTATCGCTCCTTCAATGAAGTCAACACCGTGGGCTCGCCGGCCTTCTTTGTTCGACCGAACCCTCTAACTAAGGCCTTGATCCCCGAAAACATGGTCTTCCTAGCAGTGCGCACGAGCATTTCCCTGCAAGAACGATTATCAATGTACCTTGACATTCCAAGTATGTACTCGGTGTAAAGTCTATAGCACTACCGCCCACCTCGCTCGGCCGAACCCTCCGAGGTTTGGTCCCCGAGAATATATATGGTTTTCCTAACAGTGCGCACGAGCATTTTTTTTCCCGCAGGAACGATGATCACCTTGTTTTGACATCCATTCCAAGTGTGTTAGGGCGTCAACGCCCGCCTCGGCCGCAGTAAATAGCGTGCGCTTCAGGCCAGAGGTAGCCGGCGTGATTTCAAAGTAGGCAGTGAATGAGGTGGGAGCTTTCGTGCGTGTGTAGTCTAGACTATGTTTTTTCTTTGTTTGTTTGGCTGGTTTTCTAGTGAGTAACGTTTTCGTTAACGGACCGGTACTACTACTGCTGTTTGTATTGATTATTTCGAGATTAAACAATAATCAGGGATTCCATCGGGCGCGTTGTGCTCTATCCCAAACTTATCATGCAGGATCCATCGAAGCGAACAGCCGTTTTTTTCTGGGCCAGCAATGTTGGCGTCCAGTCCATTGAGGCTTGGCCTGGGTCTCTTGGTTGTTTCCTACCAAGCCCAAGCCCAGGTGAGCTTACTTCTACTCATAATTTTACAACTTCATCAACTGCAACATTATGTCACCTAGCAAATGTCAGTAGGCACTATTAATAGTCGAGCCCGCCACAGCAATACTAAGTATGTTGAATATATTTCGAAAAATAACATACACTCCAGCTGTGATATCGAAGATGTCGCAAAAACTCATATTTGCAAGCTGTGCGTGATGCTCCGATCGCGCGTATTGCTAGGTACGTGTCCTCATTAAAGACATAGGCCGTCGAAAACCTTAGAACTAGAGCGTACCACGGTCACAAGGGTGATGTTAATCAACCAGTGCCCGAAAACTTAACAACCCGTTTCTGAGGGGGACAAATTCTGACGACGACTGTGGAATGCATGATCTTATTATCGTGTATACCGTCTAACCGGTTTAGGGGAAAGCTGGATTTTTAAGCGGGGGAGTGGAGGGCGCCGGGGGGACGGGGGGGGGGGGGGGGTTCCAACATTTTAGGTTGCACTGATGTATGATAGGAGCTTGCTCTGTGAGTTGTGCGAGGTTCTGGCGAAGCTGGGGACGGCGGGGAAGGAGAGGGTACTGGGTTAACTGTGCGCGTTACGCTAGGTCCAGGCTAAGCTGGGGGTGGTTGGGAAGCAGAGGGCACTGGGGAAGGAAGGTTAATTCGAACTTCAAAACCACATAATAAATGAACTGGACCTACTGCCGTATGCCGGATGGGTCGAACAGTAAAGAGGGTTTGTCGGGTAGTGTTTCATTCAGGGGGGTTTTGAGCTCGGGTGCGGTAGCGGGGGAGGGGGACGGTGTTTCTGTATTGAGTGGTTTCTTGTGGGGATGGGAGGAGGAAGAGGCGGGGGGGGGAGAGAGACAAACGGAGGTGGATGAGAGCAAAATATTCTACCTGCTGCGTGTTAAATGCAGATGCCCCATATTTCAGCAATAAACTATGGGGTGGAGGGGAGGAAAATTGTATTTTCGTGATGTTTTCGCGTCAATTCAAATATGATGGTTTTTGGTTCCCGTGTTATAATTTCTGTACTACCAACGGTACTTATGCTATGCTCTATATACCTCCCCCGGCCCTCTCCATCCCCACCAACCCCACGATCGCATCGGCTTAGCATCACGCGTGCATGAAGTAAGACCAGGAACATGTATGGGGCATATACAAGTGTGCTGAAAGTTGCACTGCTGTCTCCTCGTCTTTATTGCAGGGGGCATTGCACACCCGACAAATCTCCTCGCATGGTGTACTGTACTTGCGATATGTGTATCTCCGTCAGTGCCCGGCATTACCAAGGATACTGGCTGAGCTGAATGTAGATTGAGGTAAAAATGTTTATTGAACGTCAAGCACATACATACATCTGTTCAATTGTTGAGCTCGTATCATATTTGGCGCGCGTAGTGGTAGGATAAGTAATACAGCAAAAAAACAGCAGCTTTTTCGCAAACATCCCTCACAAGTCACTACTTAATAATAATGCACTCATGTACTTTAAGACAAATCATACGCTTAGTCTATACGAATGTCCTACCCAGCTCGTTCTACTATCCGACCCCTGTGTGACAATGCGCCGTGAAGCTACAGCATACTGCTGTATACGACAGTTTCGAATAGTTGTGTTCCATGAATGTGATTCTAACATAGATTGCCAACCACAGTTGATCGATAACATGACAGGTGCACCCAAAAGGCTGAGGTCCCTAAAGGCCGTCTATAGCTTAGGTGACGCCCCTGTCCAGCAGTACATTCTAGACGGTTCATACCGAAGGCGAATAAAGCACAACGTAGTAAATACCATTCGTAATAGTACGCACGTTACACGGAAAATAACAATCATAGTAGCATTCATGTAAACAACATCACGGAAAGCAAGTTTCCTCCCGTCCACCTGAGGGCTTTTTATGATTGGAATATTGGGCACCTATGTGTCTGCAATTAAATAGCACGCAGACGACCGAGCCTGCGGCAAGGAGGGTAGTCCCGTTTGTCACACGTAATAGATTTGAGCCATCATAATCGCACGAGTGACTTTGTGCCTCACGGACGAGAAGACGGTACGCGATACGCTTGGCGCAGCGTGGCGAATTATCGCGCTGCGGGTTCACGTCGCGAATCAAAAATAGCACCAAAGCTTGATGGCACCGCAAAGGAAAAGGGGGTCACTCGGCGATCGCGCGAGTGACTCCGTCCCGCCGCAAATAAAAGGCGTAAGAAAACGACATAAACCCCAATGGTAGCCTGGGCAAGACAGAAAAGATGTATCACCTCCACCTCCGTGTCCTTCCCCCCCCACCCCCCGCCCCACCCCCTCCCCCACTCCCTTTCCCCCCAGGCCCGCCAACACCCACCATTCAACACACACAACCCTCCCGCCCCTGTCGCCCCACCTAGAATAGACAAATCCTGCTGAAAAATTAGCACCATGCCGAATTAGTGCGAAAACGGATGGCTAGCTATGATACGCTGCACCAAAACAATCGGCGAATGCACATGTGTTATTGTCCGTGAGACACTGAGTCACTGTCACACGCGCGACTGCCTCGACTGCCGCAAACCCGGCGGTGAAACGAGTGGGTACTTCTCTACCGTACGTGGCCTTGATCCGCCCGACAGCTGATGTCACCTCTTTACCGTTCGAGTTTAACGTTCGAGTCATCCATCATGCAACAGCTCCATCTGAATCATATTACTTGTGGTGATCAAGTTCGAATAAACGCTCACCCCTCCCCCCCCCACCCCCGGCGTCTCCTTCCCCGCCACCCCCGTGGGCCACCGTCACCTAGACATAGACCTACAATTACAGGTACGTACAGGGTTAGTAAGCTCTTTTCCTTTTGTTGGACCTGAAATTTCGAAATTTTTGACCCCCCCACCCCCTCCATCCGCTCAAAACCCCAGCTCTCCCTGCACTGGTTATGCGACATACAAGACATACAAAATAATGTCATTCATTCTAGAGCCGTCATTAGATGTTGTCCTCCACAAAAAACGTTTGTTTTTTATAGTTTCCGTAACATCACCTTGCCGACCCTGGCACAAGCCACACTGCTGTGTGCTGCTAAGAGGGGTCGCCGATCCATATCCCTGCACGAGGACAGACACATAGTGAATACGCGCGATCGGAGTAACACACATACATACAGCTTGCAAAATAATGTTTCAACGAAATCTTAGATCCCACAGCTGGAGTGTCTTTGTTTTTTTCAGTATACCCTGATGTGAACAGACTTAACACCCGTCTAGATATCTGTACCATGGTTTTACCTGAGCTGTAGACAACTTTGTGCCATTTGGGTGCACCTGTCGATTGTTCGAATAACCACGCCTTGCTCTCCAAGTAAGTGGTGAGCATATACAATATGGAAGACAACCATTTAAAACCTTAAGTAAGTGTCGTATACAGCAGTCAGTAGTAGTAGTCTGTCATAGCTTCACGGCGTATTACCATCCACGAATCGGGTAGCGGGACATTACCGTATGATCCGTCGCCTTAGTCACTCGACTTGTCATTGACAAGACATCCCTTCGAAAAAACGTAATACGATGTCAAGTGCGCTATATATACCAATTGGTCTTCCTGTCATTTCACGAGTACATTTTTGAGCAACGAAACCGTACGGGGTACACCCCCTCTTTCACTAGCTGGTGTTCACTGTCGTACTATATCATATCATGTCATAGCATCATACTCGCACGAGTGACTCTGGACCTCGCTGACCAAAACACGTGGTTGGGTGGTGACTTCGGCGCATCGTAGCGAACCAACCCATTTAGAAAACGTATCGAGAACTGAAAACATCACGAAAGGAAAAGGAGGGGGGCACTCGCGCGAGTGACCACGAGCCACTGCAAACAAAGGTCCCATATAAAGGGACCCCCCCTACGGTAGCTTTTGTCTTTTGTTTTCGGTCTATTGTTGGTACGTACCCCCCGTCCCCCAACAACCCCTCTACCCCAACCTCCGCCCCCCCCTCTCCCACCTCTCCTCCCCTCCGCCCCGCCAAAATTCAAATGCGCTGGAGCTATAAACACTACCCGACAGGTAATATTTCATATATTTACCCTTCGAGCCAACCATGCAGTAGCTTCAATCCATTTACTACATGCTCTTCAAATTCCATTTACCCCCCCGTGCCCCCACTTCCCCGGCGCCCCCAGCATCGCAACCTCTCCTTACTAGCATCACCCATGCAGTAAGCTCCCATCCAATATGTGCGACCTATCTCCCCTACACCCACACCCTTCCCAGCACCGGTATTACGATTGCAGGGCATAGACTACATACATGATAAACTGGTTTATTCCACACTAGCTGTCAGATGTTACCCCCCTCAGAAACGGGTGTTTTCGTTTCCGCGCACAGATTGGTTAACGTCATCCTGTTGACCCTGGTACAACCTACACTAGCCGTTGAGCCATTCCACGACAGGGTTGCAGAAGAAAGTCCCTGAGTTTCCCACATGAGGAACTCAATATCTCACGCGAAACATGACTTCGAAGGCATTCGGTCGCACAACCCGACCAAGCTTCTATGCCTTAGTCCAAAAATAGAAAGTAATCTAGAAATTTCTTCATTGGCCGGCAGTTCCTCACTTACTTGAGGAACTCAATCGCCCAGGGACGTTTTGGCGCAAAAAGTGCAACCCCTACCGTGGGATGACTCCGTTACACTGTGGTTTTACGGGGAATCGCCGACCTATAATATCCTTAATGAGGACACGCACCCAGTAACACGCACGATCGGTGTATCACACACCGCTTGCCAAGACGAGTTTCAACGAAATCTTCGATCTCACAGCTGGAGTGTATTATTTCGTAATTTTTATATTACACAGCCCATAGATGTGTTGGTCGAACATGCGCCACTAAATACCTTCGACGTCACATACATGTAAGTGCTTCGAATCTGGTGATAGGTTGAGTTCTTCGTTTTTGAACATGAGAAACTTTCGCTGGCCCTACCGTGGTACGACTCTTACCTCGGACCAAACGAAAACGTGTAGAAAACAGGAAAACAGGAACAAAGCAGGAAACATCATACCTTAGTTAGCGGCGTCGGAGCATCACCAAGACATCGCCAAGGTGGTCGAAATAGAACGTCTTTAGAAATTTTTGCATTGACGCATGGATGGTCGGTCATTTACTCCATAATATTTGATAAACTAGAGTATCGCATCCGCAAAACGGTGCCCGCCCGAAATGACCGGAAGCGGATAGATGATCGACTACATGCTAACACACGAAGACCATCGATCAAGGGTGCACGATGTGTAGGTCCACCCACAGCCTCCATGTAGAGGCAACCTGACTCAGATGAGAACGAAATAGCTTGTGTGCGTCACGGTCGACCTCTGTCGTTGTTTTGCACCCGATCGACAAGTACGACAGCGCCTAAAAGACAGACTGCTCGATCATCAGAGGTTATTTATCGCCGACGGCGACAATTACGTACACCCCCTAAAATGACGACCGTTCGATCATCATCGCTTTTTATTGATCATCAGTTTTTTATCGCCGACGGCGAGTGTTGCAAGCGAGTACTTGCGATAATCGTACCGCGGATCAACCAACCTACCCAGGCCAAGACTACACCAACTCCCCCACACACAGCTGAAGAGTGTATTTATATTATTTTGATGCTGTGAAAATTATCTGGTCGTAATTTATACACTCCACCAGCTTCGTGAGATCGAAGAAAGGTTTCGTCGAGACTCATCTTTTCAAGCTGTGTGTAACACTCCGATCGCGTGTGTTACTGGGTGTGTGTCCTCATTAAGCAAATAGGTCGGCCCACACTTCTTGGATCTACAGTGCAGTAGTTTGTGCCTGGGTCAACAGGATGATGTCAATCAGTCCGTGCGCGGAAACTATAAAGGCCGTTATAAGAGGGGGGCAAAACCTGACGGTTGTGGAATGCATCAGTTTATGATGAATATCTTGTAGTCACATGACCGGTGTGGGGAGGGGGGCGGGTGTAGCGGGGATAGGTCACCGAAATAAATTGTAGCATGCTGCACGCGTATAGCTAGTAGGTGATGATGGGGGCGGCGAGAAAGAGGGGGGGGGCGGGGGTTACTTGAATCTTGAAGACCATATAGATATGAATTGGAGCGAATGTATGGGTGACTGGAACGGCAAAGAGATTATATCACCTGTCGGGTAGTGATTATATCGCTGATGGGTTTTGCATTTTGGTAGGGCTGAGGTGGAGGGAGGTGGGAGAGGGGGTGGAGGGGTTGTGACAGGGGGGGGGGGCGGGGGGCATGACAGAGGTGGATGGGAGCGGATATGTTACCTGCATGCTAAACGCAGATGACGCCCAATAAAATATAGAAAATCATTGAGGTCGATGAGACCAAACGATACGTCGTGTTGTTTTCACCTCGATCGTAGTAGTGTTGAGCGGAGACACAGAATGTTATCTGCAGGTTTGCCCATTGAGCAGGTCCTCGGAGAGTACTCACTTTCTCAGCCATAGCAGAGACCTAGCTTTTTATTAGGCTCCACCAGAGCCCCGGGTGGATTTTGATATCCGAGGCACGTGCTCCGATATATTTCCTTACTATCTCGCATATAAAACGACAACCCTATCATACGAAACCCAACCAAATATTCTCAATTCGGATAATTACAGGCCTTCGTCCATTCGTGTAAGTACAGGCCTTTCAAGGGCACACTTTAAAACTAGCCCACCCTGATGAGCTTTTTAGAAATATAGGAGATTCGGAAATACTCCGGTTCTACGTACTAGACGACGAGGCGAAGATGCGGCTCCTCAAAACCCGCTCCCACACCTCTATCTAACGGTCTGGCTATGGAGCTAAGAACACGCGAAGAAAAGAAGTTGAAGGAAACGCAGACGCTGCAACAAGGCAAAGTCACCCACCAAAAAACTGACGCGAACGCCGGTTCGGCGGGGGGGGGGGGCGGTCAGAAAAATCTCTACAACCTGCCGCAGCCAAAATCTCGTACTGTGCTGCCCCGATTCGCATTCAGCGGTAGAGGCGGTTGGTTTGGCGGTGCTGGTCCAGGGTTCCCGCCGAAAAACGCTAGATGTGGGAGCGAGAGAGGTCGAGGTCAATTGCCCGCTTCCAGGAAGGTTCGGAGAGTCCCGGCCGATGCGTCTTGTAAAGCACCGCGATGACGCCACCTCGCCTACGTACCGAACGCACTGTCTTGGGTAGACTCGTGCCCCTCAATTTGAAAATTACATGCCTTTCGAAGCCGTATCTTAACATAATGTCACAAGTATTGTAATGGTTCCAACGTTTTAAATATAGTAGTTGTTTCAGGTTTCAATGTTCCCAACATTGTAGTGGTTTCGATGTTAGAAATGTACTAGTGTGGTGTAGGTTTCCGCATCATACGATGAATACTACCAATAGTACTTCTTTATTGTGGTACATGCTGTTGTGTGTTTCTCCCGGCGTGAATTGATTGAAGATCATCCAGATGAATACACGATGGTATCACTTGACCTATAGACAACTAATGGGGACATTACCCCAGAGGGTACATGTTTAAGGCTTAGTATGCGCAAGCTTTTCGTTAGCCTTTCGCAAGTGTTCAAACGGAGTAATACCCCACTGATTCATGAACAAATGGCGTCGTCGGCAAGACCATGGGTTTGGGGTCGCGGGCTCAAATCCTACCACCCACATTAATAAACTTTCATGACTTTCCCCATGTCGAACTTTTTAAATACTCTCCCTGGTATCCCCAGGTAATGAAACCGCTTGGATATTGACACGTCCGCCTGTAGAACCGGTCGCCCCGGTGGCGTATCAGGTTATCCTCGAGCCTGGTATAGGTCAGTTTCGTGAGTTCGAGCCCCGCCGAGTGCATACTCGTATAAATTCGTTGGGACTTTTTCTTGTGGACAAATTGACTTGCGGAAAGCGCGAGAGCGTGAGTTAGCAACATTCGATGAACAATCGACGAGCAGTGGGATTGCTGAACCCTATGCGCGATAAAAATTGAAGGCAAGAACCGGGGAGGAGAAGGGATGACACCTGTGACCACGGCTTGTCCAGGAGCTGGAAAGTGAAAGTGTGCCAAAAATATATATATATATAAAATAAAAAATATACAGCCGACCTGCTATCCCGCGCTTTCATGGGGTAAGCCTTAGTTTGGTAAGCTATCGGTGAACCTTTCGCGGGTGGTCAAACGTAGTAATACCCCATTGATCCCTTTACATACACCTGCCGCCTTGTTGATAAATTTTATTATATACTACACTACGGAGCTGATAATGTTAATGGTGTTTGGTTTCCTTATGTGATTTGGTAATACACTATTAATATTGATACCAATCAATGATACATGTTGGGTTTCTTTGTTTGTACCCTGGTAGGAATTTAGTTCAAGATCGTCTAGATGAATATACGATGGTATCACCTGCACAATCGACAACCATTGAGGACTTTAGCCTTTTGGGTGCACCTGCCGTTAGACGAACAGTCATCCCTGGTTATGTGCAATCGGACAATTATGCCTGGCGACCTATGTGATAAGCAGAGTACTAGTTGAAAATGACACCTTTGAAGGTCGTATATAGGCTGACAGCGTATCGCCGTGCAGGGATAGGGCTGTTGGACATAGTATTATGATAGAACACATTATACTAGACACAGCACTTGCTCACGTGACGACCACTATACAGCGACTTGCTTAGGAAGCTAGCCGAAGGGTGCTGCTCTATGTTACCGTAACTTAAATATGTATAATATATATTAACAATCAAAATCGGTGAGAGTAAAAAACACTAATAAGCCATTAATATCACGTCATTATCTTTCTAGCCATCCATGACGTAGCTTTCATTTTTCCCCCCTCCCCCCCTCCAACGCCCCCTCCTTCCCCACACCCCGTACGATCGCCTAGATCCAGCACCGCGCGTATAGTAGGCCCCTACATGTATGGTTAATTCGCGCGATCGGAGGATCACACACAATGTTGCGAACATCAGTGTTGATCAAATCTTCGACTTTAATTATATATGTGACCAAAACCTTTCGAAAACCCTCCCCCCCCCCCCCCCCCCCCCCCGCGCTCTTTTTTTTTTTTTTTTGTTCCCCGCTTCCTCTTGCTTAAACGTCCCACCTACTATCGAAATCCGCCAGAGTAATAAGCACTTCCACGCCCTGGATATCGTCTCTTTATCGTTTCAGAGCCGTCCATGCCGCTGTTGCAATTCCCACCCACCCCCGTCCTCAACGCCCCCTTCTTCCCTGCCACCCACACCATCGCCTAGACCTGGCACCACGCGTATAGCAAACCCCTACATCTATGCGACCTAAAGCCCTCCCCCCCCGCCCCCGGCCCCCCCCGCCACATTCCCCCTCCTCCCCCACAAGAAATATTTTTAGTTTCCACGCACAAATTGACCTGCCCCACCTGTCCCCTCCCCCCCCCTCCCCCCCTCCCGCCCCCTCTTTTGATCAAAATCAGGCCCCCACGTCCTTAAAAACTCCGCCCTCCCCTCACCGGATATTCGACTGACAGGATTCACTTGATAAACTGATGCATTTCCTTCCACAGCTGTCAGATTTTGTCCCCCTCAGAAACGGGTTTTATAGTTTCCGCGCACAGACTGTCTAACATCACCCTGTTGACCCTGATAGCTGCACTGTAGTTCCAAGGGGAGTCGTCGACCTATATCCTTAATGAGGACACACAACCCGTAATACGCGCGATCGGAGTTATCACCCACAGCTTGCAAAGATGAGTTTCGACAAAACATTCGATCTCACAGCTGGAGTGTATTTTAATATTTATA
Organism: Undaria pinnatifida; assembly: GCA_012845835.1. Classification (NCBI taxonomy): domain Eukaryota; class Phaeophyceae; order Laminariales; family Alariaceae; genus Undaria; species Undaria pinnatifida. The sequence goes on along the minus strand of JABAKD010000001.1, from coordinate 2,934,014 downwards.
ATATATATGTATATATTGCTGGACTATTCAAAGGTGTGTTCGGTACGGTACGAAGCGAGGCGTACCGCCGGTACATCGCGCCGGTATTACTGGTACCGGACACGTCGGTAAGTTCGGTACGACATCATTACCGGTACCAGCAGTGACGGTACAGATTTTCGTACCGGTACCGGACACTGCGGTAAGTTCGGTACGACGTCAATACTGGCACCGGACACTTCTGGTATTTCGTTACGACATCAATACCGGTACCAGCGGTACCGGTATGCACGTACTTCAAAGCATGTACCGGAGCCGGTACCCGTATCTGTACAACATCGATACCGGTACCGGACACCTTGGTAAGATCGGCACAACATCAACCCGGTACCGGACGCTTCGATGCGTTTGGCACGGCATCAACCGGATTCCACCGCGTTGTGACGTCATCCTTTGGAGCTTTGGCTCCAGGCAGCACTTCAAGCCACACACACCCCTTTTCCAAACATCGTCCGGTACGCTCGGTATACCGATACTCTGAGCGCGCGTGAGCAACGGCGCCGATCCCCTGAATGAGGTGGCCTCCAACAGTGATGCCACCGCTTCTGGTGGCGGGTCATCTTCGACAACTCCCACACACACCAGCGCCGGCGGCAGACGTTATCGACGTGGACGCGGAAAAGAAAGCCGTTCCGGTGATTTTGCCTGCTCTTGTGAACCAACTCGCTCACGGGAGACGTGTACGAGTTGCCGGCGGAGACGGTCAAAGCCGTGGATGGTTTCCCGGGGACGCCGGTTTTCGGAGGGAGGGGACGTGTGAGTCCTGGTTTATGTGCTCGATTGGCGTGTAGGTCGAAACGAACGACGAGAACACGGCCCCCTGTTGATAATCCAAAGGGTGTACTTTACCTTTTAAACAGCATATACATAATGAAAATTATAAACAAGAGAAGAACAATAAATATATTAGAACCAATGAAAACTCACTTCAACTTTATACCTCAGCGGGTACCCCCGGCCAATACCGGATTTGCTCTGTACATGTACCGCCATTTTGTGTCCAGTTTATGCACCTAAGCGCGACTGTTCGCCGGTACCTTGCCGGCGGTATATACCGCCGGTACATCCGGGGTATGTTTTCATGTGTGTGCCGGCACCGGCATTGGTACCGGTACAGACTTTCCGGACGCTTCGGTAACTTCGGTACGACGTCAATACCGGTACCGGACACGTCTGAAAGTTCTGTACGACATCTATACCGGTACCGTACCGAACACATCCTTGGTTTCTTGTAACACGTGTCGTTTGTTGTACTTCATTTTCTGTTTTGTCCCATTTTTTTTTCCTTTTATCTTGTGGTCTTGGCTTTATTTGTCGTGTTCTCGTACCCGGTAGGCTAGCGATCAACTTGCTTTACCGTGATTAATTGCGACTGTATGGTTCACTCTGCATCACAATGTGTGACCACATAATTTGTATCTTTCTATTAATAGAATGAATCAGCATGGGCTCATTTTGTACTGACGTCGTCGGGTAGAAAGAACGGTAGGATGTAAGGACAACGACAACGCACACATAGCTTGCAAATATGAGCTTTGATCAAATAAAGTTTTTGGTCGATCTCACAGCTGAAATGATGTGCATTTTTCACTTTTTAAACGTATTTATTCCAACGCTCTGGGGAGGGGTGTTGTTGTGTTGACCGTGATTTTCTCTTGTATCGAGCTCTCAGCAAAGTAGTAATGCTGCATACAAAACAAACGCACACGACTGCCGACGCCAGCACGCCATGCTCTGTGAGGCGACGAGGGTGTTGCCGACACCTCCAGCATGCACCATGTTTGCTACCATTTGCGAAAGGCTAAGCTTGGATGAGGACTCACGGGTCGAGAGACGTTAAGCAACCCTGTTCAAGATACTATTAGGGAGATTAGGAGAAGGGAGGGGAGGGTGCTCCTGGGTGGGTATCAATGGCAAGGAGGACGAGTGCATAGTTTTCTGCACTGAATTCAGCAATTCCTTCTCCTCGTCGACTCGCGTCGAAATGTAGTTTGAGAGCCCTAACCCTTTAGACTAGACTATAGTGCGTGGTACCAGTTGCTGCTACCAGCCTGTTACACACTCTATGCATTGCCCTTTCTTTCTCGCAAGAAGATTACCCTATTTTTAGTGCTGATACAAGCTCTACAAGTATATTACGTACCCTATATAGTTGGTTTCCTTCTCGCACTATGCATAGAGTTTGGATGTGCATACCGTGCAAAAACTGAACAAGTAGTAACATGTGCTACCCCGCTTGGTAAGAAAATCCAGAAACGGCGATCGCTGCTCTCATGAGAGTGTGCATGCGGGTCGGGGGTCTCCGTGTGCTATCCTCCTGCTGCCGTTATTATCGACTTAGCTCACGCAGCCCGCTCCCTCGTACGTGATGTAGTTGACACTCAATTCCAGTCGGCTCCCCCTGCCCGCTGTCCCAAAAAATGCAACGCTCCTCGCAGCTTGCGGTGCTGATCTGAACAACTAATTTTTTTGTTACGAGAGATTTAAATCCGCCTCGTCCCCGCCCGTCGACGCTCAGTCGCGCCTCTTTCGTTGGAATATGTACGGCACACCCCCACCACCATCATCACCACCATCATCACCACCATCACCGCCCCAGGTGTATGTACCGAGTACGGGGTGGTGGTGACGGTGGTGGTGGTGTGGTGAACGACGATGACTGTGATATGGTACGACGAGTATTAGGAACACACTTGCGGTTGTTGTGTTGATGGGTGGAAACAACAGTATGTATCACGAGAACAAACAGTGCTCTCTGTAACAGCACAGTAGTGCATCCTGGTGCAATAAGAGGACATGTCACAGCTCGATCAGTTCAAACCGGTTTTGGACGCGGACAGAGGTGGATGGCGGGCTGTTTGTTGATCCCTACGAAGCGTAGAGGGCTTACCCGTTGAACTGACAATAGTGGGGTAGTGAAGTCACCGGTATGAAGACAAGTATAAGACGTACATATATAAATTAAGTTGCTCCTAGCCAAGGCGCAGCGTGGAGTGCGCTCGCCAGGAAGAAAGGCGGATAAATAGGCGGAGTGTTTCCACCATCCCGATATCCCGCTATCATGCAGCCAACTTATCACTGGAAACCCCTACAATACTCAACCGTCATCATATCCGCATCATATCCAAGCATACAATCAACAGCCTCCCTGCTTCGTAAATGATACGGTATGATGCGATATTGTCATATCATCAGGGTAAAACGATTCAATGAAAATTACGGTCAATCAATATCCTCCCAGCACCTCCGTGACAAGAAAGAAAGATTGCAACACCATAGTCCTTAAAAAGCACTCCATAACTCTAGCGATACAGTTCAGGGACAGTATTCAACATCAATCATCACGAACCTAAGATCTAAGTCGTAAAATCCTAAGTCCAAATACAAAAACTCAAAACCGAAATTCATACACCGAAAACTCAAATCCGGAACTCAAACATCGGCCTTATAATCAGCATTCAGCCTTGCCTTATAAAACGGTTGTGTGATTGGACAGCAGTCTCAAAACTCACTTTCGAATGAGACAAACGCCTCCCGGCTGGGTACATACTAAAAATCCATTCAAATTCCAAACGCTCAAATCCCGAGAAAGATAATGCCATACTAGACAACGCAATCGTGAAAACAGTAATATTTCAAAAACAAAGAAACAGTTACTTGCCTCCCTAACTACCATGCACTCTTTAAAAGTACGAAAATCCAGCTAATATATGCAGAATAATCCGCCAAGAAACAATTCAAATCAGCTCGCGAAAAAGTTAGTCGCCCTCGGGTTCAGACGTATCGAACTCGTCGAGTTTGAGACCTTTTTCCTACTTAACGAGCCATAATCCTCTCAAGTGGTCAAGCGAATCCTTCCCCGCACAAACGTTAACAGGTGGGCGTGACCCCTCCTTGCAGGATGAAAACTAAACGGTTTGGCTCAGCTGGGTCTCATTACGGGGCTAGTTGAGAAACCCATAGACTGATTACGCAGGGATGACCCCCGGTAGTTTACCAAAAAACCGTTGCCGTCCCCGAACCCCAAAAACAATATAAACTGGACGATTTGGCTCAGCTGGGTCTCATTACGGGGCTAGTTGAGAAAACCATAGACTGATTACGCGGGGATGACCCCGGGTAGTACCAAAAATCGTCATCGTTCCCGAGCCCCGAAAATCTCAAACTTATGGTGTCTGCCAGTGCTACGTACTCGGCTTCTGTGATCGAAAATGTCACGCACTTTTGAGTTCTCGAAAACCAGCACACGCATGCCCCTCCGCACATGCCCCTGCGCACATGACAGCCCCACCGGAAACCGACCTCCTATCAGTGGCCTTGCTGGCGTAGTCTGCATCCGCATACGCAACCAGCTCCAGTCCACTGCCTCTCTGAAAAGTAATGCCAAAATCACTCATGAAAAATACATAATCTAAAATACCAACCGCCGTCTTCCAGTTTATCTCCCAGGGCGACTTGGTGTACCTGGCTACAGCTCTCAAGCATCCGATCAGCTCGCGAAAAAGGCCAGTCTGTTTGAGACCTTCCTCGAGCGGGTTTGTCCTACCCGAACTAACGCATGTATCACCATTAACCGCAAACCCCGCAAAGACATAACAAATCCCGCAATAAGTCACCATATTTCAGAGTCGACTCGACAACTGTTTGATGCCGGTATAGCACAAACTCAACCGCGAGTTCATTTCTGTTTCAGAGTATCGATACATCAGAGCGCAAACGCCTCGCTACACGTGACGAGGTTGTTATATCAAGGGTAAAGTTATTCCGCATGTTCCTTCCCGGAAGAGCGACACGTAGTATCACAGTGCTGCAAGAGTGTTAGTCCATGCCGCTACTTGATAAGCTACCGCGATAATAAATAACGATCCTCTAAACTGTTTGGCAACCTCGATTAAAACGCGTAGTTGGTATAAAAGATACGGTATCAGGTACAAACTCCATAACAAACGCAGGAATGTTGACTATCCTCGTCTGTACTCAAAATGTTCGTATACTACGTACATAAAATGTTTGAGCACCTAACTGTGGACTATAAGAACCTCATCATCTACCCCATTCCCCCTGCTCAATATTTTTGTGGTCCGGCACACAGCGGATACCGCTTATCATAACACTCGGCACACGCGCACGATAAGGGCGGGGGGATTTGACGGGGCGATCAAACCAAAGGAGGCTTGAACACAAGCAAAATCCTATCATCAATCATTGTCAAGCAAAGCATGTCAGACTATAATATCATATTCATGATACAGATAGTACGAGGCATAACCGGGACAAGATCAGGGTGAAATCTTCAGTCTAACGAGAAAAACACACCCGGATATTTCCACCACATACTCGTATTCCACCACATACATGTTGCATCATAAAACGTGAGTAACAGTGTATGTCCTCACTAACGGTTTCTTCATTTCGTGTACCGCACTATGCTAGATCGCTGGTGAGGTTGACAAACAGCTATTCTGGAAGTAACCCGCATTGTGTAAGACAGAAAAAAATACCACGTATGTTGTCATGGTCTCTCGTGCGTACCCGAAATAAAATACTACTGCTACTAACAATACCCTTCTTCATCTCCCGGGCGTGCCTGAAATATAGTACTAATGGTACTAACGATACCCCTACAGCCATCAGCCGTCACCAATTTATCTGTAAAACCGAATGACGTACGATATCGTACCAGGAATTTTGTTAGGAAAATACACGGCACACAACCGAAATCAAATATTATGTTTCGGAGATGGCGAGTTCGTTCTCAATTCCTTCCCTCTTTGGTGCGTGAGGAAAAATGGTTGATTGAAAATGAACCAAAGTATCAAACTGTTGTACATACGACAGACAGAAAATACGGCTGTCGCAAGCAAGCGCTAGCTACTGCGGACATAATCTATTATCAACCCGTCAAGCGTCCTGCATCCCGTGCCTTGTAACCTGTTGATCAGCAGAGCTACCATACCACACGCAATCACATTCGCCGGTGGTTGGGGCAAGAGGGGCTGGGGGGCAGGCACAAACATTTATCCTGCCGGTCCCTCTGCCCAAGCTACTCTGTCCTTTGCTATGATTTAACGCGAAAAACAAAGACTTGACAACAAATAATGCGAAACAAAATGATCGCCTCAGCCGCAAAGAGTAACATGTCATCGCTACGTCAGTCACATACTGCTGTTGTATAGTTAGCAGCATTTCATATTACTCCGCACCACGTATGTATTCTCATTTCTAAACAGGAAACGTCCACAACCTGCTGTATTACTCTAGAAACAAGACAAAGCCCAGACAAAAAACAATTTTTCATGACATGACCTGTGGTTGTTGCCTTAGTCTGGTGCAAACGGTGGGAAGGATTCTCCACCTGGCGATAGATGGCGAGGACGCCGAGGCCGCGGGGGCCTCGTGCAGAAACTTACACGGAGACCAATTGCATTTACCGGTGCGCGCATACATTCGGCACACCTGGGGGAGACTTGAGCTGGCCTTTCCCTTAGACCCGGGCGACCCAGCGGGGGGAGCGGTTGCCTTCCGCTTGGTGGGCCTGTCTGCGCCGGAACCGATGCTACTGAGTACGAGCCGGAGAACCTCCCCCCCGCCGCGGCAAAATTCGAGAGTGCGCACGAAGGCGGGCACGGGTGGGGGGTCGAACGCCGTGCCAGCTGGGGGAGGGACAATAGCAGGGGAAGACCGCTGCGCAGCACGCATGAGCTCACTCACCCACAAAGCGATGTCGCGATTAACCATGTCACATAGCACCGCATGCGCTTCTGGGACGGACAGCATGCTATAGTTGCTGAAGGTGTGCGCGCGCAAGCCCATGACCGCCACCGTAAACGCGTCTCCGAGGGCGTTGACCCGCGCCAGACAGGGGAGATCGTCGGCGACCCCAGGCGAAAGACCCACAGAAAGGATCGCAACGACAGCCAATCTCAGGAGGTCGAGACGGTCGGCGACCATTAGGGAGTGCCCGATGGGCCCGTCCACACGGGGCCCGTAAGCCCCGACGTCGAAGGAACTGAACGACCGAAGCTGGGACGCTACGCTGGCGGTCACGTGGATGGCCTCCCCCACAAAAGACTGCAGGTCAGCGGGAGAGTCCCCGAGGTTCGGGGGGATACGCCCTCGAATGATCCACAGCTTCCTGGCTGTGTTCACTTTATTCCACGTTGTTAGTTCGGTGGCAAGCTGGGCTTTTTGACGCTGCCGCTCCTGAGCGTCGCCGTCGTCTCGGGAGGCTACCCGACCGGAGTTGTTTTCCATGAACTGCCTGACCATGATGTCGAGATTAGCAACCTGATCAGTACATGTATCCGCTGCTTCGCGGGTGGAAGAGGCGAGTGCCGATAACTCGGCATAATTGTCGTCGAGGCGCTTATGGACCCGCGCGAATTCGGCTTCGACCTGTCGGGCCCAAGTGGCCCAGTCACCCGAAGGCGAGGCCGCACCGGCCGGTTGCGTCCCAGAGGAAGCCCCCGAGCTCGCGAGAGCTGCGGCGGCCCGGGCACCCAAAGTATCCTCCACCTTAGCGCTGGCGGCAGCAGGGGCCACAGCATCCGGCGAATCCCCCATCGTCACAGAGACAGCCCGCAGCACTCGCCACAGCAGTAGTCACAACGAATTATTGCCACGGCAGTCACCACGGCAGTACCAGCGAAGTCTCACCGCAGCAGCAGTCGCAGCAAGCAATCAGCCAGAAATCAGCCAGTCTATCACACCTTGACCTTGTCTTGCTGACGATGCTCCTCTCTTCTCTGCGTGCTTCGCTTGCTAATCAGCAACACGACAAACTGATCCAAGGTTCCCTTTGCTATACCAGGACAAGTACAAGTAACCACCCGCGTTGATCTCATTGGTCAACGTGCAGTAACCCCAAACTTCTTCCGTACATACAAAACCCTTATTTTCTCGTGCCTCGATAATAATACGCATTTCTAAACAGGAAACGTCCACAACCTGCTGTATTACTCTAGAAACAAGACAAAGCCCAGACAAAAAACAATTTTTCATGACATGACCTGTGGTTGTTGCCTTAGTCTGGTGCAAACGGTGGGAAGGATTCTCCACCTGGCTGTCCGTGCCTCCCAAACCCAGCGTCCTCCACCGCAACCAGCCGCCTTGTGCCGACCCCAACCCGGGCCCACACATCAACGGGCTCAGCAGCCGTCGCTCCCACGGAGCACGGCAGATACTGCTCGTAATTTGGTTTCACAACCAAATCTGCGAGCAATCCCTTCTCCCCCGTCTCAAACTGCTGCTGCTGCCCCTGCGGCTGCTGCTGTGCAGTGCGCTCGTTCCCAGTCTCAAGCATTGGGTATACGAGCTGTGACGTCCAAACGGGGGATGGTGCCACCGGAGGCTGCAGCTCCTGCTGCTGCTTCAATGGCAGCTGCAAGAGCTCCTCCTGCTCTTTCCTCCTCGTCTCTAATTCCACCATAAACCTTTTCTCCGTCTTGAACTGCTGTTGCTGCTGCTGCTGCTGCTGCGGCTGCTGCTGCGGCTGCTGCGGCTGCTGCTGAGCAGTGCTCTCACTCCCAGTCTCAAGTACTGGAATTACGAGCTGTGACTCACATCTGGCCACGCCCGCTCCCCTCTCTGGTACCTGAGACGGCTGAGAAACGCCTCGCATTCGCTCGAGTCGTAAAGAGAAGCTCGAGAGCTCGAGGAGAAGTTGCGAGTACTCGCGAATGATGAGTTCGCTTTCCTCAATGCGACCTTCGATTCGGTAGAAATCGTGCCATCCTGCCGAAACTTGGTCTATGGTCCGGGAACCATAACGGAAACCACCCTCGATTTCTTTCTCAAGTTGGTCCCGTATTGCGAGCAGCTCTTCCAGCTCCCGCATCTTAGCCAGCTGAGAGCTCCTCGCTCTCGCTGCCAACGCCTTCACGTCCACATCGCCCATGTTCACCTCGCCCTCAGGCATGGTTCAAAAGACACCCAATTCGCTCCCTTTCACAGGGAGGGCTGTTTTTGTGATATCTCCAGCTAGCTCTCTTCCGCAGAAGAGCCCACGTCACTCAACACCCTTTGCTTCGAACAGGGATAGTACCGCGTACGTTACGCGATAATTATCGTGTTTGTTGATCCCTACGAAGCGTAGAGGGCTTACCCGTTGAACTGACAATAGTGGGGTAGTGAAGTCACCGGTATGAAGACAAGTATAAGACGTACATATATAAATTAAGTTGCTCCTAGCCAAGGCGCAGCGTGGAGTGCGCTCGCCAGGAAGAAAGGCGGATAAATAGGCGGAGTGTTTCCACCATCCCGATATCCCGCTATCATGCAGCCAACTTATCACTGGAAACCCCTACAATACTCAACCGTCATCATATCCGCATCATATCCAAGCATACAATCAACACGGGCATAGATAGGGACGTCTGTAGCCGCCTTCGCCGTCGCAATCCGCTCCGGTTTGGTGGTGGTTGAGGGAGCAGCGTTGATGCCCAGACACACACACAGACACACACTGGAAGAATGCCGACGTCATTAAATAAAGCCATCGTGTTGGCAAACGTTTTCCGGCTTTTCTTCTCGTAGACAACCTTAACGCAGCTTACCGTAAGATACAGAGAGATTTTGTCACAGCGCTGTCGCTTCGCTCCATCGCCTGGTCATCGTTATTACCACAATGTTGTGTCGGCGACCGTGACTACGGTAGGGGGGTCCCCCTTTTAGGGACCTTTTCGAAAGTGGCTCGGGGTCACTCTCGCGAGTGATCCCCTTCTTCCTTAGCTAGCAGTGTGCGCTGGGGGTACACACCGTACAGAAACCGTGAAGCCAAACGACCCTGATACTCCAATGTGTAATTATCCCAGGCATCGGACTTTGTTGGACTTGTTTCACACTTGATTATGAATAATTATTGTGCATGCCCAAAAGCACCCCTGAGATATCAAGCACGACGTGGACGGTATTGCAATATTTTCCTGCGCGTCCACGTTCAATCTGTATGGATTGCTCCCAACAGACGGCGGAATACGCCTACGGAGGTGTCCCTGCAACAGTCCCAGGCGTGGTCGAAGCGGAAGAGTTTGACAATGGAGGACAAGGCGTGGGGTACTCGGACACAACTGACGGCAACACTGGAGGGGTAGGTGGAAGTTTGCTAGACCACGAGGAAAATCCGCATGGGCTAGCTATCGTGGGGTTTAAGTCTAACCGCCAGGCATCGTCGTTGTAGAGTATATTTTGCTAGCGTTTGGTTGGTGGTAGGGTTTCGCTGGGGTAGATAGAGTCTGGATGAAACAAAGGATACATCTCATTCGACCAACTATTGTCATGTATGTTTATATAGAGACGAATGCGGCGTGCTCTGTAAACTGCGCACAGGCTCATCGGCCCATCAAGACAGCAACATTGGGTGATTAATTCCGGTTTGAGTCTGCGAAGTGGTCCCAACCCGCCTGTGGTGCAACAACCGTGCTGACGAAAACGGTAAAATGTCCGTTTATATTGTTCGTGTGCCTTTTTAATGGGCGTTCAGCTCGAACAAACACGGCGGCGCCGCATCGGAGCCTAATGCCGCACATCGCGCGAACATATTGTTATGGCGTTTGGTACAACGACAGGATTTGAGAACGGAAGAAGACGTCGACATCCGAGCCCTGGACGATGGGGGGTACTTCGTCGGCTGGTTAGCACGAGGCGAATACCTTCGGTACTCCGTGAGCGTCACTGAGGACGGTATGAGACACAACAAACCCTCTGGGGTTTCACGCGTGTAGGATTGCTCTTCGCAGGTCGGATCGGTGCACAGTGATCTGGCCAGACTTGGGAGCGGGCCCGGTTATGGCCGGTGAAACGCGATGCAAAACAATCAAGTGCACTCACCTCAAAAAAAGGTGGCCAATCGTCTAGTCTACAATTATCCGGCATGTCCTGAACCACCCAACCATACACCTCGCGAAATACTCCAATATTCCTTACTAGCACATCTATTTGTCAGCCTTCGTAATAATAATGTGGTTAATCAAGTAAAATATTTCGCCCGGCCAGGGCCGTGCGACATACTCGATTGTTTCCCCGGAAAACTGGCACACACATTCTGGGCATGGTGTAAACCGCGGCTAATGCAAATCTCCGATACGCTCGGACCTGAAGGTGGACAAAAGGTGTTTCAATTGCGCAGAGGAAGGGAGGTTGGAACATGTCTGTCGTGATCAACCAACAAGAGCAGCAAAATCTACAAGTATAGAGTGGCTAGGGGAAAACAGAGACAGAGGCCTCATTTATCCCAAGCTTTGTACGAAGTACGATTTAATGCGACGACGAAATGTTGCAACAGCGGCCCATACTGTTCGTACCAACAATAAAATATGTTTATGCTTGTCGACGTTGGTATGGAAATAAAGCCTTACACGATCGGCAACGTGGACACCAGCAGTTTGCGTATTTGCATGGCTGCCTTGATGTGTGACTGCTTCGGTTTAAGCTCCACCTCGAGCGCAGCGAGTACGTCAGTGTTGCCGTTAAATTGCAAATCGTGACTCCGTAATCGTACACCTCCTGCCTTGGCAGTTGAGGAGTTTTATTTCAGCTTCCGGGTATCGTCGAATAATGGGTTGGGGTCGTTCCGCGTCGTCTCCGGTGGCAACGGCTGCGATGACTACGGCACCACCCTCAGCGGGCTCGTGGACGTGCCGCACACTGGAGGATGGAATTCCTACGAGGATATCACCGTGTGAGTGTCCGATGCTCGCATGAACTCGACGTGCGGTTGTTAACTTCGCCGAGGTTCAACTCATGCGTTGATAGATCGATGTCAAAAAGGACGAATTCACCATCACTGCTCAAGGGCATTCGCTCTTTCGAAACCGAGTTAGTCGTTCGCTTTGTGTCACTTGCTGCAGCTATTCCGTACAGCAGTACTGTAGGAACATATTTATTCCGCCGAATGAGCGGTGTGTCGTAACGCGTTGGCTGACGGTAAGGAAAGGGTCACTTCTTCCTGTTTAGCAACATTTGTACATTGTACGATAGAGGTGCGTCAAGATTGTTCTGTGCTTTCTCACTTAAGGAGCTCCGTTCTTGACTCACAAATGGATTTTGAGTAACCTTAAGGTGCAACGCAATGAGCGACGCGTGCTATGTTTCTCTTCGGAACACCAAAGATGCGACGTACGTTTCCTCTGCATGTTTATGTTTTGATCGTGTAGTGAAATTTGTTCATATCGTTTTGAGGAGCTTAACGTAAACCCCACGATTGTCCTCGACTCTCTCCTGTGTTTCCCACGATGACAGATCCGGTGGTGGAGATGGTGGTCTTGCCTCCGGTTCAACCTTCATCTGGTTGTGCGTGGTTACCGCCGGCCTTGACATCGACTCGTTCACCATGACCCCAGCTGTGGTACCGTACGGAGGTGTCGCTGCAAAAATTCCCGGGTTGATAGAGGCTGAAGAGTTTGATTACGGTGGAGAAGGCGTGGCGTACACTGACACAAGCGAAACAAACCATGGTGGGGTAAGTGCAAGTTGGTATTGCGAAATTTAAGGCGCATGTACCGATACCAGTTCGAGAAAGTGTTCCAACAATGCATGTCATGCGGTGTAAGTCTCACGGCCCGGCATCGCGGTAATAGATAGTGGTGTACCAGCTACCCCCATTTAGCGTCAGTATTACATAGTCTCTGGAGTTGAACGCGCGCTTTGCAATGCATCCAATGATGGGTCTCGCTTGACCACTATCATCGTCTTCACGTGTAAAAACGCAGAACGTTGCGGCGTTCTTGATTGACGTCACAAATGAACACATCACGAGATCAGCAGTGCTTCAAACCGACCTAGATATGTGCACAGTGGTTGTAACATACCAACGTTCCTGAAATCGTGGCAAGATACACATCGGTTAAACATTCAGGTCGAACAAACCCGGTCACACCACACCAGAGTCTAACGCCGTACATTGTGCGTTACATTCTCACGGCTGTTGACGCGACGACAGGCCTTCAGACCGAACGAAGCGGTCGACATCCAATCCGTCGGTGATGGGTTCATCGTCGGCTGGATGGCCAAGGACGAATACATGCGGTACACCGTGGACGTCACTGAAAACGGTATGATACACACGACAACGCAGGAACCTCGTACAAGAATTGCCCGTAGAGGTGTTTTTAGCCTTCTAGTGGTTTGGAATGTATACAGGTAACCACCAAGGTAAATATACCTGGTGAATAATTCAGGTAATCCTCGTGAATATAAGCCTTCCCAACGCCCAAAACACGCTTGTAGATAAACCTATACTAAAGTATTGTGTTTGGGGGGGCTATCGTAGAATCGGTCATTTAAAAAGTATCGCGCGAAATATCATACTTCTTCTCTGGCTAACCTTATCCAGCGGGGCTTCGTCCTCATTTTCGTGTCCAATACCAGGCACGAGATCCGTGCAAAGTTCCCTCATTCCCTGATGACTTTGCACACAAGGTTGTTTCACGAAACACTTCCTGAAAGTGCAATCACAGTGTTTTCCGACTTCTTTGCTCTCAGTTAACTCCTGGTTAAGGCAACTATTGCTGTCGTCGGCGTTTCTCCTTTTGGTAGGCGTCCTTGGAGTTGGGGAAAGGTTTCGTGGGTTTCCAGAGGGATAGCAGGTAACGATGATAATAGGCTACTTGCATTGAATATTTCGAATTGTAATTTTGCCTTTGGGGGGGAGAAAATCAAGAAAATAATCACTTGGCTAATGTAGATTGACGGCCCAGTTTGCTAGGGGAAAACATATAGTAGACTCCAACATCGAAACATTGAACGAACTACCAGGCAGCCAGGACACCAACACATCGAGGCACACATCATCTACCACAGGGCATCCCGGACACACCAAACGGCATCCACAATACTCAAGCACACTCCCGAAGAGGCTGCCAGGTTCCTAGAGAGGGCGACCTGCGAGATTGTCCACGGGAGACAGGCTGACGCGTCATCATAAGTGCCCGAAGCGGGGCAAATTTAGCTATTTTCTACCAGCACGTAACAGCCAGCAAACAATTTTCTAAATCAGAAGGCTCGTCTCACGCTTGTTGGAGACCGACGAGCTGTGGCCCTCACACAAACGCAACCCGCCACACACCCGCCTCCAACGCTTACGCCACAGGTGCAGAAGATTTTCCCGGCTCTACCCCTGGCCCGCAGCAAAGCCTGTTTGCAGCCCACCAACAGCAGCAGTAGCGTCGCTGTGCGTCGTTTTTATATACTCTAAGGAGTCTGCTTAAGAATCAAAAAGCCACACCCGTACATGAAAACCCGCGAACAGTTTGAATTTCAATAGCTCGGAGTTCGGAAGACAGGACGACACCAAGCAAGGAATACCATGGACACGGTGCGTCTTTCTTGACCCGGGAGCAGCCCGTCTCCACCCCTGACGCAGCCGGTCTCCATTCTTCAAGAAGTCGGTCTCCACCTTTTTGAAGCCTCGAGTTACCCTCTCAAAAACCCTCCCCGGTGTCCTGCTTGCGCGGCCACTTTCTCGTGTTAAACTGACGGTGTATCGGCCGCTTTCGGGCTTGCAAGGAGGACAGCACAAATGCAACCCTTGGTCTCCGGCTAGAAGACCCAGCCGGAAGTTTGTGGTTTGCAAGACATCGCCCGGGTGACCAAGACTGCTCACGGCAGCACTCGAGAGTTTCATAATATATTGGTGGTACACACAAGATCGACAAGATCAGGAATAGAGATCTTGCCTTTAAATAGCTTCTGCTGTACATCATGACGTGGTAATCGATAACCCGTTCTAGGTGTGTGCTTCTAAATAGTTTTATATTCTCGGTCGCGTCTTCCCCCGCTCTGGTGAAACCCAACCCAACCAAGTTCCACCCATACATCTAGCATCATTACCATAAGAGCATTCAAACCGTTTTGTTTTGTTCCCAGCAGTCGAGCACATAATCGACAGCAGTTGAGCACATCATCAACGAACGGGAGAGAGTGACAGAAAATCGTGCCGCAATCACCCACACAGCAGCAGCAGCACAGCAGTCTCTACGCAGTCGGTATTAAGCGCCAAGGGTAGGAACCAGGGTTGCTGGGCTCCGTGCCATGTACACTTATAACCTGCCGTGATGTTTGCTGCGGTGCGGTTATCCGTTCTGCAACCACACCCGTTCATAATCCTCGCTTTCCAGAATCGTTACAAAAATCTGCAGCACAGCCGGTAGCATGACCAGAAAATTGATTGTTATGTTTGTTGAGTACACCTGGCGTCGGTGCTTATTATTCATTTGAAGAGACATGAATGATTTGTGAGAAAGGGTAAACCAAACAATCACAATGATTGATCAACACAAAGCAAGTGAAATGCCGGCGTACCGGACACGACAACACAACAAAACGAGCGAAACCATAACGTAAGAAAACAATGAAAACACAAAACGAAAACCCCAAGGGCTCTGAAGAATGTGATGCAAGAAAGCCAGAACGGCTGCAAGAGAAGCAACCTAAGTGCACAGATGAAGAGAAACCACGAACTGTTGCACGGACGAAACAGCAGGAAGAAGAGGAAGATACAGGCATAAGGCCGGAAAACAATGTGAATAAAGAGATAAATAAGGCAACAAAAATGGACAAAGCAAGAAAGACAACAAGTGTCATTACTGCCGCGTTCGCCTACCCCCCGTTGAACTCGATGAATAAAAACAAAGCAAAACACTACCACTCACTGTAGGTTTTATGGCTATACTGTTGTTGAATACGCTCCACATTGTAGTAAAATCGGTACCTTGCCACAACGTGTACCATTTTGATTCGGCGTTCGTCCACAGCTCTATCGGTACCCCCTTCCTCCCCTCCCCCCCGCGCGCTCCAGTTTCCTCTTGTTGCTGATTTGGCGTCCACTGTTGCGTGGCTTTTGTCCGCCCCTGTGCCAGTTCGTCATAAAGTGGTCCGCCGCGTCGACGACCCCCCGATATCAGTTTCCACCCTTCTCAGCCGCCCTCGACCATATAATATATACTCCTATCAGCAGAGGGGGGGTTTCTGTTGACCCCACGGTGGGTTTGAATGCTTTGATATCGTCTGCGAGAGATTGGACCCAGTTATTTTCTGGTCGGCCTGGGCCCGGGTTATGCCCACACTAACCATCGTACCGAACATCACGCGATGGATCACCTGCTCAGTTGTCGTCCTTTGTACGGTTCTGGCAAAGAGGAGAGGTGGCTTTTGCGGGTGGTCGTCTCAATGCTCACACATTGTGAGGTTCGTGGCGGCCGAAAAGTGGTGGTCGGTGCGTTGTCG
The DNA here is from genome assembly GCA_012845835.1 of Undaria pinnatifida. Taxonomy (NCBI): domain Eukaryota; class Phaeophyceae; order Laminariales; family Alariaceae; genus Undaria; species Undaria pinnatifida. The sequence continues at coordinate 2,917,754 of JABAKD010000001.1, read as the reverse complement.
GCGCTGGGAGCTAAACCCCGTTAGGAGGACGTTATAGTGTGCCGTTCGGAGGTCAGCGAAGTGCCGCTGGCCGAGATTCCGAGCCACACGCCCGTACAGCAAGGTGTCCATCATCTCGGTCTTTGGCAGGCGCCCGTTTATTGTGAACGAAGCATGTTTCATATCGTACAGCTCCCGCTTGAAATGATTGTAGCATGCCCACGCGAGTCGGATCCGTCGGTTATTGTTTTGGCATAATGTCGGCGCTTGCGTTGATAAGACCGCGCCCTGGTACAGAAAATGCATCGTCTGCATATTACACATCTGGCCCGCCGCTTCGCCAACAAGCGATTGGGCCGGGAGAACCTTGTTGAGTTTACGGAGCAGCGTTATCTCCGTTTTCGTTTCGGGCACGGTGAGGCCTGCCGATTCGAAAACAGTCACAATGAATATCATCTTCGCAAGGTCTTCCGTTGATTGTGACACATTGTCTGCATCGTCGTCGTACAGCATACCACAGACTGACCTCCATACACATGCCAGTGGTGCAACCTCCAACCCGCCTTCCCCGAAGTCTTCTTCAAGGTGCACCAACCCGCCCTCAAAAAGTCTGGGTCCTCACGAAAACTTAGCGGAACGGAACGTATCGCTGTGCGGCGAAAAATGCGTTGCGAAGAAACGACGACAATACCCTTGCCACAATCCCTGAGTGACGTCATGCCATTCAGAGTGTTCACCGTCATCCGCACGCACGCGAGCTCGTATAATTTTCGTGGAACTGGGCAATGGTGGTCAACATATTTTCTAGTACGCAGAAACGTGCGAGAAACACCAACCGCCGCTCTCGGTCGACGGAGCTCTATGTGATCTTGAGATCGACAAAGAACATCAACAGATGGATTCTCCTAGCTCGTCTGAGCTCTTGCAATCAACGCACGACGAATGCCTCGAATAGTTTCTTCCTCGATACAAAGGAAGGCTTGTCACTCCCCCCAGGGTTGTAATCGCTCAGGGTGACTCTATTACTCCGGGCCTCAAAACCACGAAATCGTAGCGTCATTCATCAAATGATCGAAGCTGATGATGCCACTGCTGTTGAATGCCATTTGTTTTTGTTGTAAAACAAAATATATTTCCTTCATGTCGAGTATCAGCTACCTGTACCTCATAGTGTCGCCCGACTGCAGAATGAGCATAGACTACACAGTAAACAGCAGCAACCGTAACGAACGTCAAAAAAGAACAGCAACACGCATAATGGCGCGATGTGACAACAAACCGACGAGCTGCATACCGGCTCTCATTCATCAACCAACAATGCACTCAAGATGACGGCATGTTTTTCTGGTCCCAAGTATCTTGATTCAATCAGGAGGCTCGGCGTAGATGAAAGGGACAATTGCCCTGGGTACAGTCAAGAGTGCAAGGTATTGGGCGCAACCCGTGCGAGCCCCCGCCACGGTACAGCGCTGTCGTACAGTACCTAGCCCGCGATCAAGGGGGTGCTGTGGTGTTCTTGTTGTATATGAATTATTTTTTTTGCTTTCTCGGGAGAAGCGGGCTATGATGACTGCATCAATTTTCTTTTGTCACAGCGATGTGGAGCGCAATCGCGCACTCTACGAACGCAAGATGACCGTGATATAGGCACATTTCACAAATACAAAGCACAGACAGTAGGCGCCCGCGCCAGCGCCGAGCACACCATATCTGCAGGCCTCTGGCATGACCTCCACTTTGGATTCGACAGAGTTTTTCCTTTAATTCTTGACATCATCGACCGATCCCTTCCTGCTTTGGGTGGACAACGTCGAATGGCAGCGATTGGTCCATTTGTCGTCTCCCCAACGACTGGCTAGACTCATTAGGCTTTAGATGTCGTTCGTGAGAATGTAAAGTATTTGAACTTTAAAGAAAATATTGGCATTCGTGGGCTTTCGCGTCTACGCAAGGACATTGGCGCGGGAGGTGGTGGATCTCAAGAGATTCTTGTGATGATGGTGTCATAGCGTCGTTTCTGTCCACGTCCAAGTTCTCATGCACAAATATCGAGCACACAGATGACGCTGCAGACGCTCTCGTTTAGGAAAACGACGAGGTGCCTCTGTTTGAATATTTGCGCGGCCGAGCTAAAGAGCCGCTTGTCGGTGCTCGACATAGCGTCGCCACCGGGCAAGCAAAGGACCTCCCACGAAAGATCGGAGCATATACGAGAGTAAAGAGGTCTTGCAAGGGAGGCGCGTCTGCGACGTGAACCGAAGGCGCATGTACCGCACTGGGCAACGAAGGCAGTATGCTTCAGCTCTTTGTTCACGGCCAAAATTGCCAAATCATTTCAGCCATACCATGGAGGGCGTAGACTGCTACACCTCCCCCGTCGAAGGTGACACACATATCAGTCTGATGGAAATGATGTTCACTCGAATGGGCATACCGTGCCACGTATAGGCGACCCAGACTTTGATTTGATCGTATTCTGGGTGAGCCTATTTACCTAGAAGAGGACGCACCGTTTCTTTGGTCTGCCTTGCTTGGTGTCGTCCTGTTTTCCGATCTCCGAGCTATCATTGATATTAAAATTGTTCGCGGGGTTTCATGTACGGGTGTATCTTTTTTATTCTTGAGCAGACTGCTCAAAATATGTAAAAACGCCGAAAGGCCACTCTACTGCTGTTGGTGGGCTGCAAACAGGCTTTGCTGCGGGCCAGAGGTAGAGCCGGGCGAGTCTTCCGCACCTGTGGCGTTTGCGTGGGAGGCGTGTTTGTGGCGCGTTGCGTTTGTGTGTGGGCCACAGCTCGTCGGTCTCCAACGAACGTGAGACGAACCATTTGGAACTTCAAAAAATTGTTTGCCGGCCATTACGTGTTCGTAGCAAGGAGCTAAATTTGCGCCTCTTTGGGCACTCTTAATGACGCGTCAGCCTATCTGCCGTGGGCAATCCAGCAGAGCGTCCTCTAGGAACCTGGCCGCCTCTTCTGGAGAGTGCTCGAGTGTTGTGGATGCCGTCTGGTGTGTCGGCGATGCCACGTGGTAGATGATGTTTGCCTCGATGTGTTGGTGTCCTAGCTGCTTGGTCGTTTGTTCAATTTTTTACGTGGGCTTCTACTAAATTTCATCATGTTGTTTCCCCTCGCAAACTGGGACATCAGCCAACATTAAACAAGTGATTTGCTGGATTTTCTTCCTCTCACAGTCAAATTACGATTGAAAATTCTTACCGCAAGTAGTGTATACCTTTACCGTGATGGGTCCAATACCAGCGCGGAAAAATAAGCAGTAGTTACGTAAAACACGAACTAACCGGCCAAGGACTCGGAGACCATGCGATTCGAGTTTTCAGCAGCAACAGTCACGTACGCAGTTCGTACAGAAAACTTAGTCTGTCAATCCTTAATATGGGATCCAAGACTGCAAATCCTACGCGCTCGCGGGGGCGTACAGCGGTGAATTCCATTGCATGGGTATCTCGGATATGACGGCTTCGCCTTATCCTCGGTATCGTGGGGCAGCCCAGCATATCCGTCTGACCGCTCGTTCATCGAACCGCTTCCGCCCTGGCAGTTGACGCGTTTGATTTCAGCTTCCGCGTGTCATCGAATTCTGGATTCGGGAAGCTCCGCATTGTCACCGGCGGTACCGGATGTGACAGCTACAGCACCAGCCTCAGCGGGCTCGTGTCGGTGCCAAATACCGGAGGATGGTACAGCTACGAAGATGTCTCCGTGTGAGTCCTGCACGAGAAACAGAACTCAGCTTATGGTTACGTTCGCCGCGGTTCGTGGTGGGCGTTGATTGTTGTTTTGAACTGAACGCGATGTAAATAATTAGCATGACGGCTTCAGGGCTCGTCCTCCTTCGAGCCCTTGTTTGGCATTTCGCTTTGTCTAATGTGCCATAGCAATACCAAACTCGGTATACCATTTGGCCGCTACATAGGCTTTGTGTTCTGCAGCGGTATACCTGAAAGCATGCCATGTATAAAAGACGTGAAGTGGCAGACCTCGTTTCACTGCGCGCTGCTGGGACTTCCGTTATATTTCATGTTGATTCCTTACACGTCGAAAATGTCAAACACCTAACAAGATCTACGTGCTTTGATCAGCTGCGCCGTTTATATTTTCTTGCTTGCGATGTTGCGAACCGCCATGTGTGGCCTTTTCTTTCGACCGCCGGGGTAAAATAAGCATATGACGTTTCCCCAGCGAGGGTGATGGTAAACCGTGCAGCTGAAACGTGCATATACTACACGATCTGACAGCCCAGGGCCATTGTCGTGTTTGACGTCAAAATCACTATCACAGATCTGGTGGAGGAGATTATGGCCTCGGAGCTGGCATAAACCACATCTGGTTGTGCGTGGTGTCCGCCGGGCTGAACGTTGATTTGTTCACCATATCAGCTGCGCCGTTTATGTTTTCTTGCTTGGGATGTTGCGAACCGCCATGTGTGGCCTTTTCTTTCGACCGCCGGGGTAAAATAAGCATATGACGTTTTCCCCAGCGAGGGTGATGGTAAACCGTGCAGCTGAAACGTGCATATACTACACGATCTGACAGCCCAGGGCAATTGTCGTGTTTGACGTCAAAATCACGATTACAGATCTGGTGGAGGAGATGGTGGCCTCGGAGCTGGCATAAACCACATCTGGTTGTGCGTGGTGTCCGCCGGGCTTAACGTTGATTTGTTCACCATGACCCCAGCTGTGGTACCGTACGGAGGTGTCGCTGCAAAAATTCCCGGGTTGATAGAGGCTGAAGAGTTTGATTACGGTGGAGAAGGCGTGGCGTACACTGACACAAGCGAAACAAACCATGGTGGGGTAAGTGCAAGTTGGTATTGCGAAACTGAAGGCGCATGAATCGATACCAGTTCGAGAAGGTGTTGCAACAATGCGTGTCATGGGGTGTAAGTCTCACAGCCCGGCAACGCGGTAATAGATAGTGGTGTACCAGTTACCACCTTAGCGTCAGTAGTACATCGTCACTGGAGTTGAATGCGCGCTTTGCAACGCATCCATTGATGGATCTCGCTTGACCACTATTAATCGTCTTCACGTGTAAAAACGCAGAACGTTGCGGCGTTCTTGATTGACGTCACAAATGAATACATCACGAGATCAGCAGTGCTTCAAACCGGCCTAGATCCGTGCACAGTGGTTGTAACATATCAACGTTCCTGAAATCGTGGCAAGATACACACCGGTTAAACATTCAGCTCAAACAAACCTGGTCATACCACACCAGATTCTAACACCGTACATTGTGCGTTACATTCTCACGGCTATTGACACGACGACAGGCCTTCAGAACAGACGAAGCGGTCGACATCGAACCCGTCGGCGATGGGTTTGTCGTCGGCTGGATGGGCAAGGACGAATACATGCGGTACACCGTGGACGTCACTGAAAACGGTATGATACACAACAACGCAAGGACCTCGTACAAAAATCACCCGTAGAGGTGTTTTTAGCCTTCTAGTGTAGTGAATTTGTACAGGTAACCACCAAAATAATGCTACTTGGTGGAAGAGTCAGCAAATCCCCGTGGATAGAAGCCTTCCCAACGACGCCCGAAACACGCTTGAAGATTAACCTATACTAAAGTATTGTGTTTGAGGGGACTATCGTAGAATCAGCTGTTTGAATAGGAATCTCGCGAAAGACCATACTTCTTCTCTGGCTGACCTTATCCACCAGCGTTTCGTCCTCATTTTGTATCCAGTACCAGGCACGTGACTCGTGCAAAGTTCCCCCATTCCCTGGTGACGACTTTGCAGACGAGGTTTTTTCACCAAACACTTCCTGAAAGTAAGTGGAATGACAGTGCTTTCCGACTTCTTGCTCCCAGTTAACTCCTGGTTTAGGCAACTATTGCTGTCGTCGGAGTTTCTCTGGTTGGTAGGTAAACCAAATAAGGCTCCGGGAAAAAACGCTTTCCATAAGAGTACCCCGAAACGCTGTGCCTAACCTACTTATGTTGCATTGCCTCGCTAGAATGACAATATTATAAAAAATGAAAATACACTCCAGCTGTGATATCTAAGATTTCGTCGAAACTCATCTTTGCAAGCTGTGTGTGATACTCCGATCGCGCGCATTGCGAGTTGTGTGTCCTCATTAAGGACATAGGTCAGCGACTCCCCTTACAACTACAGTGTAGCTAACAGGGTCATCAGGGTGATTTTAGTCAGTCTGTGCGCGGGAACTATAAATCCCGTTTCTGAGGGGGACAAAATCTGACAGCTGTGGAGGGAAATGTATCCTTTTATCAAGTGAATCTTGGAAGTCGAATAACCGGTGAGGGGGGGGGGCGGAGTTTCGAAGGACGTGGGGGCCTGGTTTTGATCAAAAGCGAGCGGGTTTGGAGGGGGGGGGGGGGGGGGGGGGGGGCGAAAGGGGGGGCAATTTGTGCATGTAAGCTTTAAATCTTTTCAAGGGGATAAATCTGACGGTTTTGGCACCAGTTTATTATTGGGGGGGGGGGGGTTGGGGCGGGGCGGGGGGAGGGGGGGTTGGGGCGGGGGGGGGGGGGCGTGTGGGGCAGCTCAATATGTGCGTGGAAACTATACATTATTTTGAGGGGATAAATGTGACGGTTTTGGAAATAATGCATCAGTTTATCATGTATATTATCTGCATCTCAAGGTGTTGTATATTTTTCGTCACAAATTGTTTTTTGTGTCCAGGTAACCTCGCGATATCGTGGCATAGTCTAGTGAAAATGTTTCAGAAGACATGCACGAGATTTGCCTACCGAATGTGAAAAGATAAACTCGGATACCCGTTAACCTAGCAAATTGCGTCAAATGATATACTGCCGTCGAAAACCATGAAATGGAGGCAATTTCCAATGCGTCGAGCGGCCACCTGACATTACGTAGCGTACGGGTTGGTTCACGTGGTAAACCCAAAACGTATTCCCCGGCGAATGTCCACGCCGTTGTTTTGATTCAGAAAATGAAATTTTGCACACGTCTCCTACGTGCCCTTGGAAAAACCTCATCCGATGATTGTCGTGGGTGTGATTTTTTTCGCCTGGTTTTTCGTCAATTTTGATTTGTGTCGCAAAATTTTGGATCACCTTAGCTAATTTGTTGTCGGAAAAAAAAAAATTGAAGAAAAAAGAAAACCCGGCGGTAAGACATCCGGATGCTCATGCAGAATACGTGTGCAAGATTCCAAGGTATATATCTCAACGACGGCGAGGCCATTTGGAATTTTGTGCGTAAATACAATATTTCCTTGTAATGATTTGGTTCTAATGTAAGATCCGTTTTTTTTGCTAGGTTCTGCTTAACGTTGTACACAGGCAGAGTGTCAGATGTTCGATTTTTGGTGGGAAACGTTCTACAGAGACATGCCTTGGAGTACATCCAACCGTATCGTAAAAAATGCTGCGCAATTATGTTTGTCGCCCTCGCCGGGAAAACGCGTGAGTATTATTGAAAACATTGAAGGCCTGACATTGGTCAGATATGAGTTTCGCTCCTCGAGACAGCCCGAGGCCGGTGATTGTTTTTTGGGCATGCCACCATCTTTCACTGGTTGTGGGGGTCACTATGATACCAATTATTCACTCTTTGATTAAGTATAGCGAGTGGTATTCGTGGGGCAGATCATTTTGGGGGGTTGTACGTGAACTATCCTGTGCCAACATGCCCTCACAATGTGTTGAACGTTGATCTCTAGTCTAGTCATAGTCTATACTGTCGGCAATTTGAAGTATCTCCTTTTGTCGTCACTACGTCAACATCCATCTCAAACGTCAAGTGTCACGCGATCGGAGAAGAACACTAAATCCTGTGTTGAGTGCCTGCCTTTGGAATGACGGCTTCGTCATAAGGGTAAACACACGAGCAGCCGTAAAATCAGAGTTACCGTCAAAATATCGCATCTCAACCAGCAAACACCTCCCACCCTGGCAGTTGCTGGGTTTGATTTCAGCTTCCGGGTATCTTCGAATTCTGGGTTCGGCAAGCTCCGCATCGTCTCCGGTGGCACCGGGTGTGACGACTACAGCACCGACCTTAGCGGGCTCGTGTCAGTGCCGAACACTGGAGGATGGTACGACTACGAAGATGTTGCCGTGTGAGTTCTCGGCACACAAGTGAGCTAACTTACACAACACAGCGTACACCTTCGCCGCATTTTATAAGCGCGTGCCAACTTTTTGTTGCAAATGCAGACAATGTATTGACATTGCCTGCTTCGGACCGCGTGCGCGTTCGAGCCGCGATGGGGTCGTTTGCTCTGTTTGATGTACCCCCGCCCCGCCCCCTCCTCTTCTCTTCTCCCCGGCCCTCCACTCACCCCCCGCCATTCTACAGCAATGCCAGACTGGGTGAAATTTCTTTACCACAGAAGGCGCCGTTTGTTCCAGCACGTCATCTGAGGTCACGGATAGTGTACTTGATTGGTTATTGTAGTTCGTGATCTAGGACAATTCCGTTAGCAACTGTCCGAAGTCGAAGGTTTTGTTCATCGTGTACAACGTTTTGTGTGCTGTTGCTCCGGACACTTAACATAAGTGGATAATACATATCTTCATACCACCAAATTGAAAAATAAAACAAAAAATGCCAGTCGTTTGGCGGTGTTGAATGGTGTGGCGGAAACGCGAACTAACCTCACACGTTTGCATCCGGGATCGGTTTCACCGTTGCCGTCTGATCCACGGCCACAGATCCAGTGGAAGTGGTGCCCTCGAAGCTGGTTCTACCTTCATCTGGTTATGCGTGGTTTCCGCCGGGCTCAACGTGGACTCTTTCACGATGACGGCATCACCCGTCGCTCCAACCCCGGCACCGACAACGGCACCAACCGTCGATTCAACCCCGGCACCGACAACGGCACCAACCGTCGCTCCAACCCCGGCACCGACAACGGCACCAGCCGTCGATTCAACCCCAGCACCGACAACGGCACCAACCGTCGCTCCAACCCCGGCACCGACAACGGCACCAATCGTCGTTTCAACCCCGGCACCGACAACGGCACCAACCGTCGCTCCAACCACGGCGCCAACAACGGCATCAAAGGTCGATCCAACCCCGGCGCCAACAACGGTACCAACCGTCGATTCAACCCCGGCACCGACAACGGCACCAACCGTCGCTCCAACCACGGCGCCAACAACGGCATCAAAGGTCGATCCAACCCCGGCGCCAACAACGGTACCAACCGTCGATTCAACCCCGGCACCGACAACGGCACCAACCGTCGCTCCAACCACGGCGCCAACAACGGCATCAACCGTCGATCCAACCCCGGCGCCGTCAGACGCTCCTACCGTAGCGCCGACCAAGAAGGTTACACCAGCACCCACCACGGCTCCATCGCCAGCGCCTACTACAGCTTCAACCCCGGCGCCTCGTACAGCTCCTACACCTGCGCCCACCCCACCGCCTACACTAGCGGGGCCAAGCGAAGCCTATGGAGGCGTTCCGTCGTCTATACCAGGTATTATTGAGGCAGAGGAGTTCGACTACGGCGGTGAAGGAGTGGGGTACTCTGACACAACTACGTCCAACACGGGTGGGGTGAGCTACGCCTTTTTGTTTACGAACCGTCGATTGGTTACAACCATATTTGTTGACGGTATTAATGGAGCGGTACATTCTCTTAACATGTAATTCAAAAGACAATGCTAAGTCCCCCACGTTTGATCCGAGTTTGGTTTGCTAAACATTAAAGAAATTCGCTTATGGGCCAACCAATGGGACGAAAACATTGGTTCGTATGATGTTGCAAAACTGTAAGCAATATATAGTTACTAGCTCAAATACACATAGTCTAAAGATTTGGATAAAAACCGTTAGTATCGATCGATAGATTTCAAGGTACTTACGAAATTGCACTTAAGCATGTATGTTACCGCCACAGTTAGTGTGGGTTTTCATTGTGTGGGTTCAGGTTCTGCCCCTGTGTGGGGCATGAATGATCGGGCATACCCCAATACTATTTTCTAGTTGGAACGAATCTCTTGACAACGACTTTTGGCAATCGGCACGCACACACATTTAGCTAACACAGGTCGGGTATACATCAAGATCAGGTTGTGCTCGAGCAGTTCTTGTTGTGCCGGTGAAAGTTTCTGATATTTGCGCCGACTTTCCGTATGCTGCATCTGATAGCTCGCACAGGGCTCGATCTAAACGGTCAAAGTTCTAAACGAATCGAAGCCCACACTCCCATCCACGGTACGGGTGTGGAAAAGTCCGGTTAAGTTCGGTTTCATGTGTCTGGGGCGAACTGTTGCGGACGAAATGATGTTCAGTCGACCAAAATTACTATTGTTTGGGGGTTGAAAAGAAATTGGTCATGTTCCCCAGCCTTCAAGCAACTAAGCATACACGGTCGTTGCGCGTACGTTCGCACGCTGACGAAGGGTGCCCCAGGTTACCTATCACTTTGGTTTGAAAGAGACGATTTGTCGCTCGGGTGTAGGTAGAGAATGCCCGTCCTGCACGGCCAGGCACGATCCGACCTTTGAGTCACGTGTCGTGCATAAAAGGCTTGCCAAACCGTCGCTGTTTGCCGAATCTTGTTGCCTCTGTCGTCAAACTAATGATTGATACTGTAGATGCTGTAAGTTTGGCAACATTCCTGATTCGTCGTATGAAAGATATCCAACATAAAAACCAACAGGACAAGCGGATGATGGCTACCACCGCTCCTTTTGGTGTATGCACCGTTTTGTCCGTGCAACAGCAGTTATCTTTTTTGTGTTGTTTTGTCCGTGCAACAGGTATCTATTCCTCTTCAGCATTGAAGTTGTTCTTCTTGCAGCCTTTCCTTTCCTCTCCGATATTCTTGCATCACATTCTTTAGAAAACCTGTATATTTTCTTGTTTTGTTTTGTTTTGTCTTCCTTTCCTTTTTCTGTTTTCAATTTTCTATTCTCTTTTCCCCTTTTTTTCTTATGGTAGGGCTTGTTTTGTTGCGTTTTCGTACCGGGTATATGCTAGCACTCCACTTGGTTTACCTTGATGGATTGCGATTGTTTTGGTTTACTCTGTTTCACAGTCTGTGACCACAGAACTTGTATCTCTCTAGGAGGAAGAATCAACACGGACTCTGGGTGTACTTATGTCGTTAGGTAGAAATAACGATATAAGAATGTAGAAACAACACGCACCCATATATAAAAGGAGTGTTACACGTTACGTTTGATGCCGAATAGAGTACTCCACATAACGCTAACGAAAAGAGTACACAGGTCGCGGGAGATACAGCAGTGGCACGATTCGTTACAATCGCCATATGCCAGTTGGTGCGCATATCTATGCTTCATACGTCACACCACTTTAATACATCCACCAACGTACATGTTCGAAAAACGTTCTAACATAGCAAATTATCAATCGACTTTGGAGCGAAAAAACAACGTGACGGCTCGTATTCGCTTGTTTCGCTCATGCCTACATGAACGACGCGGTGGTTGTCTGATAATGGTTGCAGGAACTCCGCTTGGATGAAGGTGTTGACATCAGCTCTTACTTGGGTGGTTACCGAGTCGTCACGAACAAGGCTGGCGAATACCTGCGGTACAGCGTGGACATTACGGAAGACGGTACGACGCTCAATGCCAGGCAATGCGTGTTGTGCATGGTTTCTTCGTTCAACATTTATGTCTTTTTCGAGCAATATGATACGTCGATGTTCATCTATTCAAGACGAACGCCATAGTGCGTTTCCATTTCTGTACAGAAATTGCAACTTCTCGATCGCTCTTCGTCAAACGGTACGTCGAGTTCTGCCTTCTCTTTCTGTAGAGGGAGATACAGGTTGAAATGCCCTCTCGGTGAGCAGTAAATTCATTTTCTAGTGCGTTAAATAGTACGAGGTACCTAGGGAATGATTCACTTTTACGCAGCAGGTCTTCCAAAATGGTAGCTGCTCAGCCCCGAATTGCCTGGTTGGACCGTGGCTGCAGCAGGGGTGTCTTTTTAAAGTTTTTTTTTTCGGTGGCTCGGAATCACTCGCGCCAGTGAACCCCTTAATCCTTTATGTATGGTCTCAAGCATTCGTGATGTTTCTTGTGTGACATATGAAACCGCCATGGACTGGTCTGGCTATGCGGCGCCAAACAAATAACCGAAACTTGGTTTTCCATCGGCGTACAGAATCACTCGGGCGAGTGCCTCAAACGCAGTAGTAGTGGAGAAGGGGGTATCTCCATTACCGTAGCCAATATCTTTGGTGCAATGAGGTCCCCATCGCTGCCGAGTACACGCGCATGGCTAACGTCTAGCTCATTAAGGGTTCTTATTATGGGGGTTGGACGTCCGGCATAAGTTGGGTATGGTATTTTACACGATAAAGAAAAAGGAGGACAAGGAAAACCGCGTAATTGAGTTCACCCTCCTACCTCACCCCCACTGTGCTCCCTTTGCTTTCTGCAGTCGAGAAATTCTACTTCAGCTTCTTCGTCTCTTCCAAGAGGGGTACTGGCTTATTCCGAGTGGTTACCGGAGGCACCGGATGCAACGACTACACCACCGATCTCAGCGGGAAAATTCCGGTGCCGAACACCAAAGGATGGGCCAAATTCGAAAATTACCAAACGTGAGTTCCTGGCTCTGAGAAATTGACCGCAAATTGGTCTTTGATTGGTTGGTGCGACCTGGCGACACCCGGATCCGCGCGAGTTTCACCGTTAACACCGCAACATAGTGTTCAGAGCATGCCACAGTTCAACTTCTGGTCGCGCACTCTAAAATCACTCATTAGGTTGTTGTACTACTGGTGGGAATGCCGGCAATTCTCGCATTCATTGTGGGTCATTTGACGTCGCCGGGGTCAGGCCTTGCTATTTCCGGACTATTCAGGCCGTGCAGGAGAGGGAAGTAAAATATGATCAGTGTGTAGACATATAGTTCGGGGTAATAATTCCCCCTGCCTTCCCTCATGAGAGCCCCCCCCGACCACGGCACAGAGCGAGTACCTCACAATAGAGTAGCATTGGAATTCGCGTACTCTTGGTGGCGTGCTTCGTAGCCGAGGCGTACTCCTACTGCAGGGGTAACCCGTTCTCCTACACATGATTTATTTTCTGATTGGCGGTTCTCCTCGGCGGAGCAACTACCCGTTCTGGTCGAAATACACTCGAAATGTTTCGATATGCATCGTCATCTGTGTAGGCCATACGTTTGTAGTAATTATATTTACGCAAGGTCGCTGTTTGACAACGGCGCTGTAGATTGTTACTAGCGAGGAGCAAACCGAAAATACATCCACCTCTCTCTATCGAACCATAGGTTTGACCTAAAACGAGAACAACAACTGCTGTCAGCGGGCCACATGCATTAGGGTGTAGGGGCAAAGCTATGATTGCTGAAGAACCCAGCAGCGATTGAGGCTTTTACGGCACCACCGTCGGGGGTGAAAGGGGGAGACGACAACGTAATACGTTGTTTCGGAAAAAAACAAGTATACAGACATTTCTACACCAACTAAGGACAAACAAGTTTTCGTGTTTGCTCAAGACTGTAGTGTTACCCCCAGCCTTACCCCCGACATCAACGCCAAACCCGATCCATGTGTATCTGAACGATAAACCCAATGTGAACTGTTCGACGGCCTTCTATGCTTGATTAATGGTTGCTTGTTTCATTTGAAATGACGCAAGAGGGCGGTGAATGTGTCCGTGTCCAACAGCGACGAACGTACTAGCGACTTTGTGTGCGCTGAGGGTATTCTGTGCGTCGAATGCCGTGCACAATTTTGATGCTCGTGGCTGACAGTCTTCTGTGTATTGCACAGACCAAACCTTTCCGCAGGCTTAATTGAATAACCATTGACGACGTCATTGTTGTTGTCGTCGTCTCTGTTCCCGTAACAGAGAGGCTAAAAACGGTAGCGGGCTTGAAGCCGGGTCAGCCTACATATGGTTGTGCATACTCTCCAGTGGATTTCACATCGACCGATTCACCATGTCGGCAGAAAGTATCCTATCGCTTCCCTATGGCGGCATCGCTGCATCTGTTCCCGGCGTTATCGAGGCAGAGGAGTTCAACACCGGCGGTGAAGGGCTGGCGTACTCTGACACGAATACTGTGAACAAGGGCGGGGTGAGCGACGCCCAATTAAATGCCTTGACGATGCGTTGAGTTGCGAATCGAAGCAGTTCCTTGGTTGTATCGTTTAGAGCTGTGAGTCAGTGGGACGTTTCACCTATCTTCTCGTTTATTGAGCGCCGTCCAGCTGACATTTGTCGACCAGCGTACGTCAGTCGGGAAGCCGACTGGTCTGGGGAACGAAGCAGGTCACACCAGCTGCCCCCTCAAAGCCGAACCGCCTTCAACGAAGCAACTCACACCAGCTGCTCCCTCAAAGCTAAACCGCCTTCAATTTGGCCGACCCTCGATCCGTGATTAGATTTTGACGATTAGGCTCCACTTTCCGTTTGCTCGGTTTTAACCAATTATGCTACTGTATCGACAATGTGAATTTTGTTGCAACTATGGTCCATTGCCTGTATTATTCAACAAGCCGGAAGGCACAATACCATATTATGTTCTCCCCGCGATTACGTATGCTCAGAATAGATAGGCTCAACTGAGGTCCATCGCACGCAGCATCGATCAACAATTCCGAAAATTGAGGTGCTCACTCAGGCTACGGCGTGAGGGTGTCGCCTTTGGTACACTCGTTTGTAGTGGCTGGAGGTCACTCGTGCGAGTGACCCCCCCTTCTCCTTGTGGTTTTAATCTCTCGTGTCGTTTTACATCGTGATGTTGATCCGGAATGAGATGGTAAGCTACGATGCGCTAAAACGAAGCTCAAAATATAGTCTATAGTTAGTTCCGTGTGGTACAGAGTCGCTTGTGCACGGGGCTCAAATCCGGTATTGAAAATAGGGCAACCCCCCCACCTTAACATTGACACGCCTGGCGTTATCCCTAACCTGCTATGCACCAGGTAGGTTGTCAACGAGACAGATCATGCGGCGTGTAAACACTTAACGCATATGGTGTTAACCACATATTTGTACGAGGTTCGGAGGAACTTAACACAGGGGCCACGAACACAGCCGGTAGCGGCGTATTTTTGTGCTCCTCGAAGGAGGATTGTGGCATCATAGCAGTAGAATCGTAAATATATTACCTGGTACCTGGTATATCATTCTGAAAGGCCGCTTTCTCCGGTGATGTTGGCCCAGTCTTAGTCTTGGACGGGGTTTGCCGAGGCCGAGACAGGCACGTCTTTTCGTGCACGTGGCAAGGAGGTGCCTTTACAAACCTCTCGTGAACGATGAGCCGACGCCAAGATCTGCTTCGCACTTTGAAGAAGTTCGGACCCTATACCTTCGTGGATAAAGCCAAATAACACAATTGTGGAGAGGTTCGGAAAACAGAAGTTGAAAACAAAGTGAAATACACAGGGGCTCTTCGCCGTGTTCTACAGGCTACAAACAGCTCAAAACGTAAGACCTGCGCATGATATGCGATGATCTTCGAGCTTCCTGCTGGTTTACCACACACGGCGCTCCACCACCTTTCGCCGCAACCTGCTCCATACGCCTCTCTAACCCAATGTCACAATTACCAGGTGTCGTCGCCGTCCTCCTTGCCGTCACCCAGCTTGCGGTTGCGTTGCTTGCTTAGGTATTTCCGTTGCGTTGCGTTGGGAACACAACAACAGCATCCGCTTCCCCTCCTCTCATCGTGTAGCCTGCCTAGATTGAACCTGCTGTGCTGCTATCGCCGCCACAGCAGTATCACCAAGCGGCGACTGGGTGGAGGAGCTGACAGGCTGATACTCTACGCTTTAGCAGCGAGTGGGCGTCCACCCCGGCAACCTTCCTCGCTGCGACCAAGCTTGAGAGGCTGCTTGTCATACCTCTTTCTCTCCAACTCGTACGAGTCCTTAATATCTTCCTGCTGAGATTGATCGTGGAACATTGCTACCACTGATTTCGTCCCCACAGCGTCAAGAAATCACTTCTAGTTCGACGAGATGGCGGGCCCTGCCATGCTACGCGTTGGCGGCGAGTCAGCGATCGTGTTTGTGGTGGTCCAGGCGACCTAATACCGTATGTGTTATGTTCCCTGGCCATAACCGATTGCAGTATGTTGCTTTTAGGGTTGCGAGCTATTTTTGAAGCCTTCCCCTCCTGAGCAAGCGAGATGCTCAGGTGTTGTTTTAGCCATCAACGTCTTCTATGCGGCTATACCTCGACAAACCCTGAGCAACGCTACCCCTGACCATTCCATTTTTCACTGTTTATTTTTCCGAAACTCACTAGCATACGAAGTGGGTACCCATTCGAGGCCAGCTCTCGTTCCGTTTGGGGTTTCGGGTCCCGCCTACCAACGACCTCGGGGTATCTTTCACACGCCGACCTGTAGAGTTCTTGAAACTAGAGTATATCTGGTGCAAGGCGAATAAAGCGGTACGAGTACAGTACGCATAAACTATCTGCTCGATTCCTCTCGTAATCCAACAGTTCGCTCGATTCTCCCGAGAGGCGGCGTTAAGCCACCCGATACTAGCGCAAGGTTGTTGTGTGTGGGGTTCGGCGTAGCGTCGCTCCCTCACATGCGCGCACCACACCTCGAGGAGTGGTGACACAACGAACTGTATGCAGGCTCAAAGATGGAGTAGGTGGCACTTAAACGGTTGGCAGACGATGGCCTGAAAATGGTGGGGGCAATGGGCTATGTCAACAAGATGAGATATTTATTAACAGCAGTGAGAAGAGAAGAATCACTGGATACCTTTTGCACCTTCTACTGTAGTCTTAATCCTTTGGTCTAAGCCCATATGCGGGGTCAGCGGTGGAGACAGAGGTTTGGCTGCATGCTGCTTGACCGTCGCGTGGGAGCTGACGACAGTATGTAGTAGGTTGTCGACCTGTCGATCGTTACTTCAAGATCTCAGCTGCATTCTCTGACAGTATAAAAGTTAGTTATGTCGTCAATATCAATCATGTCATCAATCAAAATAGTCCCAAGAGACAGAAAAGCATTGAGAATCCATCAAACAAGCATTGAGCTATTGGCACTGCACGCACGAAAACATCCAGTATATGACACGTTTTTTGCTTCCCTGTACTAAACGTGGTGAGAAACGTCAACCAGGGGTCGATTATCGAGAGACAATCGAGGATCTGTGCACCCTTGGCGCGAATAAAACGAACAATACCTGGCATAGATAGAGTAGAAAAAGGTGGCCTTTTTCAAAGAACTCCGCGAACAGGAAAATCAGTAATTTATGGACTCGAAACTTCTCCACACCGTGGTGTTTCCCTGTAAATCGACCTCACACCTCTTGAAGTGGACAACACCCAAAACCCTGAACAAATAATTGCGAAAGTTCCGTTACAAAGGCCCACCACACAGTCTCGCACATGGAAAACGCCGCATAAATGTCGAGGTAAACGAGTCACGTACTGCAGGGGTCACATTGAGGGAGGTCGATGTGCTTTCCCTGTTAATGGACCTCACACCACTCGGAGTTGACGAAACACTCAACAAATAATTGCGAATTCCGTTACAAAGGCCCACCACACTGTCTCGCACGTGAAAAACGCCGCATAACATTCTAGGTAAACCATTCACGTGCTGCAGGGACCACGTTGAGGGAGGTCGATGTGCACGGGATCTTCCGGCCCAGATACTGATGGTCCCTTGAAATTAGCGTAGTAGTACTGTAGTGGCAATCGCTGCATTGTTGTTTGGCGCTCTGCACTAAACCAAAGCTCTACATCGCACTGATTTTTTCCGCGCGATCCCTATTACTTGGCAGGAATTCCGGCCGGACGAGGCCGTTGACATCGGGAGCACCGCTGATGGTTACTACGTCGGGTGGAACAAATATGGAGAATATCTTCAGTACACCGTGATGCTCTCGACAGACAGTAAGAGACAACCGCAGTAGACATGAACGTGGCCGGTTTGAGCGTGAGCTGTTAGATTTCGTGTTCTTCCCTTCGATTTACACGGGTCGTTGGTTTTCTTCCTTCAGAAGAGTGTGAACCTGTCTTGCGACAACGAATAGTAGGTTACAGAAATGCGTCATATGGGTGCAAAACACTTTGTTAAAGTCGTTGGGCTCCCTTAGACTACACATGCAGCGAGCTTTAGCAACGCAACATCAGCATCCCACAGTGACAAGAAGATTGTGTATTGCCCCCGGCAAAATTCACGTGCGATAGAGGTAATGTATCGCACGAAATATAACCGCCACCAATATTCCTTTTCCCTCAAGTATATTCTGTTTTTTTTATAAAAAAAAATCAAGGACGTCAGCCGTGAGTTCGACGAATTTTAGGTCAATACTCATGTTTGCAAGCTGCGTAGGTTGTTGGTACTTGTAATATATACAATATTGATGAGTTTTTTTATCTCGTTGGGCTCATTGTGGCGATGTGAATGATTCTACGATAGCCCCGCCCCCCCAAACCAGCGGTTTTCTTGAATGCACGTTCGATGACTGCTCGACACGAGGAAGGATGCCATGAAAAACGCTGCTTCATGCATTCTCTTGCATGGAAAGGACTCTCGAACGTCAACGGTAACGACCCAGGCTACGGTAGGGGGGTCCCCTTTTGCGCCTTTTATTTCAGTGGCCAGGGGTCACTCGCGCGAGTAACCCCTTTGTTCCTATTCGATCTTACGTATTCTTCATGTTTTACATTGACAAAATTAATCCGCAATGCAAAGGTGATCTAAGCTGCGCTGAAACAAATGCCTAAACCATCTTCATCCGTGGGGTACAGAGCCACTCGTGCGAGTGGCTCAAACACACCAGTGAAAATGGGGGTACCCCCCCTACCGTAGCCTTGGTCTAAACGTCGGGGTGGCAAGGGGCGCCGGATTTCAGGAGATACGACCGGGAGCTGGTGTCAAAACCAGCGATTTCGTTAAGGAAAAGTTGGAGGGGGGCTACCGTCAGAACGACTCCTGTGTACATTCTGCTGTAGTGTTTGTCGAGATATTTCTTGCCCGCTGGTAAAATCACGCCCTTTGATTTTGAAGCGTTTTTTGGAAGTGATTCGGGGTCGGGCTGTTAATTTCGTGTCCTTGTTTTTCCTGTTCACCACGACAAACCGTCGATTAATGTATCGATATCAGGTAAGATACCCTCCTGTACCGGTGCACGAAGACACACAGACGAGCCCGTCTGAACAACCTCGAACCACGCTGTTTCTCTCCCCCCATCGTGCAGTTGCTGCGTTTGACTTTACCTTCGTGGTGGCTGGCCCGAATAAAAATCCGGGCTCATTCCGCATCGTTACCGGTGGTACGGGGTGCGATGACTACACTACCGATCTCAGTGGCCTCGTTTACGCGCCATCTAATGGCGGCAATTCCTACAGCCAAGTTAAAACGTGAGCCTGCTAGTTGTATATCAAGACTTGTGCACTGCAATCAATAAAGATATTTTATAGTCGACGCTTTGCAACTCTCTACTACCACACGCACCCACCCGCCCACGACCAGATGTAAGGTGGGTTTGTCACGTTTGTAGTATAAAATTTCAGCCACTCACAACCCCTCGTACGAGTCCCCTCCTTGGCGCGTTTCCGTTTCCCAATATGAACCACCACGGTTGTTTCTTGTGATGCAACGCCAACCGAATACTTCAGCGTGCGTGATTGGGTGATGTACACCGCAGCACGCGGGTGTAGTGTATCGGCGAAATAGGGTGAAGATGGAGGTACGATTCTATTGTACCGTGGCCTTGGCCGCACAAGACAACAGAACGGCAGCAACGTCGAACCCGGACAAGGCTAATCTATAGCCGTTTTCGCGTGGCTCGGCTGCTGAAGCTCACGGTTCAGAGTGTTGACACCGTTCAGGATGCAATCACCGTCACCCGAGTGCCCCCGCAGACTATTCTATTGGCATCATGCAACATTTACAGGCCGTAACAGACCCTCTTCTCGCGCTGTCGTTACAGCGTCGCCGCAGGAGACGGCGGCATGAATATCGGCGAGGGAATCATTACGATGTGCGTCGCCGACAACCGTTTCAACCTCGACTCGTTCACCATGGAGGAGCACGTCTGATATGTCGGCCAACGTGGAGGAATGGCGACTTTGACGTGAGAAAGCGCTCGCTTCACTCGATAGCAGCACTCGTAGCTATTCAGCGCCTTCTCGCGTTTATATGTTTCAGCGAGAAAACCCGCCCGCATCGCCCATCCAAGTGTCTGTAGGTGATTGTGACGGCTGTTGAATCGTCCCTAGACTACCAAACCTATGGGGGCTGCAACTGCTCCCTTACGCAACGGTCTTACACGATGTGCCCATCGTCCGCACCCCTGCACCCTAACTTCACCCTCGTCTTCCTCTAGGGACCTCGGTGTTTTCTCCTTTATATCGACATGGTGGGTACAACGGTGCATCGCTTGGCGTCTACGTTTGCGCCAACGACGCGATCGCTCGTTACGGTTATACAACACGGAAGATGTTCACCGCCGCGCCAGCATGTATTCCGTATCGTGCGTCGGAACCCAAGAACAGTGCTCGAGGCAAGAACTTGTGGGTGAACGGTCAGGATGCGGGCATTGGTCATACGCGCATGTCGTTTAGGCATGGTACGCCAAGCGCCTAGCAATCTTCCAGCCACGAGCACAAAGGGTTGCCTAGGTCCTTGGGCAAATTGATTTGTTTATACTGATTGCGCTTACGATATTTTTGGCAATTTACATATTTTATTAGTAGCAATGGATTTAGATTGCACTCGCCGCTGCAACCCAGGAAGGTACCGCCCAGTCGATGCAGTCACGGTCAAATAACGTAACATACTCCAGTACCTAGAATAGGTGTCTCGCGTGGCAGTGGACCGGTTGGAAAGAGGGTCGAGGGTAGAGGTCCTGTACATGGTTCAGTCGTTCCGGCCATGAACACCACGTTCGCCTACAGTGCCTGGTACACGTTATGACACCCACGACGGGTTCCCACTTCATGAACCAACGCCAAGACGCAGCGGTCCACACAGCCTTGTTTAGTGCATAATTTCTATCTCCAGGCACGATTTAATTTATGTAGCAATGTTTGCGACGTGAATGATTTATGCTACACACTATACAGCACGACCCGTGCATTCATGGCGGCATAAAAGGCTTTCGTGGCTGAATTGTTGGCGCGTGTTGCACCCAAACGCGAGAAGACTGTAGCGGTGTCCCAGAGCCACGAACGCTTCCGCCAGCAGCTATATGGTAGGGAACCCGGGGCGAGTTACAACTGCATTTTATGGAGCAAGACCAAGCGATAGCGGGCACCGTTGCTTTGTTTGGCCGGAGCTCTTTACATTATGCTCGCGTACCGTATTATTGATGTTGCATTATTTGAAAAGACGTATGTTCTGTATGGTACATATCTATGATGCCGCTCAAACGGTGCATTCGTGGCGAAACCCAAGAGATTCATATGTACCGCGCTCGCTCGTATTGAGGCAGAGGCGGAGAAGGGGGTAGCGGTCACCGACAATGGGTCGTTTGGTTCAACCACGAAAGCCTCGGATACAACCTTATAATACCTATTCCGGTTGCTGATTTGTGGAACAAGGTCAAGGAAGAGTCGCACATAATGCTTTGTTTGGTGCACAGATTCTATTTCCTGTAACTATAGACTACATTTATGTTGCAGTAGTTTCACCTGTATGCACGATACAGCGCAATCCACGCGTTCGCCGTACAAACCAGTGATTTTATCACACCTTGTTGGCTGTATTGAGCATATCTTCCGCCGGTTGTTATCGTATGCGGTATCTTAACAAGGTGAGGGCGTTGTTCCTGGTGGTAGACGGGCTTCGTACCAGCCTCGTTAGCCGGCCAGCATGAGACGTACCTTTCAGCTCAAACTGACGGTGTTTCACGGTGGTGCAGATGAAGTACCAGGGTTCTGTCATAGCCATTGCTGCTTCGATACCGTGTTCACGCAAGTACGGTTATACACTTGTGTGTGTACTTGAATCTCCATAGGCGTTGTTCATGATATGGGAGAACGTAGCGTACCCGGTAACCATGACGCAGACATACGCCAGGTATGCGTATTATTGGAGGCTACGAATACGAGTTACAGTGCGTACGTGTTAGTGGTGATGATCTGCTTTTGGCGAGGAGCACGATTTATAGACCGTTTGATCGGGCTCGGAGTTGAGTTATCCTCGAGGATGCTTCAGGACATGTTGCTTGCGCCACGGAAAATATGGACGAGCGTTGGTGCTCATTAACCGTTTTAATTTTTTGAAGGAAGGAGAAATGGTTTACTCGCACACCTGGTCAAAAAACACGTTTCCGGGCTTGAGCAGATCTTGGATTGTATCGGTACATATCTCATGTTCGGGACATACTATTGTATGATCGATCAATGGGAATAGAGGGACGGTGAATTGCAGTGGACCGTGGATCGGCTATAGGTTACCAGAGACGAAGTGGGGTAGGCTCCAAACGGCGGTCATGTGACAGAGCGACAACGCCGGTGGGATACGTCAGGGGTGAGGAAGAAGGCTTCCGCCGCTTATGGCCAGCGGGATTGCTTTCTCTTGCCTTCCATATGGTCACGGACGGGATAGAAAACACGGACCGGCAAAAAACTATTGAGAACGACATCAGCACCACAAAATAATATCTTCCGTATATACACAGGTTCGTCCAAATCCAAACTTGAACAGCATGCAACCTGGGCGATGCAACGCACGTGTCCAATTAACCTTCGATGACCAACCTTGGCACCCGCAAAACGAGCACCGCCCATCTCCTCGAACACAATAGAAGACCGTCGAAGCTACAGTGTGCGAGGGTCAATTATGGGCGCTCCTAGTTGCAGATGCTCGGGTCACTCGCGCGATTGACCCCTCTATTCCTTTTCGACCGTAAGTTTTCCGATTGTTGTTTTTGTTTGGGGCCTGAAACCGCCATGGAACGATAAGCCACGATGCGACAAATAAATGGACGTAACTAATATTTTTCGCTGAGGTTTGAAGTTGCTCGCGGAAGTGGCTCAAGCGCAGTGATGCAAGACGGGGTGGTCTCCCTACCGTCGCCATCGTTGCAACAACAGCAACAAGAACGACGGCGACGACAACAGTATAACAACATGTGCAAGATAGAACTATTAATTTGTGAAACACTAGGTTCTAGGTTGGCAAAAGCTGTGTAAACCCAATCCCTGCCAGCACAAATCCAACTTTCAGAGACGTGGTAGCGTACCAAAATCAACGTGAAATATATTTGCTGTTTTGGTGGTCTCTAGTGATGGCACTAAGG
The DNA here is from genome assembly GCA_012845835.1 of Undaria pinnatifida. Lineage (NCBI taxonomy): Eukaryota > Phaeophyceae > Laminariales > Alariaceae > Undaria > Undaria pinnatifida. The sequence goes on along the minus strand of JABAKD010000001.1, from coordinate 2,894,554 downwards.
TACGCGTTTGCACTCTGCAGCATTTAATATCTAAAGTACACAGCGCAGTCCGTGTTGCGGAACGGTGGAGTTTCCGTAAGGAAGGCAGGTGTGGTCCCTGTCTCTCAAACAAGTCCCAACATTTTCCCCGTTTGTCAGGGTGAAACACCGGCGAGGGCCACGGTCCACAGTCAACTCCCACCTAACTGCCACCGCTCTGCTAACAGCCAGAACAGGACCCGCTGGAGATGCCACTCCATCGCCTTCTGTGTGGCACCTCATGCCTGGTTAAGACGTACGTACTCACCAGCAACTTGCGCTTCCGCGCAGGATGCATAAGGTGGCGGCGGCTCCTCCCCCACAGGGGCATATCAACAACTTTTAGCACGTGTATGTCGCGTCTGGTCCAGTAGCAGCACCTGCACTACTGCTACAGCAGCTCACAACCCACCCTGCCAGAGTTCTGTTGGCATTCTTAACCGGTTGTTTTCGGTGACAATGTATGGATATCACGCCAATACTACTACATGTGGAGTATTACACCTCGCCTGTGGGTGAAACAGAACTGCATAGGTAGGCGCCGTCTCTTTTAGCACCCCCCACGTCCATTGGTAGACAGCCCTCACGTTCTAGAAGCAAAACACTCAGGCGTTGACCATTAATAGAGATTTAAAAGAGTTTCCTGGTCGCCTTTTTCTGTAAAACCGTGTGTGACGCACTGTTTTCGAGCCCATCTTACCCTTCTGTCGAAGTTCACGCCAAAAGGCCTTCAGGCCACCGAAACCGACGCCTACGTTGGACCTGGAACTCCCAACATCAGGGAATACGTGGGCTTCATGATCAATACATGTTGGGCGAGATTGGCATAAACGCCTACATTGAACCCAAATGTTCGTGAATCTAGTGCGGGATGTGCTCTGGCGGGCTCATTAGAGAGTCCAGGCATGTCTATAAGCCACTTGCATTAAGGATTTTAAATCGTAATTTGGGCTGTGGGGGGAGAAAAATCGAGAAATTAATAACTTGGTTAATGTAGGGTCATGGCGCAGTTTGAGAGGAAAAAAAAGCGTAGTAGAATCCCATATAAAAAAATTGAACAATCGACCAGCCAGCCAGGACACCAACACATCGAGGCACACATCATCTTCCACAGAGCGTCCCGGACACACCAGACGGCATCCACAACACCCAAGCACCCTCCTGAAGAGGCTGCCAGGTTTCTGATGGACGATCTGCGGGATTGCCCACGGCAGACAGGCTGACACGTCATCAAGAGTGCCCGAAGCGGCGCAAATTTAGCTCTTTGCTACGAACACGTAGCAGCCAGCAAGCAATTTTCGAAATCAGAAGGCTCTTCTCACGTTCTTTGGAGACCGACGAGCTGTGGCCCACACACAAACGCAACGCGCCACGAGTGCTCCACCCACGCCAACGCCACAGGTGCGGAAGACTCAACCGGCCCCATCCCTGGCCCGCAGCAAAGCCTGTTTGCAGCCCACCAACAACAACAGCAGTAGTAGTGCGGCCTTACGGCGTTTTTGAATATTTTGAGCAGTCTGCTCGATAATCAAAAAGCCACACCGGTACATGAAAACCCGCGAACAGTTTGCAATTCAAAAGCTCGGAGATCGGATGACAGCAGGACGACACCATGCAAGGCACACCATAGACACGGAGGTGCGCCTTTCTTCACCCTGAAGCAGCTCGTCTCTACCCCTGAGGCAGCCGGTCTCCACTCTTGAAGAAGCCGGTGGTCTCCACCGTTTGGAAGCCTCGAGTTTCCTCCTTTGGAACCCTCCTTGTGTCCCACTTGCGCGGCCGTTTCCATGTTACACCATCGGTGTATCGGCCACTTCCGGTCTTGCAAGGAGGACGGCACAGATGCAACTCTTGGTCTTCGGCTAGACGATCCATCCAGATGTTTGCGGCTCGCGAGACGTCGCCCGGACGACCAGGAGTGGTCAGCGAAACACTCGAGAGTTTCAAAAAACATTTATTGATGTTACACACAAGATCGACAAAATTTCACCACAGATCTTGCCTTTAAATATCTACTGGTGCTGTACACCATAACGTGTGGTAATCGATGACCCGTCCTAGGTGTGCACTTCAAAATCGTTTCATATTGTCTTTAGTCTCTGTCCCGTCTCCTCCTCCTCTGGCATGAACCCCAATCCAACCACATTCTCCACATACATCAAACATCATTGTCATCAGAGCCTTCAAACCGTTTTGTTTTGTTCCCAGCAGTTGAGTACATCGACAGCAGTTGAGCACATTATCAATAGCAGTTGAGCACGTCATCAACGCACGAGAAAGAGTGACAGAAAATCGCGCCGCAGTCACCCACACAGCAGCAGCAGTAGCAGCAGCAGCACAGCAGCCTCTACGCAGTCGGTAGTCAGCGCCGAGGGTAGGAACCGGTTGCTGGGCTCCCGGCCATGTGTACTGATACCCTGCGGTGGTGTTTGCTGCGGCGCAATTTTCCGTTCTGCAACAATACCTCTTGTTCATACTCCTAGACTAGTCTAAACTTCCCAGAATAAAAAAATATATACTACAGCACAGCCGGTAGCATGACCACAAGATTGTTTGTTATGTGTGTTGAGTACACCCGGCGTCCGTGCTTATTATTCATCCTAGCGGCATACAAAGTATATGTGAGACAGGGTAAACAACAATCTCAACATAAAAGGAATCAACATAGTCTAATGAAGCAAGTGAAATGCCGGCGTTCCGGGCACGACAGCAAAACAAAACGAGCGAGACCATAGTCTAATATAAGGAAAAAAATGAAACTAAAGAAGAAAACGCCAGGGGCTCTGAAGAACGAGAGATGCAAGAAAGCCAGAACGGCTGCACGGAAACAACTTACGTGCTGGTGAAGGGAAACAGCTAACTGTTGCACGGACGTAAACAACAGGAAGAAGAGGAAGATACCGGCCTAAGGCCGGCGGGGGGGGGACACAAGGGAATAAAGAGAGAAAAGGGCAACAGCTAAAAACGAAAAAAGCAAGCAAGACAACAAGTAAATGGCATTACTGCCGCGTTTGCGCTTTCCCCTTTGGAAAACATTACCGCTCACTGTAGTGTTGAGGGCTATTCCATAGTACTTGAACACGCTCCACGAAATAGTCAAACCGGTAGCTTGCCACACCATGGACCATTTCGATTCGGCGTTCGTCCACAGCTGTATCGGTACGACCCGCCCCCCCGCCCCCCCTCCCTCCAGTTTACTCTTGTTGCTGTTCTTGGTGTCCACTGTTGCGTGGATTAGCCAGCTCTTATCCGCCTCGGTCCTATGATATTTCGCCGTGAAGCGGCCCGCCGCGTCGACGACCCCCGGGTACCAGTTTCCACTCCTCTTAGCCGCCCCGGACCATAGCGCACTCTTTACTCCTAACAGCAAAGCGGGGTTGTCTGTTGAATGCTTTGATATCGTCTGCTACAGCTCGGGCCCAGTTCTTTTCTGGTCGGCCTGGTCCCGGGCTTTCCCCACATTGACCATCGTTCCGAACATCACCCGATGAGTCAGCCGCTCAGTTGTCATCCTTTGTACGGCTCCCGCGAAGAGGAGGTGGCTTTTGCGTGGTCGTCTCAACGCTTTGACATTGTGTTGAGGGTCTTGGCGGTCGATATATGGTGGTCGGTGCGTTGTCGGAGCTGGGAGCCAAAATCGGTTAGAAGGAGGTTTGAGTGTGCCGTTCATAGGTCAGCAAAGTGCCCCTGGCAGAGATTCTGAGCCACACGCCCGTACAGTAGGGTGTCAATCACCTCGGTCCTTAGCAGGCGCACCTTAAGTATGAACGAAGCATCTTTCATATCGTACAGCTCACGCTTGAAACGATCGTAGAATGTCCCGCTTGAAACGATCGTAGCATGCGCACGCGAGTCGCATCCGTCGTTAAATTTATGGCATAATGTCGGCGCTTTCGTTGGTAAGACGGCGCCCAGGCACAGAAAATGGGCTTTAGGTGGCATAGATGTAGAGGTTTGCTTTACGTGTGGTCCTAGGTCTGGGCGATGTTGCGGGTGGTGGGGAAGAAGGGGGCGTTCGGGGCGAGGGGCAGGGGCGGGGGGGGGGGGGGGGGAAGCAGCGGCATGGATGGCTCTAGAAAGATAATGAGGTGATATCCAGTGCGTGAAGTGTTTATTAATCTGGCAGATTTCGATATTAGGTGGGGCGTTGGAGCGAGCGAGAGCGAGAAGGGGGGGGGGGGAGTTTTTTAGGAGGTTAGGTCACTTTTAATATTCAAATACACTCCGGCTGTGAGATCAAAGATTTGTAGGGGCTTGTTATACGCGTGGTACTAGGTCTAGGCGATCGTGCGGGTGGTGGGAAAAGAGAGCGTTAGAGGGGGGGGGGGGGGGAAGAATGAAACCTACGTCATGGATGGTCAGAAAGATAGTGACGTGATACCAACTGCGTAGAGGTGTTTATTACTCTGGCCGATTTCGATTGTAAGTGGGGGGTTTGAACAAACTAGGCGGGAAAAAAAAAAATATATATATATATAGGAAGGGGGGGGGGAGGGATCGGGGGATGGGGGGGGGGGGGGAAGGGTTGGGGGGGGGTTGAACAAGAGGGATCGGGGGAGGGGGAGGGGAGGGGGGGGGCGGGGGGCGGGACATTTCAATATGTGCGCGGAAACTATAAATCCTTAAAGGGGACAAATCTGACGATTGTAGCAAGAAGGCATCCCTGTATATCATCTGCCTGATAATGTTTACTATTCTAGAAGGTTTGATGTTAGATGCAGTATGCAACCCAGTGTTTAAGGTGTATGTAGTGAATAACGTGTCAAATCTTCATAATCTATTGTTGTACATGGATCAAAAGCTAGAATGTTTTATAGAATATTTGTAGTTACCATTATTTTCTGACATCGATAATTATAAGAAAGAGATACGTATTGCCAAATACAACACGCGAGGTGATGTGGCCATGCACTGTTTGTCACCGCCATCATGTAGTTACCATTATTTTCTGACATCGCTAATTATACGAAAGAGATACGTATTGCCAAATACAACATGCGAGGTCATGTGGCCATGCACCGTCACCGCCATTGAGCACTAGAGGGAGAAATGCGAATCGTCAGTGTTTTAAGGAACGCTTGGTATACACGCGCTCAATGACGTTACCTCGTTAGTCATAATTCGCTTGGCATAGGTTGGGAGACGATCATGCAGACGGTATGTTGTACGAAATACCCTACGTAATGGTTTGGTAAGGTGGTTTACCGCAATTTTAACATATCTGCCTGTGCTTCCTTTTCAACTTATTAGACTATTTTCTCAAATGTACGATTTCACGCCCATGATTTTTACCGTGCCGAGATCGCCAATTGCAAGACAGAGATATATCTTACAAATACAGCAGGCGAGGTGGGCATGCGATGTCATATATATAGTTTCCGCGCACATATTGAAATGTCTCGCCCCCCACCCCCGCCCCTCCCCTCCCCCTCCCCTGATACCTCTTGCGTTCGAAAAAAACCCACTCCTTTCAGCCCCCCCCCCCCGTCCCCCGATCCCTCCCCCCTCCCCCCCCCTCTTTACGTCTAGTTTGTCCAAACGCCCCACTTACAATCGAAATCGGCCAGAGTAATAAACACCTATACGCAGTTGATATAGCGTCGTTATCTTTCTGACCATCCATGACGTAGGTTTCATTTTTTCCCCCCACCCCCACCAACCCCCCCCCTCCAACGCCCCCTCTTTTCCAACCACCCGCACGATCGCCTAGACCTAGTACCACGCGTATAACAAGCCCCTACATATCTTTGATCTCTTAGCCGGAGTGTATTTGAATATTATTTGTGACCTAAGCCTCCTCAAAAATCCCCCCACCCCCCCCCTTCTCGCTCTCCCTTGCTCAAACGCCCCACCTAATATCGAAATCCGCCAGATTGATAAACTCTTCACGCACTGGATATTACCTCATCATCTTTCTAGAGTCATCCATGCCGCTGCTTCCCCCCCCCCCCGCCCCGAACGCCCCCTTCTTCCCCACCACCCGCACCATCGCCTAGACCTAGCACCACACGTATAACAAACCCCTCACCCAAAACCCTTCCTTCCCCCCTCCTTTCCCCCCCCCCCCCGCCCCCTCGCCCCCCGCGCCCCCACCCCCCACCTTTCCAAACCCCCCCACCCCATCCCAACCCCACCCCCTCGAACACTCCGCCCTCTCTCTACTCACTGACTGTACGACTTACCCCTGGATATACATTATAAACTGATGCGTTCTATCTCAAATCGTCACATTTATCCCCTTAAAATAACGTAAAGTTTCCACGCACAGATTAAGCTGCCCCACACGCCCCACCCCCGCCCCCCCCCCATGATAATCTAGTGCATTTTTTTTTGTTTTTTTGTTTTTCCCAAAACCGTCAGATTTATCCCCTTGAAGGATTTACAGCATACACGCACAAATTGCCCGCCCGTCCCCCCCCCCCCCCCCGCTCCCCCCCTCCTCCAACCCTGCTCGCTTTTGATCAAAACCAGGCCCCCACGTCCTTCAAAACTCAGCCCCCCCCTCACCGGTTATTCGACTTACAGGATTCACTTGATAAACGGTTACATTTCCCTCCACAGCTGTCAGATTTTGTCCCCCTCGGAAACGGATTTTATAGTTTCCGCGCACAGACTGACCAACATCTCACGCTGTTGACCCTGATAGCTACACTGTAGTTGTTGTAAGGGGAGTCGCCGACCTATATCCTTAATGAGGACACACAACTCGTAATACGCGCGATCGGAGTATCACACACAGCTTGCAAAGATGAGTTTCGACGAAATCTTCGATCTCACAGCTGGAGTGTATTTTCATTTTCTACAATATATATATATATATGCGATGTCACCACCATTGAACGCGAGGGTGACTTTACTTCGTTAGGCATATGCTACCGCGTTTCGTAGAGGTTTTCTCACGTGGGCATGCGATGTCACCACTATTGAACGCGAGGGTGACTTTGCTTCGTTAGGCATATGCTACTGCGTTTGGTATAGTAGAGGTTGTCAGTCAATCATGTAAACGTTGAGGCACGAAATACCGTGCGTAGTAGGTTGGTCGTGTGGTTTACCGCAGTGTTAACATCCCTGTTTGTACTTGTTTGTCACATTATTATAGACTATAGTGTACGATTATACGTCCTGCTTACTCCCCACTTTCGTCGAAGATGTTGTGGTCCTGTAGATGTTGCGTCCATGTCCGGTGCTCTTGTTAGTGGTGCTCATGAAAACATGCCCTAACGTGTAGTAGATGATCGCTGAGTGGTGTTCCTTTCCTTTAAATCAAGCCAGGTAGTACATGCCAACGCAACCGCTTGCTAGAAAACGACAAAGAAATTCCTCACACACCTGACACAGAGAAGACGCGGCCCGAAGAATATTGTTCAGTATACCGACGGTCAGGAACATTATTATGGCAAATCGTCCTGTTGACCCTGACAACATCCAGGGGGGCCACCGACCTATATCTTTCATGAGGCTCAAACATATAACACGCGCGAACGACCTTACGTAAATTTTGTGCAACTACTGTATAGACTAGACTAGTACTGACGCAGCTTGCAAAGTTGAGTTTCAACCATCCAATCGGTCGCACTCACATCTGACGTTTTTCAACTTTTATATACGTAAAAAAAAAAAATGTCCCAACGAAAATAAAAGGTCAACTCGTCGAAGAAAAAAAGGCTCTCAGCAGAAGAAAAATAGGAGTACAGCCGGAGCTTACCTTCTTTCATTCTTGTGAGGTGTACCATATCCTGCTGTGCTGATGTTTATGTTTATGACGCACTGCTGTGCATTCTGTAGTATGTTGTGCTTTGGTCCCTGCTACTGCCTGGCTGAGCACTGCTGTGCACTGTGCTGCCCTGCTGAACACTGCCGCTCTGCACTGCTGCTCTGCACTGCTGCTCTGCTGCTCTGCACTGCTGCTCTGCACTGCTCTGCTGTTGCAAAGTGTGCTGCACTGCTGCTGCACTGTTGCTGCTGCACTACTTGTGCAGTTGCACTGCTGCTGCTGCTGCTGACCTGCTGCCGGATTGCTTCTGCGCTGCTGTCCAGGGCTGCTGCACTGCTACTGCGAAGCTGCTGTACCCTGCTGCTGTGCGCGGCTCATGGCGAATAGTTACAAGGATGCCGGTTCGTTTTTTTTGACGCGGCGAAATAGATGCCGGTTCGGCCGGCACCCTAAGGCGACGAGGAACCGGAGCACGAAGCGGCCCCTACTGCAGGTAGTACATGTTGCAACTCGCACCTGCCAGCATAGCATACACTACAAAGGATCCTGGCAGACAGACAGCACGTACACGGATGACCAACGGAGCGGCCGTTGCTACTGCTGGTAAGCCATCAAAGCTTGACGAACGGAATGCCCAAGGATTGACCCACGCTAAACGAGTGACACCGTTCGAAAAAGAGGTGGCCGATGCAGGCAGGCGGCGAAATGTCAACAAGAAGAGGGAACAGGCGCTCACCCTGCGTCGTCAAGGTGTCACGGTGAGCCACCTTCAGAGTGATGCGCTTGCATCTCCGGCTCGCGTACTGGTACCGAGAGCAGCACATCGTTAGGTATCAGGAAGTAAACGTTGTTTCTGGTATGATACGGGACCGTCGACCATGCCCGCACCATCACATGATAGATCATACCGCCTAAGATTTATTCTATCCCCGTACTCGTGCTGGTGCACGAGTAGTCTGCACTCTAAAATCGCCTACTCCAGCCGCAGCTCGTGCTACTTCGTGAAGCGGCAGAGGCCGTCATCGGTATACCTGGCACCCTGACAGGAGTAAACAGTAGATGCCGCCGCGTATAATTTCTTCTGTAATATGCTACGATGTATCTGGCACCTGATATGCACGTATGCACATGCTCGTACTGGTGCGTCGTTAATCGTCACGTTTAAATCACCCACCCCACCGGCAGCCCGTGCTGCTTCGTGTAGCCGAGGCTGCAATCGGTAAGCACTAGGTACCTGGGACGAGAAATCCACATGTCATGTACCAGGTGTTGTATTGTTCAACCCAATACCTGAACACCTTCTTTAACGAATAAAACATTAACGTCGATGTATTTACCTGCGGCGCAATGAATCTTGGAACCGCCTACCATACATATGATAAAGCAGTATAGTGGAAACTACAGTAATAAATTTATAAAATAGAGGTGATGTTTTACCTAGCTCAAGATTTCCCACCTAAAGTATAAATACCAACACTTACCATTATAGTGGACAAAAAATAAGACACCTCCCAATCAAAACTCACTCATATAGAATATTACGAGTACCAACAACGCAGCTTGCATAAATGAGTATTGACCTGAAATTCGTCAAACTCACGGCTGACATCCTTGAAAATTAGTTATAAAATCTTGGAAATGCGGCGAAGTTAAAAATCTTTGTTCGTCGGATATTTTACTCAACGATACCTCGCCCACCCGTTCGAGTTTTCCCCACCTGTCTGGCTGCCGCGGTCTCCGGCACTACTTGCATTTTGCGTGGAAGCTCATGAAAGCTTCCGTGGAAGCTTTCACCGCTTTCATGAGAGCTTCCATGGAAGATATGGAAGCTGTGAAAGCTTCCATGGAAGCTTGCATAGAAGCAATTAAAGCGGTGGAAGCTTCCATGAAAGCTTCCGTGGAAGCTTCCATGGAAGATATGGAAGATAAAAAGTATTCCACGGAAGTTATCTTCCACGGAAGCTTCCACGAAAGCTCCCACGAAAGCTTCCATGGAAGTAACTTCGACGAAAGCTTCCATGGAAGCTTTCAAGTAATGGAAGCTTTCGCGAAAGTTACGGAACCTGTCATGGAAGTGATGACTTCCACGGAAGCATGGAAGCGACTTCCACGGAAGCTTTCATGGAAGCTTCCGTCGAAGTTTTCAAGGAAGATATGGAAGAACTGAAAGCTTCTACAGACGTAACTTACACGGGAGCTTCCGCGAAAGCTTTCACGAAAGCTTCCATGGAAGCAATTTCCGCGAAAGCTTTCATGGAAGCTTTCATGGAAATAAAGGAGGCTTTGGCGGACCTTCTAGAGGCTTTCACTGAAGTGACTTCCACGGAAGCTTTCACGGAAGCTTCCATGGAAGATATGGAAGCTATGGAAGCTTCCATGGGAGCAATTGAAGCGGTGGAAGCTTTCATGAAAGCTTCTATGGAAGCTTCCATAGCTTCCATGAAAGCTTCCATGGAATATATGGAAGATACGAAAGCTTCCACGGAAGTAACTTCCACGGGAGCTTCCACGAAAGCTTCCACGAAAGCTTCCATTGGAAGTAACTTTCACGAAAGCTTCCATGGAAGCTTTCATGGAAGTAGTGGAAGCTTTCGCGGAAGTTATGGAAGCTTTCATGTAAGTAATGGAAGCTTTCGCGGAAGTTATGGAAGCTTTCTTGGAAGTGACTTCCAAGAAAGCTTCCATGGAAGATATGGAAGAAATGAAAGCTTCTACAGACGTAACTTCCACGGAGGCTTCCACGAAATCTTTCACGAAAGCTTCCATGGAAGTAGCTTCCACGAAAGCTTCAATGGAAGCTTCCATGGAAATAATGGAAGCTTCCATGGAAGATATGGGTAGGGCTAGGGCTAGGGTTAGGGTTAGGGTTAGGTTGCTTCCGTGGAATCTTCCGTGAAAGCTTTCATGGAAGCTTCCGTGGAAGTTGTTTCCGTGGAAATTGCTTCCGAAGCTTCCGTGCAAGCTTTCGTGAAAGCTTTCGTAGAAGTTACTTCCGTGGAAGCTTCCGTGGAAGCTTTCATGGACGCTTCCGTGGAAGCTTTCATGGACGCTTCCGTTGAAGCTTTCATGGAAGCTTCCTCGGCATGGAAGCGTGGAAGCTTGCATGGAAGCGATGGAAGCTTCCACGGAAGCTTTCACAAGCTTCCACCAAAAATGCAGATAGTGAAGGTAGCCCGGCTGCCGGTGCTCCACGCGCGCGCCTAGTCTTTTGCCTATCTGGCGCTCTCTAAGCTTGTACACACTTCTTTCTCCTCTTGTGCTCTTTTTTATATTACATGTGTTCCGCATTGGAAAGGGGTCAAGTTAAGGTATTTGTGGGGTATAAGTCCGTTGGATCACTTGCAAAAGGTTAACCTATAGCTTACCCAAACTAAGCAATATAACACTCTCCCTCCCTGAAAACGCGGGATACCAGGTCGGCCGGATATTCGGGCGGACCCGTCAATATCCAAGCGATTTCATTTCCTGGGCATACCGGCGAGAGTACGTTTCAAGTTCGACATGGGGAAGGACTAGAAAAGTTTATTATTGTGGATGGTGGGATTTGAACCCACGACCCAAAAAAAATATCGTCTGTCGACGACGCCATTTGTTAAGAAATTAGTGGGGTATTAGTCCGTTTGACCACTTGCAAAAAGTTAACCAATAACTTACCCAAACTAAGCCATTTTACAGGCACGGGTTACTTGCTTATATTACATGTAGTACAGCAGTAGTAGCGGTCCCTCTACAGAGCCGGTTGGTTAGCGCAGGTTGCCGGCCACAGCGCCTGTGAAATCGCTCTAGGCATGGCTGTGTGAAATTAATAGGTGGGGGACACAGAGTGCCCCCTGCAGGTCTGCCAATTGGGTAGGTCCTCGGAGTACTCACTTTCGTTCCTTCGTAGAGATGTAGCTTTATTCGTTTCCACCAGAGCCCGGGATAGCTTCTGAGATCGGAGGCGCGTGCCTCCGATCTAATTCCTAACTTCCCCGAATGTAAACCGCCAACCTTATCATACGAAACCCATTCAAATGATCTCAAATTCGGATACCTACAGGCCTTTCGAGGCCGTATCTTAACACTAGCCCACCCTGATGAGTCGCATATGCAGAAATATGGGAGATTCGGGGAAACTCCGGTTCTACGAACTAGACCATGAGTCGAAGATGCGGCTCCTCAAACCCCACTCCCACACCTCTAACCGTCTGGCTATGGAGCCAGGAACACGCGAAGAAAAGCAGTAGAAAGAAAAGCATGCCCTACAGCAAGGCAATAGTCACCCATCAAAAACCTGCCGCATGCCGCCGGGGTGGCGGGGGGGGCAGAAAAGGCTCTAGAACCTGCCGCATGCCGCCGGTGTGGCGGGGGGGGCAGGAAAGGCTCTGCGGTAAACCAACCACAGAAAAAGTACTATGGCGAGGCGAGCCCTCGTCGATATGGAGGGGAACGCAGGCGCTAACACAAGGGAGAAGTCATGCGAAAAACCTCCCGCGGGCCATCGGCAAGGCGGGGGGTTAGACGAGGAAACTACGAATACCCGGGATGGAAGTTGTCAACACATACTGCCCCGCTAGGGGAGGAAGTATTTAGACGACAAAAAAAAACAAAGCAGAACAAATACAACACACAAAACATAAAAGAAGACACACAGACCCGTACACTGGTCGCCCCCCGGCTCTGGGCTGAGGAGGGCGTCGGCAGGGCGAATTTGAACAATGACAAAAAGGCGACAGCCCTGCGCCTCAGATAGCGGCGTTTTACCCGAACCCTGACCCGGCACTGAGCAGGGGGTTCGGCTGGACAGAAAAGAGAAAAAAAATGGAAAGAATCGCTCCAAAACTCGATGAAGACCCTCAGGACACTACGAACGACCCAAAGACAAAGACGCAAAACTCATACCTCAAAAAATTGAAGAACTATCGAGAAGCGGTGGTGGCTTGGAAGTCAACTGGCCACGGCCGCGCCTCGAGATTCGTCTACGTTACGTTGGATTCCCCGAGGAAACGCACTAGCGATGTGAACTTGCAAGCACCAAGAGCCTCGTACGGCTCCCGTTGAAGTCGTGTAGCGCGCCGGGGGAAGAGGGAGTTTAATCGGTCCCGGGTCGTCCAGAAAGCGGACCAGGTATACCTTGTCCTCGGTAGTGCTCGCGCTGATTTTTCCTAGCCACCATAAACCATCGTCTCCCTTGTACCAAAAGTGGGCTCCCTTAGGAAGTACGGTGTCGTGGTAGCGACGGAGCCAATCGGTGCGGGAAACACAGGCGTAGCCCGGCGCTAGGAAACGTTCCCCGTTGTTGCGGGAGAGCTCACGCTGTGCCGCCCCGATCCGCATTCGGCGGTAAAGGCGGTTGGTTTGGCGGTGCTGGTCCGGGGTTCCGGCCCAATAACGCAAGATGTGCGAGCGGGAGAGGTGGAGGTCCATTTCCCGCTCCCAGGACGGTTCGGAGAGTCCCGCCCAATGCGTCTTGTATAGCACCGTGATGATGCCACCTCGCCCCCGTACCGACTGATGACCAGTGATCTGCTCCACCTCCAGCCGTTGGAGGGGAGTCGAAACGTCGTCTTGAGTGACGTGGTACGGCGGGGACGTCTTGGAAAATTTGTTGAGCACATACTGTGTCAGCCCCGCCGGTAGGTATTTGGGCATGTCCCCGCTGTCGTGGGGGTTGGCACAGGGTTTGCAGCGCTCGATTGCCACACGCTGACGAGCGTCCGAACCAGGCAGGTCGGAAGGGAGATCCAAATAAAGGAGGTTGCTCCCGAGCGGCGAGCCGTCCGGGGTCTCGGCGGCGGAGCAGGGACCGACGGCCAGGACCTTGTATGGGCCCGTCCAGTTAAGCGCGAGTTTGGCCTTGAGTACCTTGGCGTCGGTATTCGCCTTCACACCCTGGCGGATGGTAGAGGCAGAATTGTATACCCATGCCCAACCATCCACAGTGAAATTAGGTGCTGGACGCAGCGCGTCGGCGAGGGCGGAGTTTCTGCGGTCAACACGGGAAACGGTGAGGGCGTGGTGTGCGCGGACAATGTCGTTCGCGCGTTTTTGCCGGTCGGTGGCCAAATCGCAATAGGCCAGGAGGTCACGGGCCAGACTCTGGTGTCCCACGACACGTTTGCGGTCGACAATCGTCAGCGGGAGCCGTGGGAGTCTGCCCATGTGGACCTCGTTGGGCGCCAAACCCGTCGCCGCGCTGACAGAGTTGTTGTAAGCGAATTCGACGTGGGGCAGATGCAAGTCCCAGTCGTCTTGTCGCTCGTTGACGACCATAGCCAGAATTTGTGCCATAGTTTGATTTACCCGCTCAACGCCCCCGTTACAGTTGGGATGGTAGGAGCTTGTATCATGCTTGTGTACACCTAACAACTGACATACAGCTTGTGAAAGCTTGGAGCAGAACTGCAGTCCGTTGTCCGAGAGTATGGTGCGCGGGCACCCCCACAAGGGTATGTATTGGTTCACCAGGATATTGGCTGTACCTTCCGCGGTGAACTCAGCGGCAGTGACGGGGAACATGTCGGCCCGACGACTGAAGCGATCGGTGAACAGCAGGATGTAGGTGTTGCCTCGTGGTGTGACCGGAAGGGGGCCGAAGTAGTCAACACTGACGGCGATACCTGGACCTTCCGGCAGAGGCATTGTGATGATGGGCCAGCGGACAGTCAGCCGTGGGGTTATCCGCGCTTGGCACTTCAAGCAGTGGCGAAGCCACCACCGGGTACACACACTCATGCCAATCCACCAATAAAAACGCTCCAGCATGCGCAACGTGCGCGTGGTGCCAAGGTGGCAGGAGGCCGTCGAGTGGCAAGCTTGCATGATCCAAGGGCGCATGAGCAGGGGAACGTAGATGCGAACTGGCTCGTCGTTTAGCAAAGCAAGCAGCTCGCCCCACAGAGTTCGGTTTGTCGGAGCTTGTTGGCGGTAGTGTCGGGTTACGGACGAGTAGGACGATGACGTCGTCGGTTGTATGTAGTCGACCCTTACCCGCCAGCTCCTGGATGTCTGAGAGGGAGGGACGCTTGTGCAAGAGGTAGCACGCCAAAAAGTCGGGCGGCAGGACCGATTGCCGGCCGATAGAAACGTAACGCATCATGGCGTGGCACGTCGGCTCAGCGTGCTGCTCTCCCTTCCAATCGTAATGCGAATAACACGCGACGGAATCAGCGAAACGCAATTCAGCAGCGTTGCGAAGGGCGTCCGCCCTTGTATATGCGGTCGGCGTGCCACCAGGAGAAGGCGTGAGCCGTTAGAGAGGAGTTCCCATATAGGCTCTGCGAGGTCGCGGTCGGACGGCAGTGGCACCGT
Organism: Undaria pinnatifida; assembly: GCA_012845835.1. Classification (NCBI taxonomy): domain Eukaryota; class Phaeophyceae; order Laminariales; family Alariaceae; genus Undaria; species Undaria pinnatifida. The sequence goes on along the minus strand of JABAKD010000001.1, from coordinate 2,879,532 downwards.
GCGGACCGGCGGACCCAGGCTACGGTAGGGGGGTCCCCTTTTGCGCCTTATATTTCAGTGGCCAGGGGTCACTCGCGCGAGTAACCCCTTTGTTCCTATGCGATCTTACGTATTCTTCATGCTTTACATTGAAGAAATTAATCCGCAATGCCAAGGTGATCCAAGCTGCGATGAAACAAATGCCTAAACCATCTTCATCCGTGGGGTACAGAGCCACTCGTGTGAGTGGCTGAAACACACCAGTGAAAATGGGGGTACCCCCCCTACCGTAGCCTTGGTCGGCGAGTCGACAAGAGCAGGGGTCGCGGCGGCGACGGGGTCGGCTGCGGCCGTGGAACTCGCGACGGGGTTGTACTTCGTCCGCAAGATGGCCGAGGGGCCCCGCCGGGCCCGAATCCATAATCTACAGCGGGAGTGCATTACCCGTTGTTATCGCTGTTCGTTGGCGCGTCGTCGACGACGGAGGGGCTGGAGTGCCAAGCATGGCGGAGACGGACACAGTCGAACCGGTGGTCGCGGCGGGGGCCGTCTCCTGTAAAGAACTCCGGGATAGATAAGTCGGCTGTGCGATGGGCGTCGCTGCAGCCAGGGCTTCTGCGGAGCCCGTGCCGCCCTCGATGGGTATGGCAAAGACCGAAGCGAAAACAGTGTCGGCGGCAGGTGAAATCGACCCGCGGCCGGTACAGCCTTCGGTAGTGGCGACGGAGGCAGAAACACGAGCGACGAATCTCCCCGGGGAAACAGAAAGGCCGTCAATCCTTATACGTGGCTCGTGTTTGCGAAAATCGTGAAACGCGGTAGAGGTGAGAGGGAGCCCACCCAAGGCAGCATGTTCAGTGCGGGGCACGAGCCCACCCAAGACAGTGCTTTCGGCGAGGGGTTCGAGTCCACCCAAAGCAGTGCTTTCCGTGTGGGGCACGAGCCCACCCAAGACAGTGCTTTTGGCGAGGGGCGCGAGTCCACCCGAACCGACTCCTGGGATCGGCGAGGGGGGAGCGCGCAGCCCGCGGGTCCGTAGGAGGTAGATACCGCTATCTCCAACGGGGTTGAGGCTTGTCAACCCCACGAGGTTGAATTTTTCCAAGCCACTGCGGTCGTACTCCGTAGCGGGCTCTGGAAAACGGGCCGGAAAAATCGGCGATGCCCTTGGCGCTGCCTTTGCGGTACTCGAGTGTGCAATCGAACGCGGTGACGAACTCAAGCTACCGCTGGACTCGTGCATTGAGGGTCCCCACTTTGCCAATGCTCTCTTATGTATTGTGGCCGGAGGATATGCGGAACTTTGTTCCCCTCAGTATCCTCGGAGGTGTTTGGGAACCCAAGCAATGCTGCCGGTCCCCAAATCTTTAGGAGTCCAGTGCCTCTCCAAGTCGAGCGTTGCTCGACTGATAAACGCGATTTTCATAGTGAACAAAACGTCGTCCAGCGTCACAGTACCCTCGATGAAACAGGGGCAGTGTTCTGACATCGCAAGGTCAGGGCCGACGCTAAAAGCTATCTCCACAACTTCACGGCTTTTCATTGGCCAACGCGCCCGAGAAATAGGTCGGAAACGCCGAAGGGGAATCTTTGCGAGCGCTGGCCGCTGTGAACGGTCTGGTTGCGGCGCGGACGAGATTTCTTGGTTCTTGCACTCGCAGTGCAGGTGCGGAACCGACTAGGGGAGGCCGGGTGCGCCGACCCGGTCTCATTGTCGCAAATAGCTGCGCGAACGGCAGAAAGGGCCTCACCGAGCAAGTTTTCCTCTCCCATGGCATGGGCTGTTGGCCCTGGGACCATCAGCCCGGAGACCAACGCCCCACACTGGGTTCAGAGGGCAGGATTCAGCCAGAAGCTTGTTGTCAGAGCTCAAAAGGTGACTTTTTTTTTTTTTTTTTTTTTTTTGTGGCTGAATTCTGCGTGAATTTGGCATAGGTGCCAGGTGACACGGCGTTTTGCTTCTCCCTGTCCCCAACAGCGGAGTCAAAGTTGTGCACGCCTCGACCGATGCGTTTGCGTGTGCTTGGACGAGGCGACGACATAATGAGCCCCACTGCTCGATGGTCTTGCAAAAACTTGGTCTTTTCGGCCATCATGTCCTGCTCCGCGCAAGAATATGATACGTCGTCCACGGCAAACGACGAAGGGGACCAGGGTGGAAAATAGGATGGGAGCTGCCAGAATAACACCACTTGGCTGTGGAGTATTCGAGAGAAGGGTCAAAATCCGTGTTGAAATTTGGGCCTGCAATGTCCCCGTCCAGGAACACCAGGCCTCGGGAGCACGACGCGAATCCGAACCCGTGGTATCTCGCCTCGGGTCTTTCTTCGCTCGTTGGCGGAAAAGCGCGAGAATCCGCTCTAACTGCGCCCGAAAAATGGCAAAAACCGACGGTGCCAACCCGTCGGTAGCCTCGTTCGGCATTTGTGGGTCTGCAATGTCCCCTTTTGGGAACACCAGTCCTCGGCTACTTGGGCGTGTAATGTCCCCTTGCGGGAGCACCAGGCCTCAGGAGCAACATGCGAGTCCGAACCTGGGGTTTCTCGCCTCGGGTCCTCCTCACTCGCTGGCGGAAACTCGTAAGAAGCCGCCCTCATTGCACCCGAAAACGAGTCCAACACCGACGGTGCCAACCCGTCGGTAGCCTCGTTCGGCATTTGGGTCTGCAATGTCCCCGTCTGGGAACACCAGTCCTCGGCTCTTTGGCCTGTAATGTCCCCTTGCGGGGGCACCAGGCCTCGGGAGCAACATGCGAGTCCGAACCTGGGGTTTCTCGCCTCGGGTCCTCCTCACTCGCTGGCGGAAACTCGCAAGAAGCCGCCCTCATTACACCCGAAAAAGAGTCCAACACCGACGGTGCCAACCCGTCGGTAGCCTCTTTGGGCATTTGGGTCTGTAATGTCCCCGTCTGGGAACACCAGTCCTCGGCTCTTTGGGCCTGTAGTGTCCCCCTCAGGAACACCAGGCCTCGGGAGCACGACGCGAGTCCGAACCCACGGTTTCTCGCGTCGTGGCCTCTTCGCTTTTTGGCGTATAATCGCAAGAAAACTGCTCCAACTGCGCCCAAAGGGGCAGGGGCTCTGAGCTGTTTCTGCTTGACGAGAGGCGCGATTCTTCCGTAAATTTACGGGAATAGCGTCCAGCTGATCAGGCTGGAGGCCGTGGAGTCACCACTGGCCCGTCGCGCAGTGTCGGATCTTCTTCCTGTGCCACTGGGGCAGACGTAGCCTGAAACACGTGGGTTAGCGTGTTAAAAGACGAAGCAGGGTCCGTAAACCCTGTGGGCGTCTTCTGGAGCGGGGCTCGGGCAAGGCAATAATATTTTTACCCGAGGAGGCTCTCTTCCGTTATGTCTCTTGGAGAAGGGAGACGAGGTAGCTAATCTTGTCGACTCCTCCTTGATGGAAAAAAGGACAGAGCGCCCGCTCTTATCGCGAGCAAACACTGGATCGAGCCTCGCAAAAGATCTCGGTGTTTTAGTGTTGGCCTTCCCACACCTCAAATCGACCGCCACCTCGTGGTCAGAAAAAGTGTTTCGAGGGTCGACCGTCCCACACCTCAAACCGACCGCCACCGCCTGGTCAGGGAGAGGGGGGGATGCACACATACGCGTAAAAAAGGCGACGCGCCGTCGCTGCAGCTATATTGTTGCGCGGCGCGTACCTAGAGGGGGAGCGCGCAAAGCGCAGGCTCCCGTGCCATGGTTGATGGGGGCGGCGTTTGGAGCGCGTACCCCCATTGCTGAGTTTATGCCGCGGCTGAGGGAAACGGCGCTGGAAGCGCGGTTCCCGTTGCCGAACTCAGACCATGACCGAGGGGAACGTCGCTGAAAGCGCGCGTTCTCGCCGTCGAAAAAGAAAGAAAAGAAAAAAAATTACCTGGCTGGAGGAAACCACGCTTGAAGCGCTAGTTTCCGCCGCCGGTACTACGCCGTGAGAATCGTCCGCAGACGGCGTAGGAGCCCGTAGGCTCTTGACAGAGGCAATCTGTGCTGCGTTTCTGGACAGGCTAGCAACAGAACACGAGCATTTCCTGAAACCAAAATAGGTACCCCCCGACAGTGTTGTCGACGGTGCCGTACCGCCGTCGAGCTGTCAATTGCCGTTACGGAATGTGCCAGGTTGGCGCGCACACTTATTTTCGCCCGGGTTGTGGGCTGCTCCAAAGCGCATTCGAGAAGCGGGAGCGGGGGCAGAAGAGGCGGGCGAGCGCAGGATACCATGGTGATCCGACGTGTATGTGGTATCGTTGTAACAGTTTACCTGGCCCTGATCCTGAAAGATGGCGACGATTTTTCTTGTGGTTGTTTGGGCGAGAGGATTTGTCGTCTCGGCGGTAGCAGACCATGCGTGTTTGTCAACGTCGGTGTGCGTCATCGTCGCCAAGTTGGCCTAGTTCAGGGTTCAAGCAGCCACTCGCAGTAATATAAGGATGCCTACAAAGCTTGAAGGAATGGTTGTCTTCGTGGCAGTTGAGGCAAAGCCCCCGGTTTTCTCGGAGGGCATCAGCGCGAGGTGAAAGGAGGCCGCTCCAAAGGGGAGGGTCGACTGTCTTAAACGAGGCCTTAACGGCGAAACCTTCTGCATAATGATGCTCTTCTAGTGGCCAGCAGTTCGATGTGTGGTCAAGCCAAGGGTCAGATGAATCATCGATGGGCATGACAGTTGAATGATGGCTCGATCCCGTCTGCCACGAAAGCGACTGGGACGGCACTCGGCCCTGGCCGCGCCCATGATCGGCGGGCCGGGGCCCCGACAGGGCGCATGACCGCGCTCCCGTCGAAGAAACAGGGAGAGAAAAAATGTTTCGCCGTTGACGGCAGGTGTCTTCTTAGTCACTAAAAGACCGCCACATAGCATCCAACGAGATGTACGGCCGCGGGTTCGTTGCCTTCGAACCAGGGTACAACGCAGGCAGGAGAGCCGGAAATTGCTCATTTGCCGCCACCCGAACCACCTCCAACACCACATCCGTCCCCGGAGACAAAACACGCTCACTCCCCGTAGCGGTCGGCATGAGTACGCGAAACTCCCAACTGAAATCAGAAAAAGGCATGCCGCTACACATTCCAAAAGTATGCAACGTAGTGTAGCCCTCCTCCGTATCAACCCCGTCGAAGTGCGTGATCAGCAGACGCAACAGGAGGGTGAAAGCCTCAGGCCCAGATGCTCCTCCTGCCATGGTTTTTGCACTTTTTGCCTGCTACCACGACCACCTCGGTGTGGTCCGTGCTCGAGGACCAAGACGAGCGGGAGGAGGTTGACGAGCTGTCCCACGCTGAACGCCCTCTCGCGCCATTCCTCTGCCAGAGCTGCGGCCAACTGCCCCGGTTGTTGGACCGAAATTGCCCCCTCGGTGGCGCCCTCAGGCACACCAGCACCCGATGCGCTGTCACCCCCGCGGCGGCGGTGGTGGTCGCCACCCCCACCATTTTTGCTGCCACCCCCACGGTTGCGGTCCCCGCGGTCGCGACTGTCGCGACATTTTCCCCGGTTTCGTTCTGCCAACTCTTTCTCCGGGGTCCGGCCAAAAGACAGGGTCGGGGTCCTCGTCGTGGGCTATCAGCAGGGCCTTGACGAGGGCAAGGGTCGGGGCGGCTCTCGTCTGTCTAGCATAGGGCGTACAATCCACGCGAGCCCAGGCCGCTTCCATTGAGGACGTCCGCTTGCCGCGACGCCGGCCTCTCTGACGGGAGGAGGGCGCAGGCCGTTTCCACCACCGCGGGTCGCCAACGCTGAGGAGAAGACTACCCGCGGTGCAGACGCCATGCACGCAACGATGCCCTTGAAGAAGGCGTCGTTCCCGGGTCGTGGTCGCTGGGATGCGACACCCTGCGGGCGCGACGAAGGCAAGAGGGCCGCGTTAGCTCCCGCCACAGACGACGCAACTGATTGAGCGAGGGCTTGTTGCGCCCTCTTCGCAACCAGGGACGACTCCCGCGCAGCGGTCTTCGCCTGTTCGATATCTTCGTCAAACCGACGTCGGCGTGCTATCGTCTGGTTGACGTCGTCGAGCGCCCGCTGGGCCCGCGCCGCCGCGTATGCCAAGACCAAGGGGGCGGCATGGGTGCCCCGGTCCCGGGAGCTCTGGGGGTGGCGCTCTGTCGAGCGCGGAGAGCCCAGGTGGCGGCGGTGGTGCCCTGTCGAGCGCGGGGGGGGGGCAGCTGGTAGCGCTCCCCCGGGGCTGGCGAGAGCTGGCGTCGAGACGCCCCCGAGTCCGGTGGGGGTTGGTCCGTCTCCTTCTCAGCGCGAACCAGCGAATCGACCCGCTTGGTTGGTGGGAACGGGTGGAGGTATGGTGCTCCGTCTTCTGTCTCGTCACCGGAACCCGCCACCGATGGTTCCCCCCGTCTCGAGTCGCGGCATCTCGAGCGAGCTCTCCCTGTCTCGTGGGCATCCAGGTTGGGGTGCGTGGAAGACCTCAGCCAGCCCCGAGTAGCCCCCATCGTCACTGGTGGACATGGTGCCTAGGTGCAGTGAAGGGGGGGGGGGGGGGATAGGAACGACGCGTGAAGAAGCTATGGAGACAGATAAATTGTTGTGGTGTTCCTGCTCCAAGTAGCGGTATATCTGTGTTTCAGCAAACAGCAACAATATGGGCCTTGACTCCATCCAGCCTCAGTGATGGTAGCAGCCACGTCAACTAGCCGTATAAGAGGAGTACAGCAGTAACAAGGTACCAATCATCATAACCGCAACATAAGAGCAGCGCCCAGTCTGACCGTAGGGTATATGGGTAACGCCCGCACGAACCGCAGCACAAGGAGCCAAAACTGGGCAGCACTGACCCCAACCGCAGTGCAGGGGGTGCAACACAGTAAAGGTACGTCTGCAGCCATCGCACTTAAACAGGCATCATTCGACCTAGGCTGGGGGAGGTAGCACAGGAGAGCGTCGCCCAAAACGCCCACGCTCATCGGACCAAAACGGGCAGCATTTACCCTAGGTGTAGTGTGGGGGTAATCATAAAAAGGGTTCGCCCAACACGCCGACGCTCATCGCACCAAAACAGGCAGCATTTACCCTAGGTGTAGTGTAGGGGTGGAGCACAGTGTAAGATCGCCCAACACGCTGACACTCATCGCACCAAAACGGGCAGCATTTACCCTAGGTGTAGTGTAGGGGGGGGAGCACAGTGAAAGGTCACCCAACACGCTGACACTCGTCGCACCAAAACAGGCAGCATTTACCCTAGATGTAGTGTAGGGGTGGAAGCACAGTGAAAGATCGCCCAACACGCTGACACTCATCGCACCAAAACGGGCAGCATTTACCCTAGGTGTAGTGTAGGGGGGGAGCACAGTGTAAGATCGCCCAACACGCTGACACTCATCGCACCAAAACGGGCAGCATTTACCCTAGGTGTAGTGTAGGGGTGGAAGCACAGTGTAAGATCGCCCAACACGCTGACACTCATCGCACCAAAACGAGCAGCATTTACCCTAGGTGTAGTGTAGGGGTGGAAGCACAGTGTAAGATCGCCCAACACGCTGACACTCATCGCACCAAAACGGGCAGCATTTACCCTAGGTGTAGTGTAGGGGTGGAAGCACAGTGTAAGATCGCCCAACACGCTGACACTCATCGCACCAAAACGGGCAGCATTTACCCTAGGTGTAGTGTAGGGGGGGGAACACAGTGAAAGATCGCCCAACACGCTGACACTCATCGCACCAAAACGGGCAGCATTTACCCTAGGTGTAGTGTAGGGGTGGAAGCACTGTGTAAGATCGCCCAACACGCTGACACTCATCGCACCAAAACGGGCAGCATTTACCCTAGGTGTAGTGTAGGGGGGGGAACACAGTGAAAGATCGCCCAACACGCTGACACTCATCGCACCAAAACGGGCAGCATTTACCCTAGGTGTAGTGTAGGGGTGGAAGCACAGTGAAAGATCGCCCAACACGCTGACACTCGTCGCACTAAAACGGGCAGCATTTACCCTAGGTGCAGTGTAGGGGGAAGCACAGTGAAGGATCGCGCAGCCAACCGTATAAAAATGGGCAGCATCTGCCCCCACAGTAGTGTAGTGGGGGGTAGGACAGTATATGTTCGCGCACCAACCGTATATTAAAAAAAAAACGGGCAGTATAACCCTCCCAAACAAAGTAGTTTCCCCCGACCGCACTAAAGGGGGACAGTCGTGCCTGCAGTAGTGCTGATTGCTGCAGTATCACTGCTGTGTTTACAGGTAACGGTAATTTCAACCGCACCAAGATGGGTAGTGTAGTACCAACACCAGCTGTAGAAAAATGTGCACGCCCACAGTCAAATAGAAAGGCTGTTTGCCCCCAAAGGTACCGCATTAAACGGGCTGTTCTCCACTGCACTAGTAAAAACTGTGAAGCGCAGTATCTCCGCGAACTGTGTAGTAAGCGCTCTGTAACGGGCAGTAGCTGTCCGAACATGTGCAGAGAAGAAGAAAAAAAAAATTCCAGCGTAGACCCTAGCAATATCGTGAAGGGCAGCACATGTACGGGCAGGAAGACGGCCTAACGCCCGTACAGCTGAAAAAAAAAATCCGTACCCGCTCCCACCGATAAAGGGACAGTTACGTTGACAGCAGTGCGGAGTGCCGCACGGTCACAGCTGTGCATACACAGAAAGTGGTATTATAGTCCCCGCGTACCCATGAATGGGAGAATATAGGGCATCGCACACACCAACAGCCTTGCCCAAAAAGCCAGCACAGAGTTTCAGCGTTCACTAGATTCAAGTTCTAGTCACGGAAGGGCCAGGACGAAAAAAAAAACTCTCGAATCGAACTTGCAAGGAGCACTCGAACAGCAGTGGGGGGGTGTCAGAGCTGCGGTGCTGTAACTGTGGACGCTGGGGCAGTGAAGGGTCGAGCTATGTGGTGTATGAGCAGGAGCAAAGTAGGCGGCTTGGCTGCTGTACAGTGACTTCTACAGCAGAGAATCCGGCGGTATATGGCAGGCATTGACAGCGAGCCCATTGTGCTGCACTGTAGTTGGCACCTCTGCAAAAATGATGGTGGTTGAAGCTACGCGACGGACAGCAGTAGTGGAACGCTGTTGATCGAGAAAGATCGGAGAGGGGTCCGAGGTGCCAAATTCGTAGCTTGTACTAATTTCGGCAGAAAGGGGCACAAGGGCAGCTGCTTGTTCGACGCACAAGAATGATCGACGTACGTACTGAAACCCATACGATAACGCGTGTACTGGAAAATCTCCAAATGAAAAAGCCCAAACATTCCACGAGCACCGCCTGTTTCTTCCCAGGTAGATCACAAGGAAGGAGCCCCGACATGAGCTCCTAGAGCACGGTGCCCGTAGTCCAAGGGGTCCCGCGAAGGACGGTCTGGCACCGACAGCAAGGATGTGCTGGGCGATGGGCTCTCTCAGCGAGCGAAGTCCCCTTCGAATGTCATTCGAAGGGTTGATTCCAGTATGCTTGTCCGTGGCATGTCGTGCATATGCCTCCGAGCCCCAAAGCGCGAAAAAAAAGTACGAGTCGATGGCCGATCTTGGGGCTTGTGCTGGCAACTCGCGGATATGTGCTGTGCAACAAGCTGGCAGAGCGCGGAGCAAACAAGTCTGATGGGTGGGGCTCGGGCAGTTCCACTGCGGAGTGGTCTATGACCAGCTGGCGGTGAACTGATGCGGCCAAAGGCCGGGACGAGGGGTGTGCTCCGAAGAGCAGTGTCGTCCGCCTGTACTCGGAAAGTGTCCTCTGTGTGGTGCGTGCCCAGCAACCAACAGGAGGGACCAAAATTCGAGACGAGGAGTGTGCTCCGCAGAGCAGAGTCGTACGCACGTACTTGGAAGGTGTCGTCCGTGTGGTACGTGCGCGGCGACCAACAGGAGGGGCCCCTGCCATCTCACTGCTGTTGTGGTCGCCGTTGTAGGAGGAAGGGCGCTCCCTCCATTGAGAAGCCACCCGAGAAGGAACAGGGGTTGTGGGCTCGATGGAAAGCAAAAGCAAAATCGCTACGAAAAAAAAATCGGAGAAACCGGAAGAACGCTGCCACAATAGCACATCAAGCTCGACGACGCCACTTGTGAAATTAATAGGTGGGGACACAGAGTGCCCCCTGCAGGTCTGCCAATTGAGCAGGTCTTCGGAGAGTACTCACTTTCGTTCCTTCGTAGAGATGTAGCTTTATTCGTTTCCACCAGAGCCCGGGATAGCTTCTGAGATCGGAGGCGCGTGCCTCCGATCTAATTCCTAACTTCCCCGAATATAAACCGCCAACCTTATCATACAAAACCCATTCAAATGATCTCAAATTCGGATACCTACAGGCCTTTCGAGGCCGTATCTTAACAGCTGTCGGCTGACGGTCTAGTTTCGGCCCGCCAAGCCGTCTTCGCAATTATCATAATAATTTTAGTGTGTGGAGATCCTTGATGGCTGCCCGACAAGGGGCAAGTGTACCGTCAATCGACATCCTTGTCTGGACCGATTCAACAATAGCCCCCCAAAAAAACTTCGATTTTCTTGAACGAACGTGTCACGGCTGCTCGACACAAGGAAGGATACTAATGAAAAAAACGTATCTGTATATTCTCCTGTGCGCACAAAGGTCTATCGATCGATGGCGTCGGGGTGTCGAGGGACACCGTTTCTCAGGAGGTACGGCCGGGAGCTGGTTCTGAAACCGGCGATTTCGTTGTAGAAACGTTGGGGGGGCTACCGTAGAATTACTCTTTGGCGCAGATGAGAAGGAGCAACCAGCAGCAGTGGCAGTACGCCGAGTACTGCGTGGTAGTCCCGGTGGCCGCTACAGTGCGGATATTGCCGGGTAGCACATGCCCGGCACTCTAAATGGACCACAAAAATACGGCTCACACTATCGACCGTCTCGTAAGAAAGGTCTCCACACCAGAAACTCAGCCGGGGGTTTTCGGGGTAAATAAGAAGTTCGGGGGGGGGGCACTTATATTCTTAATATAAAGGTGTTTGCTATACGGTGGAGGGATTATACCAGGTAGTGGTTATGAACTAAAAATCTTGTTTTCTGCACGACGAATGTCTCGTCTGAGGAACCACACTTTAATGTCCGTACCAGGATATACATTGTTAGGATACCCCAGTTTCTGCTTCCTGTTCGATGAGTTCTATATATTGTTGCGTTGCTGCTGTTGTTGTTCTCACATTAACTTGCATAATCAAGTCCGTGGTCACAGGACAGGCTCCAGTCACTCTGATGTGGAAGAATACCCCAGGGAAAAAAGCACAAGCAAAGTAACAGTGGTATACGTATGTATCATAGCTGAACCAATCAATGCCTCCGCCAGAAACGTTAAAAAAAGTGATATCGGGAGTCAGCCCACTACGTGCGAGGCCCATGCTGGTACATACCGTCTCAATGCTCGCGTCTGAAAACCGATTATACGGCGTGCCACCCAACAGAAAAGACTACCACGTCTATATTACACTTAGTACCTATCACTACGCATACGCATGGCAGATTCAAGTCAATTGGAGAAGAAAGAAAAGAAAAAATTCGTTCTATGGTAGCCCGCCCAACATTTCTTTGACGAAATCGCCGGTTTTGAAACCAGCTCCCGGCTGTACCTCCTGAAATACGGTTCCCCTTGCCACCTCTACGTCATTGTTCGATAGTCCTTTGCAAAAAGTAAAACAAGTGGAGACTATATTTTATTAGCGGCCTTCCTTGTGAGAGCAGCCATATGAAACATTCGTTAAAGAAAACCGCTGATTTTTTTGGGGGGGAGGGGGTTATCGTAGAAGCAGTCAAAAGAAACAAAAAGAGAAAAAAGAAAAGAAAAACAAAGCAATGTAAATCAACACAAAACAAGAACAAAAAAAAAAAAAAAAAAACAAACAAACAAAAAACAAAAAACAAAACAAAAAACAAAACAAAACAAAACAACAAGAAGAGAAAAGAAAAGGAAAGGAAATAACATCATACTAGCAGACCCTGTGGACTGACTAAAAGATGACACTGGAGGAAAAGCACAACAAGACGAAGAAGTCCGAGCGGTCTCACGAACGCATCCTACGATAGAGATAGCATTTGTTGGCCAACATGGTTTCTGAATGGCGGGGCTTCTTAACCCAAATTCGTCGGAAAACAGCCGTTTTTTCTTTGCAATATTCTCGGTATGTACGTAGGCCATGGGATTGTTTCTTGGCTTGCAGTTGTATTTTTCTCCTTATCAGTTTTCGGGAGATATCTTAACCTCCCAAATTGAGGAAACTTAGAGCAACAAAACGCGGTTCACCTCTATCGTAGCACGCAATTACGCTAGATTGTGACATTGGAAAGCCAACAACCGTCAATATGATAAGGGCCGGACCCAAACTTCAGTCTCTCGGGCAGGACGCCCCCCCTTCCCCCTCCCCGCCCCCCCCTTCTCCCGACCGCTTAGAGATGCCGACGGTAGATGGCGCTGCCGCGGCCTTCGCGTATCGCTCTAAAGGCCTACGATTCTCCACGCCATGTTATTTCCGCGTGGATGACTCTGCTCCCTCCTCCACCTGTCGAAAACAGCTGCCGGCCTTCTGTGCAGCCTTTCGCCACCCTTCGTGTACTTAATTCCAAAGACCGACATGTCCTTCCCTTCCCCCCCTGAGTGTAGCCCTTACCCCCACTCAGCTCCCCAAACATCGCCCTCTGCAGCAGGCGCTCCACCCCCATTGGTGCCACGAATCCCGCAAAAAGCACCCACCGTTTACGCACTGTCGCCTCTATGCTTTCGAAAGCTGTCTTGGCAAGGCCGTCGGCGGACGATAGGGTGTGTGTGGTCGTCGCGCTTCCGATTCCGCCAGCCGAAGCATCGGAGGAGCATGGAGTGGTGAACCTGTCGCAGCCTGTCATAGTCAGGCTTGTTCGGGCTCCACGCCATGTTACCGTAGAGTAGTGTCTCGATCACCTCAGCTTTCTAGCGACCACACCTTCAACCGCAAGTAAGCGCACACTCGGGCAATCTTGGAGTTCCATCTTGTACCGCTGGAAGCACGCCCAGGCCCTCTGAACACGCCGCGCTGTTCTATACTGAGTTATCTGCCTGCGCCTATGGCTCCGCGCCCAAGTACACAAGCTCGACCGTTTGTTCGTATATCTGGCCGGCTGATGGTGAGCGACACCCTCCCCCCACCTTACTCTGCAGGTAAATGATGTTTATGTTTTAGCCTCGGAGACCATAAGCTCGAACGCCGAGCACGCAGTCAAGATCACCGTCATCATCCTATCCGGCCCTTCTGAAGATCGCGATACGATGACCGCATCGTCAGCGTACAGCATACCTCACGACCTCTGCACCTCCTCCACCTCCATCCACCCCCCCCTCCTCGACTTTGCCTGTTCGTGATGTGCCCATCTTATCCCCTTTATCCTTCCTTCGTTGGAGCTGCATCATGTTGTCCATGATGAAAGCATCAGCGAGGAGGAGTTTCTTGGCCACACGTGGTACCCCCGAAAAAAACATGCTGAACAGCAGCGGCGCGAGCACGCACCCTTGCCTACGCATAACCAGCTCATGGGATTGTCCATCGATATTTTGGGCCCAATGTTTGTAATAAAAAGGCCGAGTTTTAAGAGCGAGAGAGGAATAGAGCTCTCGTAAAAGTTGAAAAAAAAATGGCTTTTATTTGTGGTCTCTAACGTGCTTCACGCTGTTTGTCGCGTGCTACCCTGCCACCTTGTACTTTGCACATGAATGTGCATCATCAGCAATTCGACATCGATCGGATCTTGGCTCGTGGGGACTGCTTGACCCAGCACACCAAAGAGCTCAAGCTGGTACGGGACCCCCAGCTGTTCTTGAAGTGGACGCCCCTCTACCCGCACCCTCTGTCCACGAGCTATCAGGTACGGGCCCCAACGGTATCGGATGACACCATGCTGGTGGAGGATAGGATAAATAACTTATAGGTATACATCGGAAAGTATGTGGAGAAGGAAAACAAGGGAATCGTTTGCAGCTTTTCATAGGAGAGATATTTCCTGCTTTACGGAAGGGGGCCACTCGATTTCTATCGGAACGGCATATAACCTTGTGCGCTGCTACGTTGTTGGATTGGGCAACAATAGAAAAAATATACTTCCCACGATGATGAGTTACGCAGCACCGTCGTTCAAGAATTATTGTTTGTCAAAATACTGCTATTGCTACCTTTCTGTACCTCGTGGCAGAGTGACACGAATACACTATACTAAATCACCGCTGCAGGACATTGATTCGGAAGCGTTATTGCCAAAACAGGAGTTTTGGCCAAACAGCGCCAGACTGGTACTAAGATAGCCCCTCCCTCAAAACCAGCGACTTCCTTTAACCAACATTTCATGGCTGCTCGACATAAGGAAGCATACCATTGAAAAAGACGTAGCCATACATTTTCTTGTGTGCAAAGGTCTATCGATCGATGACGTCGGAGAGGGTGTCGAGGGACACCGTATTTCAGGAGATACGACCGGGAGCCGATTTTAATACCGGCGATTTCGTTAAAGAAAAGTTGGGGGGGCTACCGTAGTAAGCTTCGCCACTCCTATCAACACACGCGTACTGCCACACACACCCATATTTTATTAGGTCCACCTTACTCAATCAAACAAAATATTTGAAAAAAGAACAACAAAACTGAAATCCTGTACCCCCCCCGAGAACAAAAATGCGAAACCACGTTGACTAGGCCACACACAACGAAGAACAATATGTCATGAAACAATATCGAATTCCAGCTCGAACCTCATCTCACCCCCCCATCTGTAGCACTTGTTTCAGTGCCGATGTGTCGCGCTACGATACAGATACGTACATCACTTTGTCGCTGTTGTTTTTGTTCTGAATCGACTCGTCGAATTGTCCTTATTTTTTCTTGCGATCTATTATTGTTCGTTGACCACCTAGGCCATGGGATTGTTCATCGGTTAGAAATCTTATTTCCCCCCTAATCAGTTTTTCGGGGGGGTATGTATTATAGAGCTCCTCACGCGTTTGATCCTCGGAAAAAAAATGGTACATCTCTAGCGTAGCGCGCGTCCAAATTCCGGTGAGACCTGCGTTCCGACAGGTCAGTGTGCGTTAGACGCATGCGCCCCACGGTACGCGGCAGAAGTTCGCACCGTGAGGAGTTCAGGGGGGCTCCTTGCTTGAAGAGCAGAAAAATGCTTCATCACCGCAAAAGATGATTGGTAGATTCTCTAGATAATCAAAAGGGCTACACCCGATGTTGTAAAAGCAACCCCGTGCAACGAAGGCATACACAACGAAAAATAATGTGTTTAAACGCGCTGAGACTAATTAAATTCCGACGAGAGTTTGGGGCAGGAAGGAGCGCCCGCCCCCCCGCCCCCCCTCCCCCCCCCGCCGCGTCACTCAGAAAACCGTTTCAAATCTCGAAGCCCTGTTCCTAACTATATATCGTAGCACACGCGCGTCAAATCAAAACTCACAAAAAAAAACATCCAGGCTTCTCCTGTCTTGCTTCATGCACTTCTCCGCCCGCCCGCCTGTAATATTTCTTTCGTCGAAAACACAAGACGAAAAATTCACGGGGCCTAGGATGGGGTAGGGGGCGATATCAATGCATGGAAATACCCCCCCGACTTTCACGGCCGGGATTGCCAAAAACGGTACGGTAAGGGTTTCCTTTGCTTTTGGGGGCATTTTTTTGCCGGTGGCTCGGAGTCACTTTCGCGCGCGAGTAACCCCTCTGTTGGTCCCTTTGCGGTCTAAAACGCCTTCTCGATGTTTTGTGTTGGTGATATCAAAATCCGAAATGGAATGGCGATCTGCGCTACGCCAGCTAGTCGCCAAAAGCACGTCGGTGTCCGCGAGATGCTGAGTTGCTCGAGCGACTATCAATGGCTCCAGCGCGGTAGTGAAAACGGGCGCACTTGTCCTAACGTAGCGATGGTCAGGCGATTTTGTTTTGGCAAGCGTGGATTAAAGTTACGTTGTGGATCGATGTCGTCAACTTGTAACAACAGGAAAAGTTGAGACCGCGCAGGGAACAGGGGGGGGGATTACTCGTGCGAGTGACCCCGAGCCGCGCTCACTGCGTAAAAGGCCCCAAAAATGGGAACCGGGGCCTCTTACCGTTGCCTGAGACCGACAGAATTTGTGGACAGCACAGGCGCATCGTCCGCTTCATTCCTTTTCTGAGGCGTTCTTCACTTGAGGGGGCTCTCTTTTTCGACATATATAGCTATACCGTTCGCTCATACCGATAAGACTAACGCTACGCTAAGGGGATCCATTTTTTAGCCTTTGTTTTGAAGGCTGGAGGTCACTCGCGCGAGTGACACCCCCCGTTCCTCGGGGCCTTAGGCTTTCGTGATGTTTTACTTGTTTGATATGAATCCCCGGTTGAAAGGTTAGATGCGGTGCTCGAAACAATGGGATTTTACGTGGTGCTTTTACAGTGAGGTACAGAGTCACTCGTGCGAGTGACTCACACCCGGTATCGAAGAAGGGACCACCTTCCCCCTACCGCTGCGTTGAAAACTGGTTTGGGAGTAAGCTGAAACGTGCAAAACCAGATGAACGGATCCCCCTGTGGCTTGAACCGGAGGACCACAGAACAAACAGTACCCACGATATGCACCAACAACTTTACCAGGTACAGGCGTTTCCTTTTTCTCCCTATTTCTAGAGAGCTTTTGGTCCTGATTACTGCGTTTCTCCGCAAGAGGTACGCTAAAGACAAAGATATCGCTAAAAAACATGTTTCGAACTCGGGGGAGCGATTTTAGATTATGGAGCTCCGTCTTTTTTCACAAACGTTCCATTAAAGCCTCTATCGTAGCGCCCCCTCTGCTTCGCCATCCAGGCTTTATCCACTTGCTACGTACCGGACGTGCCATTTTTTTGCGGAAAACGTATTGTAACAGCTGTTCGACAACGAGAAAGAGCTGCGGCGACTGGCCGTTCTGCCCCCGGACACCCGGATCTACGCGGCGGCGGCAGCCGGCCGAGCGTGGTGCGTGGAAGAGCTCTTTGCCCAAGGATGTCCGATACGCAGCACGCACGTGAGAGCGCGTCGTTACGGAAGGCGTCAGGGATCCTTTCTCAACTCAGTCAATTGTAACTTCCCGTGCTATGTATGCGGTACCAGAGAAATATACTCGGAGTAGTATAGTATCTAAAGTGGTAGCACGAAGGCAGGCTGAGTGTGAGACTTCCCGCAGAAAAACTAAAAGGACTCTGGGAGCGCAGACGCAATGCTAGGGGCCGCGACTGAGGTTGCATGTCTTTTGGCCGAAAGTATATTGCTTAATGAATGGGCTCCTTAAGCCCAACATCGTCGGAATTTTATTCTTTTGGTTTTGCAAATGTGTTTGGCTTTTGTCTGACGCAGGCCACGGGATTTTTCCTTTCGGTGTATGTAGCAGTTATGTTTTTATCCAAATCACCATTTTTTGTTTGGGGCGGGGTGGTTGGGGGGTCACTAAAGCTCCACATTTTGAGGAGCTCGCAGAAAATGAAGTGGTGCCCACCTGCTATTGTTGCAATCGTCAAGGAATTCCCATCACTTTTGTTCCGGTTGAGGAGGCCCTGTCCGGTTGAGGACCCGTCGCACAGAATAATAACAAAAACGAAGTTCCTAAACACCGATTCTACGATAGCCCTCCGGCGATTTCTTTAGCGAACGTTTTATGGCTACTCGTCACGAGGAAAGATACCATGAAAAACATACCTCCATGCATTTTCTTGCTTGAAAAAAGACGATCAAACGATGACGTCGGGATGGCAAGGATCACCGGATTTCAGGCGTTACGGCCAGGAGCTGGTTTCAAAACCGGCGATTTCGTTAAAAAAAAATATCCGGGGGGGGCTATCGTAGTAAGACTCCATAGGACCAATGCTACGTACGATAGGGGGGGGGGGGGTTATGTTCATGTTATGTTGTTGTTTGGGGCATTTGTTTTCAGTGGCGCGGAGTCGCTCGCGCGAGTGACACCCCCCCTGTTCCTTTGCGGTCTTGATTTTTATTTTTTTGTGTTATTTAATTTCGCGGCGCGAATCCGCAATCATTCAATGCAATAGTTAGAGCCACACGCTGCGTGAAGCATGTCCTGCGTAAAAGTACTTTCGGCAGTGAGGGACAGAGTCACTCGTGCGGGTATGGCACCTCGAATATCCTGCTGTAGTGACGAACGGGGTTACACCCCCCCCTGCCGAACCCTTGAGGTGAAAGTCAAAACGTGCTACGCCCCTATCGCTAGCTCTAACGTAACCCGGAATTCCTTGGCGCGAGCTCCTTAAGAAATACCCTCCTTAACTGGGGGTACAGAGCAATCCCCGTTCTACTGGCTTAATCTAGGCATCGAAAAGGACAGGGGTCGCCTGTGCGCAAACGAAGCGACTGTCTCCGGCGATTGATTGACCGGTAAATCGCGGTTTTCTGTGTACGTAGAGAGAATCAGGCATATGCA
The DNA here is from genome assembly GCA_012845835.1 of Undaria pinnatifida. NCBI lineage: Eukaryota > Phaeophyceae > Laminariales > Alariaceae > Undaria > Undaria pinnatifida. The sequence continues at coordinate 2,861,181 of JABAKD010000001.1, read as the reverse complement.
TGTGTCCATGTGCCGGAGTGGTTTTATTTTTTGGAGGTCAGAGCGGGAGCAGGGGAACACAGATCTAGGTGCCTGACCTCCGCTCCCACTCTTGATACCTGTACGTGCCGCGGAAAAGGTACACTATTTTTCGACTGGGACATCCTTAGCTGAGGGGTCTAAGGACCAATGCCAAAGATAGGCGAACTATGGCATTTTTTCGGGCCCTTTTTTGGCAGTGGCTCGAGGTCACTCGTACAAGCGTGACTCCCCTTTTCCATGCGGTCATATATGACTTTCGCGTGATGTTTTTATTTTATAGTTTGAGAATCCCCAATCGGATGGATGGGTAGTTACGAAGCTGCGCGACACACGAAATCGCCTAAACGTGTTTTCGTCAGTGAGAATGTGTACAGAGTCACTCACGCAAATGGTGAAAATTGGGGGGTAGTAACATGATTCGAAGTATATTAACATCCGCACTGCCGTGACCTTTATCCGCACGTCACCACCGAACGCTAATTTTGTCAGTAAACCGGAAGGTGCAGCTCAATGAATAAGTTCATGGACAGTTGCAAAAAAATGCATTATGGACGCGCATGCTGCGACAGAGGTAGCAGTGCTTTTCGTCTGAGAAAGGGTTTCGGAATATGACGGGGCTTTCTTAGCCCAAAATTATCGGAAATGCTACTTTTTTTGGGGGGGGATGCTGATTCTCGTCGGGTGCCTAGGCCATGGGCTTTCTCATCCGGCGCACATATAGCAGTTTGTTTTTTCTCCCAAATCAGCTTTTGGGTTTAAGAAGGACATGCCTTAACCTCCTTAAATGAAAGGAACGTGGGAAAAAAATGCGGTGCACCTGTTATCGCAGCACGCGTCTAAGAATGCGAAACAAGATTAATATTTGCACGATCAGGGGTGTAAAAAAGCAGTCGCCCCGTCAGTCAGAAACCGTTTGGCCAAAAAAGAGTATACCTGTTTCGTAGCACGCGTCTCTCGGCTAGCAAGAAGAACAAGACGAGCGCAAGCGAGTCGCGGTTCTTGCGACTGATTCTACGATAATAGCGCCCCTCAAAACCAGCGAGTTTCTTTTAACGACCGTTTCATGGCTTCTCGACGCAAGGAAGGATACTACTGTTGGAAGAAAAGTATCCACATCATTTTTCTTGTGTGCGCAAAGGTCTATCGATCGATGACGTCCGGGTGTCGAGGGGCACCGTATTTCAGGAGATACGACCGGGAGCTGGTTTTGAAACCGGCGATATTAGGGGGGGCTACCGTAGTAAGACTACCGTAGTAAGACTACCGTAGTAAGACTGGATGAGAAGCTCGAGAAGGTCGAGAAGCTCGAGAAGCTCGAGAAGCTCGAGAAGCTCGAGAAGCTCGAGAAGCTCGAGAAGGTCGAGAAGGTCGAGAAGGTCGAGAAGGTCAGACGCATGCTACGATAGAGGTAGCACATGTTTTGGCAATTTTGTTTCATGAATGACGGGGCTCCGCAAACCCAAAACGGTCGGAAAAAATAGATAGGCCCCATTTTTTATTTTTTTTTCGCGCGTGATTCTCGTTGTGTACCGAGGTAGGCCCAATGCAGATGGAATTTTTCATCCGGTGTCAATTATATTTTGTTCTCCAAAACATCAGTTTTTGGGAGAGTGTCTTAAGCTCCCAATTTTTGGAGGAACCTTCAGAACAAGACAATGGTTGGTGTTCACCTCTATCGTAGCACGTGTCGTCACCACACTGAGGTATTCGCCTGGTTGGTTGGCCGGCCCAGCTTGCGCGTGCTTCCACAGAGAGAGGTGACACGTGTTCGCCGGAACGATTTGAGAACGACGGGGGCCCTAAACCCAAAAATGTCGGAGCCTTGTTTACGTTTTTTCGCAAATAGGTTTCGTTGAGTGATTAGGCCATGGTATAGTTCATCGGGCAGCACTTCCACTTTCCTCCCCCTCAAATCAGGATTTTGGGGAGAAGGCATAGAGCTCCTCGATTGAACAGCCTCAGAAAAAAAAAAAACGGTGCAACCTGTATGGTAGCGTGGGTTCAAGCAGTAGCATGTGCCGCTTGCAACCTATACAGTAGCATGGCTCCGGCCAGAAGCATGTGCCGCTTCCTTCCAATTGAAGTACCGCCTTACCATAATAGCCGCGCTTGATTCGAATATCTCTAATCCATACATCGCATTTTTTGTTCGGAAATCACCGTTTCACGGGTGTCCATCTCTTAAGGACACACATCGTTGACTCGGGTATCGTTGAAAGATCCGGATGTGTATATACGCTCGCCTCGCGCCCCTTCCTTTGTACCAGGGGACTGGATTCACGGCGCTCCACGTGGCCGCGATGAAAAACGACGTCGACACTGTGCGAGTTCTCCTCAACATGAAGGTCGACGTCAACGCTACGAACGTGAGACACAATGTCCAGAACAATGCTGCAGAGAATACGGCCTTGGGGATCCCCATGTACCACACACACGCCCAAACTCTCATTTTGACAAAAAAACAGGAAAGTGCAAAAGCGATGGGCAAAACAAGTCATGGCCTCTACAGTAGGCGTACAATAATGAAACATATTTCAAAAGAAATAAATCGATTGCATGAAACCTATTTCAAGGAAATGAATCGATCGCATCCCTTGACGAAAAATGCTGCAGAGAATACGTCCTTGGGGATCCCCATGTATGTACCACACACACGCCCAAACCCTTGTTTTGACAAAAAAAAGAAAGTGCAAAAGCGATAGGAAAAACATACCGTAGCCTCTAGAGCAGGCGTTCAAAAATGACACATATTTCAAAGAAATGAATCGATCGCATCCCTTGACGATTTGCTTGTTCCGGAGGTCGGGAATATTGGAAAAACGTATTGGCAAACAAAACGTGCTACCATTCCTATCGTATGAGTCGTCTACCGTAGATGATTCCCGCACTTTTTATCATGCTGAGTCTAGGCCGATCGCGTGAATAGCTCTGCACCCCGTTCAACAACGGACCGGCAAAATGCGTTTTGGCGCGACTTGCCTTACTATAAACACCTTGTTTCATGGCAGTTCATAATGCAAAACCCAAATTCACCAGGCGGTGACTCTCCGAAACCGAAAGAAGCACCCAAACTCCAGACCCTCCACGAGGAAAGCTAGTCACTGGAAAGTGCGAGAGGCTCCGAGGTGCTGAACGTCAAAGGCCCTGACTATGGACCCCCATTCCCCTTCCCCCCCCCGACCGCGTGTTGTTTCTGACCCTCTCCAAAAATTAGGACTAGCTCGCTAGAAATGTTGGTGTTCCGGTTGCGCGAACGACTGTCTTTGAGGCCTTTTTTCGGGTGAGATACCGAGATCCTCGCGTCAGGAGCTCAGTAGCGTTAACGTTAACATTGGCATTAACATTAACATTAAATTTTATATCAACATTAACATTAACATTCATATTAACATTAACATTAACATTCATATTAACAATAACAATAACATTAACATTAACATTGACATTAACATTGACATTAACATTAATATCAACATTAACATTCACATTAAAATTAACATTAACGTTGCCATTGACATTGACATTGACATTAACATTGACATTAACATTAACACTAACATTAACATTAACATTAACATTAACACTAACATTAACATAATTAATAACATGGACACTAACATTAACATTAGCATCAATTTTTAATACATCAACATTAACATTAACATTAGCATTAACATAAACAATAACATTAACAATAACATAAGCATTAACATTAACATTAATATTAACATTATATTAGCATTAACATTAACATTAACATTAACATTAACGTTAACATTAGCACTAGCATTAACAATATCATTAACAATAACATTAACATTAACATTAACATTAACATTAATATTTACATTAACATTAGCATCTACATCAACATTTACATTAACACTAGCATTAACATTAACATTAGCATCTACATCAACATTAACATTAACATTAACATTACCATTGTATTAGTATTAACATTAACATTAACATTAACATTAACATTTACATTACCATTACCATTACCATTAACATTTAACACTAATGTAAACATTAACATTAACACTAACATTGACATTAACATTAACATTAACATTTACATTAACATTAACATCAACATTATTAGACGCGTGTTACGATCTAGAGGTAGCACTTTTGGGCAATTTTTTTTCCGAATGACGGGGCGTCTCAACCCAAACATCGTTGGAAAAAGTAGGCCTCTTTTTGTTTTGCACGATTATCACTCTGTACCTAGCTAGGCCAACAGAGGAGGTTTTTCGTCCGGTCATACGTAGCAGTTATGTTTTTCTCTAAATCAGTTTTTGGGAGAGTGGTCTTGAGCTCCCAAGTTGAGGAGCCTCAGACAAGTTTTGCGGTTCACACACATCTATCGTAGAACGCGTCCCTACCGTCGACCGGCTTAGCATTCTCCACACGAAATAACCCGGGTTGCTCGATCAGATTATTATGCCGACGGTTGTCCTTTCGACTTCCGACGCAAGTACCTGAAAGACACATGATACAGCTTGCGCCGCGGCTTCCGTGTGCTGCATGCTCACACATCGGTAAGAACGCGCTTATTTACCCGTGAAGCTTTGTGATTGTCGCGCACCGCCGTACGCCACCGCCGTACATGGGCCCCCATCAGCGTGAAGTCCTTGTGCATCATCCTAGAACACCCGTCTTAATTGTGTCATCCCCACCAGAGTCTTGCCCCACGGGGGGTAAAGGGACACCGTTTTGTTTTCGGAGGCTCCTTGCTCTGTGCTATGTTATATGCGGCCGCCCAAAAAACTGATTTTATGTAAACTGGCATCGCAAACACGATGTTTGAATAAACAAACGCGAGGCTTCGCTATTATATACTGAGTATATATATATATGTGTTTTACATCATACATGGGGATGCAAAACAAGAACCACGTTCCGACAACGATTTTCGGTTGAGGAGCGACGCCTTCGAAAAAAAAAAAAAATACCGAAAAACTGCTTCCTCCATCGTCTTGCGTGCCATCCCCACACAGTAAACAGTAACGAAGGCTCCGGGGGGGGGGGCGGGGGAGGTGAGGGGGGTAGCTTCGAAGCCTTTGCCTGCGGTGGCTCGGGGCCATTCGCACGAGTGGGCTTCCTTTTCCTTTGCGGTCTTAAGCATTCGCGACATGGATACAGGGTAAGAGCCACGCGCTGCGCCAAAACAAATCGCCTCCGAACTGTTTGTCCACGTGAGGTACAAAGAGAGAGTCAGTCGAGTGCGAGTGACGAAAAACCCGGTGCGTACTGATTATGGGGGAAATAACATCCGCCCTCCCTACCGTACCGTATCCTTGGTGGGGGGACGTTCAACGATTAATTACGTTCCCGCAACGCCGACTGCCACTTGTAACCGTTTCATATTTTAACGCCTTCAGAGAAGCGGTGCAACTCCACTGTCGTGCGCGATAGGAGGAGCAGGAGGGGTGGCGGGCGAATGCGCCAATCTTCTGCGGGAATCGGGAGGAGTTGTTGGACTTGTCGAAGACGCGATGGTACCGGGCTCTATCCTTGACGTGCCGCTGCGACGACCGCGCAGGGTGATAGACGACAAGGCGGAGAGCTTGGGGAGGATGGTATATTCTGGGCAGTTCTGAGTCTCCACGCTTGCATGCGTCGTCATGGGCAGTTGTTTTTGGCCTCTATTAATAGAAACGAGGTGGAGAGGTGAAGCATCAAAACGGACTAAGGATTAACTACATTGAAACCAAAACGAAACAGCTCTTGATGTTCTGTACTGGATGAAGTTACAAATCTCAGACAGATGATCGATAGATCACGTGATGATTTTGATATTTCAGCAGGGAAGGTCTGCACGGTCTAGCGCATTTTGCCTGGTGGGAGCCGAGCGATCTGTTTTATGACATCGCACATGATTCCTGGGTTAGAGCTGTACCCGATAGATCAAGATATCATCTCATAGCCGCAGACATGGACTGTGTTGTAGATGATCCAGATCAAGACCTGTCGATATTTTAATTTGAGGTCGAGCGTGTGAAAAACACTCAATCAACTAGTTTCCGCATTTGAAGACGACGATCGCACAGGTTTGATAGTAAACGTTCGGGCCCCAAAACCGCGTGTTACAAAACAAAAATCCGTATCTCATAAGACTCTTCGCACCGCTTCTAGCGTTGGTAACCTCCCCGGCGTTCTACAGCCACCAGCCGAGGGTGATAAAAAGCACAAGTAGCCGCGCGATCGAAGTCCCCTGTTACCTCTTCCCCCCTGTCCGTCTCTCTCTTCCCCCTCTGTCCGTGCTGCCCTCTCTCTTCCCGTCTGCCCTCCAGAGTCCTATTACCCGCAAACTCCTCCTCTCCCTCGCCCTCATTCCGCTCCCCTCCCTCCCCTCCTCCGCCTCGAAAGAGATGCGTGCAAAAATGACTAAGGCAAGCAACAGATGAGTACGCCGCTCCCATTCCCCCTCACTTCCACCTCCACACCTTGCCTCCCCCCCCTCTCCCCCATTTCGCTTCACCCCTCCGTTGGGTTTCCGGCATCCTCCCTCCCTGCCGTCGCTGCTGGTGCCGGTGCTGGTGCCGTCTTGAGGGGCGTCGAGAGCGCTTCGAAGACGTCCAGACCTTGCATCTCCACCATGATCACGTTCGGACCTTTTGTCATTTTGATTCGGTTGTTCGAAAAATCAGGCGTGCCGTACAAGTACGATGTGTTGTTACTATTCATTGGAAGCTTTCACGCGTGCTACAAGAAGGGGGTGTTAGAATCATCACACGGCGGGGGTTGCACGTTTTGGGGTTAACCGTATGGTCTTCCTGGTAATGTTCCTGATCATGTTCTTGGAAATGTTCCTGGTAATGTTCCTGGTAATGCTCCTGGTAGTGTTCCTGGCCGATTGAGCTCCTCAAAGTGACAAACAACGGATTATTTCTGATGCTCCTTCGAGGATGTCTTCTTTTTGAGAGTAGCGCGCGAAGATGTGCTGCTCCGCGGACTGCGCGCGAGCAGTTGCCTTCGAAGTCAAGTCGCGCGTGATGCTATTAAGCCCCTCAGGATAGAAGCTCAGAAACGTCTTAGAATCTGTTCCACCCCTGGGGTGTGATGACTTCATCTATACTATATAGTATATAATATATACTATATAGCATATAGCACATTTTCGTTAAGTCTGCTCTCAACAGTGAAAGAGGAAGGGCACTCCCTGTTTCGTTTGCTTCGATCTGACCCCAAGCCCTCAAACCCCCCAGACCCCGACATTAAAACATGCCTAATAATCTCTGCAATAGTCCGTGATATGCCGGTCGCCGCATCTACGGTGACCGGCGTCTCACACAGACAAATATGTGTTTTTGGGGCCAGAGTACTCTCTGGATGACGATGCTTTTTAACCCACTTTTTTTGTTTTTTTACGATTGGTTTTCTGTATACCCCAAAAAAATCCGATGTTTGTGTGATGCGTATAACAGCACACGACCAAGGCTGCGGTATTGTCGGTATTGTAGTATTGTACTGGTAGTACCATACCGCCCACCTTGTTCACTACCGGATTGGAGCCACTCGCACGAATCACTCTGCACCCCACGGACAGAAACCATTACGACTCCGCTCAGGATTGGTTTTACAGCGGCAAAACGTATACCACAAAAAAACTCCAGTGCAGAAATATATCGCAGGTTTGTTTTAGCAGCACGGAATTTTTTTTTTGTAAGACCTCAAGTTAACAGGACGGCTCACTCGCGAGAGTGACCCCTAGCCACTTCAAAGAAAGGCCACAAAAGGGACAAAAGGGACAAAAGGGACAAAAGGGACAAAAGGGACGAAAGGGACGAAAGGAACAAAAGGGACAAAAGGGACGAAAGGGACAAAAGGGACAAAAGGGACAAAAGGGACAAAAGGGACAAAAGGGACAAAAGGGACAAAAAAAAAGGAACAAAAGTGACAAAAGGGACAAGAGGGAGCCTCCTTCCGTAGTCTTGGTTCGACACCCCGTGAACCACAAACCATGGGGAACCCGATAAAACCTTTGATGTGTGCGTATCATACCCTTTCTACCGCCGTGTGGGCACGAGTTCCCCCCCTCGCACACCGAGGGCCAAGGCCACGATAGTGGACACACGCCGCGGTAGCGAGGTGCACAACCCCATTTTTTTCGGGGGCCTTTGAACTTGGGGAGCTCCATCGATCGGTACACCACCACCACCACCCAAAAACCACCTTCGGAGAAAATACAACGTGAAAAACCGATGAACAAATCGTCATGGTCTAGGTATACACAAACACTTATGCAAGCCACAAAAAACGTGTCGTGTTCGGGCGGTTTGGGGTTTAAGAGCGCCCTGATATTTTTTCATGAAGAAAATTCTTGTGCCTCCAAAACGTGCTACTTCTGTCTGTCGTGGATATCGCAAAGAATGGGAGGGGGGGTCCATTTTTTTTTCAAATTTTTTTCCTCCCCTTCCAGCGGCTCGGGGTCACTCGCGCTGAAGTGACTCTCCTGTAATTTTTGCGGTCTCGTGCGTTGTCGCGCCGTTGTCGCTTTTCGATACATTATCTCGCAGCGGGAACGGATCCTACGCCGCCCTATAACAAACGCCTCTAAGGTGTATTTGTCCGTCCGAGGTACAGAGTCATCCATGCGAGTGGCTCACGCCCGGGAGTAAGGAATGGGGGTTACCCCCCCCCCACCCCCCCTGCCGTAGCGGTTGTGTCGAAGACGCGTGCTACGATAGAGGTATACCGTTTTTTGGCGAAAATCGTTTCTGAATGACGGGGCTCCTTCACCTACAAATTATTTAATACTATCGTCGGAAAATAAATGAATAATAGGCAATTTTTTGTGCATGATTCTATCGTCTTTTTACCTAGGCTACGGCATTTTTCATCCGATACCTAGCAGTTTTTTTATTCTCCACATCAGTTTTTTTTTCTAAACGTCTTAAGCTCCCAAGTTGAGGAAACCTCAGAATAAACGGCCAAAATGAGGAAACCTGAGAGAAATAAGGGGTGCGCCTCTATCGTTGTACGGGTCGGTAGCTCTCGAGGTCGGGTTTCCCAAGCACACTTTTGGCCGGGGTACCACAGAGCTCCTCTACACGATGCTTGTCAAGACAAAGATGCGCCCGATGCTTTCCTCCAGGCCGTCTCATCTGAGGAGGTCCACGTACCGAACCGCCAAAAAGCGCCTAAGAAATAGCGTGAAACGTACAACCCGATGAGCAAAACCATGGCGTGCAGTGGGCCGCTAGATTTCTAAATCAATAATGAGTCATGCCACGGTAGGGATTACACGGTCTTCGGGCCGAAGGGTTTCCGGCGGACGCCGGTTGAACTCCAGGTCTCAGAAGAGTATGGAGCTATGTATGGGTTAGTACGACAATTTTACGAACAAAAAAAGGTGTTTATTTTACTACTATTAATAGACGCGCGCTACTCTCGAGCGGTAGCCATTTTCGTCTGAAATGGTTTCTGAATATGACGGGGCTTCTCAATCCAAACTCGTCGGGAAAGAAAAAAAGTTATTTTTTCGACCTGATTCTCGTCGTGTACCTATTAATAGGCCATGGAACTTTCATCCGCGATAAAACAGGTTTAGTTTCTATCCAAAATCATTTTTTTTTAGGGTTAAGAATGACATGAAGGACGTGTCTTAATCTACCCAAAGTGAGGAACCTCACGAAAAAACAACGTGGTGCACACAGCCTCTGTCGTGGCACCCGTCACGTAGCGCGCTAAAATATTGCTCGGTGAGGTGGGCGAACCAGTCAGTGCCTTCGTCGGAGTATCGTTTCAGGTTGGATTGATCGGGCTCCTCGTGGCAGGAGGTCGGACACTTCTGCTGCACTCCTTTCGTGGCACCACCGAAATGTAGCGACGCCGTGGGCCACTAGGTGTCAAACTAATGATGACGCGTGCTACGGTATCGTAGAAGGGTGCTCCACTTCCTTTCCGGGGTTTTCTCTGTTGGGGAGCCTAAGACCATCTCCCCAAAAACTGATTTGGAGTGGAAACTAAAACGGCTACCGCGGACGCAAAAACCCATGGCCAAATCATGCGAAAATAAAACTACCCTTTTTTTTTCGATTATTTGAGGGTTGACGAGGTTCCCCCCCGTCATTAAGAAACTGGTCCATTCACACGAGAAACGTGCTACCTCTGTCGTAGCGTCTGCGCCTTTCGTTACTCTTCCAAGTCGAATGTCACGCAAAAAAATGGGTAGTTAGTTGCTCGGCTGAAGTAGCTCCATCTCGCAGATGGAAAATGATCTGTGGCCGAAAAAGTGGTGCGCCACACGCCCTAGAGCAGTTTTTTTTCTTTTTTGATGAATACGCGCCGTCCATACACACCTACCTGATTGTATTCGTAGCTCACGAGGGCCGAGGAGGCATCGAACGCAAGCTTGGAGCGCGTCGTTGAGGTCCTTGTATTCTTCCATCTAAACGGAGGCAAAGAAGAAAAACGGTAGGTCAGCGAGGGGGGGACGGGGGGGGGGGGGGGGGGGGGGGCAAGGGAGGAAGCGGCAGTCGAGGGGATCTTACGGTTAGGAGAGATACACGCTACGTTCGATAGGGATGTACCTTTTGGCTTTATCCCGGAGTCACCACACACAGGTAAACGGGTGTTTGCACGTTTTTGGAGGCCGAACGTTTCTGACCGTTTGAGCTCCTCAATTGTTAGAACAACCGGCTATTTTTTTTTTTTTCTTCAGCGGGGTACGATAGAGGAGTCCACCAAAACCATTGTTGTTTTTTTCTGAGAGTTTCCTCAACTTGAGAGCTTAAGATTTCCCCCAAAAAACTGATTTGAGAGGAGAAAAATGAAACTGCTGCTACTACCGGATGAAAATATACCCGTGGCCAAGGTACACGACGAGAATCATGCAATACCTAAGGGGGGCGTATTTTCCGACGATTTTGGGTTAAGGAGCCCCGTCATTCAGAAACCATTTCAGAAAAAAAATGACACCTCCATCGCAGCATGCGTCCTTATTACCAGTATATTTGCTGCAGCACACGGACGCGTGGGTCGGATTGCGCGAGCGAATGCCTGTCGAAGTATAAGAGAATTTCCAATAGTGAAGGCGTTAAGGAGCCCCATAATTCCGAAACACACGTTTTGGCCAAAACGTGGTGGTACCTTTAGTCGCAGCGCGCGTCATCGCACGGTGGGGGTTGCTCTTTTTGGGCCAAACGCTTCTGACCGATCTGACCGATCTGACCGATCTGAACGATATGACCGATCTGAACGATCAGACGGATGTGACCGATCTGACCGATCTTACCGATCTTGCCGATCTGACCGATGTGATCGATCTGACCGATCTGACCGATCTGAAAGATCTGACCGATCTGACCGATCTGAAAGATCTGACCGATCTGACCGATCTGAGCAATCTGAAAGATCTGAACGATCTGAAAGATCTGACTGATCTGACCGATCTGACCGATCGGACCAATCTGACCAATCGAACCGATCGGACCAATCTGCCCGATCTGACCGATCTGACCGATCTGACCGATCTGACCGATGTGAAAGATCTGACATATCTGACCGATCTGACCGATCTGACCGATCTGACCGATCTGACCAATTTGACCGATCGGAAAGATCTGACCCATCTGACCCATCTGACCGATCTGACCGATCTGACCGATCTGACCGGTTGAGCTCAAGTATGGGATTATCGGTTTTACTATGATCATTTTACGAGAGGAGTACAGCCGTTTTGGTACCAACGCATACCAGGTACAAATGTTGGTCGATCGGTTGAGCTGAGAACTAACGTCTTCCGGACGAAAGTAATATGGTTTGGGGGAGACATTGAGCTCCTCATGTTTGGAGCTCGGAAACCTCTGCCACACCCCGATTAATAGCGAGGGATTAATTGTCAGGACGTTTTCAAAAACTCACTGGTGGGGTCGGGTCGGGTTGGGACGGGTCAATGCTGATCCGATCCCAAGAGATCCGCGACCGATAAAACAAAAACCTGCAAAACAAGAACCCAAGACGCCTGCTCTACAGCACTGTTTGGATAAAAAGGTAGTACTCTTAAGGCCTAAAATATTTTTTGGATTGCTCGCGGAGCTTCCTTGGCCTCATATCGTGTCAATAGGAACGCGGTTCATTGTTGTGTTTACCATACTCTTCGCTGTGTATCATGCAGTACATAGCCAGAGATCTCAGGGGTAATCTTTTCATCCGAGGGTGCAGCGCTTTCTTCGTGTTTATCCCTGGGTACCAGCCGTGTTTTCTTTGCGTATTAAGAGAGCCGTATGCACCCCCTCAACCTAATAAAGGAATCACGCAGGGGACAGAAAAAAAAAAAGAAAAAAAGCAGTTCAACGATAGGTGCACCAGCCGTTGCCGTAGAATTCGCCCCTAATTTGATTCCAAGTGTTTTGCAACCTAAACGGGAGAGCGGTAACTATCGGCACACGACGCGTATGAAAATCGACACACGACGCGTATGAAAGCAACTGAGTTAAATCGACACACGACGCGTATGAAAGCAACTGAGTTAAATCGATACACGACGCGTGTAAAAGCAACTGAAGAAAATCGGCACACGACGCGTATGAAAAATCGTGGAAGTGTCGTGAGCTTAAGCTTTATTTTTATTTTGCCCCATCCGCCGGAGGATGAAAAAGAAAAAAAAAAAAAAAGTAAGACGCACGCTAGTATTATTTTTTTTTCGTTCTTCCCCGTGCAAGTTCGCTGTCTTGACGGTCGTTACGATGGAGGCCGCGGTGGAGAGGTACCCCCTGTTTTCACTACCAGGTCTGAGTTCTTCAGCAGCTGCACGAGTGACTCTGCTGTACGTCTCACTGACAAGAACATGATGGAGCGATTTGTATGGCACAGCGCAACTAACCATCACCGTGGGAATTCTTGTCGAAAACATGAAAACAACATCACGAAAGATTACGGTGATCGCATGGAACAATGGGGTCACTCGCGCGAGAGTATCTCCGACCCACGGCAAAACACGGTCCAGAAAGGGAACCCCCCCTTACCGCTGGCTTGACGGTCGTTACGGTCGTTACGGCTCAACCCACCCTTATGGTAGGGTATATCTCGATCTCGATCTTAATACCCCCGATGATTGCACTACTGAGTTCGACCAACCGGTTCACACTACCGGACACTCTGCACCACACGGACGAAAACTGACATTTTAGAAGAAATGGAACATTTCGGTGAAGCGTAACTTACCATTCCATTTGCGCGGCTTCATGTCGCAAAGATGGGAAAAAAACACACACACACAAACACTCACACACGAGGGGTTTAAGAGTACAAAGGAACAGAGGAGGCGCGCGGGGGGGGGGGGGGGTGGTCACTCGCCGCGCAGGTGACCCGGAGCGACGGCATAAAAAAAAAAAAAAAACGAAAGTGACCCCTCTAGCAGGTTTGATCTTATGGAAAAAACAAAAACGAAAATGGTACGCCTAAAAAGAAATAATCACATGGCCGCGGGGTAATACAGCGAAACGTATTGCAAATAAGTACTCAAGAATCAAAATAAAGATGATTTTTGGGGGTGAAGGAGCCCTTTCCTTTCAGAAAATGATGCGGCCAGCACGCGCTACCTCGCATGTCGTAGCTCGTGTCCCCATCCTCGTCCAATATTATGGTCGTACACATGCTGTTGCGATAAAGAGGTAGCAATTTGTGGCTGGATCGTTTGTTCTTGTCTATTCTTTTGTTTCGGAATGACGGCGGAGCCGAATCTTCGTTATCGTCCGCTTGTGGGTATAACTGTTTTCATTGAATGCCTGGCTGGGCCGTGAGAGATTATTCGTCGGGTACATCGTACGAGTGTGGAAGTTTTTTTTCCCCTCCATCACGTCGGTTTTTTAGGAAGAAGGTAATGGAGCATATTGATGAACATATTGATGAACATATTGATGAACATATTGATGAACATATTGATGAACATATTGATGAACATATTGATGAACATATTGATGAACATATTGATGAACGATGTCGTCTCCTTCACCCAAAATGGTAGGAATTTTCGTTTGCTTGCTTTTTTGGGGCGTAGTTTCCGTCGTATTATATATTTTTTTTCATACTTCTACTTTCTTCCAGCTTCTGGACAAGCCGTGGTCACAGGTGTCGCCCCTTCTCCCCCCCCGGTTCTTGCCTTCAACTTTTTCATCGCGCATAGGGTTCAGCAACCCCACCGCTCGTCGATTTTTTTTTAATCGAGTGTTGCTAACTCACGCTCTCGCGCTTCCCGCAAGTTAATTTATGCACCACAAAAAGCCCCCAAGAAATTATACGAGTATGCACTCGGGGGGATTCGAACTCACGAAACTGACCTATCTATACCAGGCTCGAGGATAACCTGATACGCCACCGGGGCGACCGGCTTGTACATACATAGCTAGGCCATGGGATCGTTAATCGTGGTACATATTAATAGTAGCACCTTCGTTGTTCTTCCCCCCACCCATGTCATCTGTGTTTTCTGACAGAGCTCCTCTAATGAGGCGCCTCGCGGACAAAAAAAAAAAAGAAGACGTCCGCCTCTGCCGGGTGTAAGAAAGCGGACGCATGACGGGGCTCCTTAGACCCAAAATCGCCCCAGCAAGTTTACGTCATTTTTTTGTCTGGGCCTAATTTACGTTGTATACCTACTGTAGCTAGGTAGGCCATGGGACTGGTCGTCGGGTACATAGAGACCCCCTCCCCCCCCCCCCCCCCCTGCGTCAGTTTTTTGGGGGAGAAGGTAATGGAGCTCCTCTGAGGGTGCCCTCAGACAAAAACAATGTTGCACATCTGACGCAGCATGCGCGTCTTCTATGAGCCGGAGAAAGCAGAGGCACCAAAAAGTGACCCCCCTTACCCGTGCCTCTCTTGGTCGATTTTTCTCGCCACCGCACCTGCTTGTCCTTCGCCTCCCTCAAGCGCTTGGCCGTCGCTTCCTCCTTCTCTCCCATCGTCTCGACCAGCAGCTCCCGGGACACCCCCAGCTTGATGAGGTCTTCCTCCAGGCCAGCCAGCCTCTGTCCTTCCTCCGTCGTCGCTGCCGCGGCCGCCTGTCGACGTCGCAGATACAGCGTTCGAACAACGACAAGGATACTGTAGTGGAGCTTGGCGTTAGGGACTACCCGCCACGGCACAGTGTATCCGAGAGAAAAAAATGACGGCCGTCGATTTGTTCGTGTTTGCGCCCTTTCAGCAAGAGGCCCGATGTTTTTCCTTCTGCGAAGAATCCCCTTTCCAGGACCTAAAGCACCAATTCTAAAAACTAGGACAACATTTTTAGACAGATGCCAGAAACAATAATCGTGGTATGATCGATTGACACAACAAAACGGTTCTCGTATAAGAACGAAAAGATGGCTCGAACGCGGGCCAAAAGAAACGTGGTTGCTGTATGTAGAGCCGGGCGGGCTACGACAGAGATAACACCTTGCGGCGGTCATGATTGTTTTGGAACAAAAAATATCCCGTTAACCAGCCGGGCCATGGGAGTACCCGTTGGCTTGCGATAACATGTACCCTCACAATGTTTTTGGCGCGAGCTACGACAGAGGTAGCAGTGCTTTTCGTGTAAAACGGACCAATTTCTGAATGACGGGACCCCTTAGCCCAAATCCGTCGGAAAAAAAAAGAAAAAATAGACCATTTTGTTTTTTGCATGTATGATTGTCATCGCGCACCTGAAAGTCGTGAGATTTGTGCATCCGGTGCATGAAGTAGCAGTCCTATTTATTTTTCCCAAAAAAAATAGTTTTGGGGAGAGGCTTTAATAAGCTCCTACATAAATTGCGGAAACCTCATGAAAAAAAAGTGGTGCGCTTCTATCGTGGCAGGCTTTTTCACAATAACCCAAGGCTAGAGTAGGGGTCACCTTTGGCTTTTTCATTTAGCCCCTTTAGAACCCCAAAAATATCTCCCTGTACTAACTTCTGGTAACATATATTATCCACAACCGGGGATTTCCAATTGCAGAGGCGTCGAGTGGCTCGTTGGTCACTAGTGCGAGCGACCCCTCAGGGCTGTTCCTTTTGCGGCATTAAGCTCTAAGTTGTGATTTTCTTTCAACCTCGGTGCGATGTGAATCCGCAGTGGAATGGCAAGCTACTACTCTGCGCGAACCAAGTACCGCCTAGAGTGTTATTGTCCGTGCAGCAAAAGAGGCGTTCGGGCGAGTGGCCTAAACACGGTGCTGACAAATGAGGGAACTCCCCCCCCCGGTCATGTTCGGAGCCTCATAAAGCAAGAGGAGTGTACACCTCGACCGTAGCCTGCCTCTAAAGATGTACCTGGCATTGGATACAGTAGGCATATGTTTTTCATCACTGTGTTTTCCGACAGTAGGCATATGCCTTTCATCACCGTGTTTTCCGAGCCCCAATCCCATTGGTCAAGGGACCACCCTCAACCCGCTCGCGGCCAATCAGGGGTTGAGGCGTGCGCGGCGGGAGTTGCCCCTCGGGGAACCCCCCTGTCCCGCCGCACCGGCTCAGCAAGTTTAGTCAATACCATCTACCATATCATCACACGCAGTGACAGAGTAGTTGTAGCTTCAACTTCTATCATTCAGCGCAACCCGATTCTCGAAGCAGCAGAAACCCCGCCGCAATACAGCAGTGTTGTACAACCTTGTGTGGGACGGTAATGTAGCTAATCGATTGGATTTTTTTGTTATCACTTGTTTTAAGGGGGGGGGGGGGCGCAATATCATACCCTGTCGTCCGCTGCCTCTTGCCGAAGCCGGCTCCTCTCCATGTGCTGTCGAGCTCTCTCAGCAAGGACCGAGGCTTGCTTTAGGAACGACCGCTTCCAGGCACTAAACGATCGAGCGGCGTAACCTGGCGTGATCATTGCCTGCAAGGGTAACCAACGCGCATGGCAGTTCTAACGTTTCACGGCAGCAGCAGCAGTAGTAGCAGCAGCAGACGGTTACTCGCGTCACCTCATAACGGTGGCAATAAATTCGGAGAGACGATATCCTGCTTCTAGTGGAGTACCATTAACACTGCCCCCTTAGTATCGCTTTCAAAAAGAAAGCACAGGTATCGCTTTCGAGTCCCGACAAAAAAGAAAATCCCACACCTCGTCAAACCTCCACCGAGCCGGCAGGTGCGCTCGAGCCCAGCTGCTGTCGAGAAACTCGAGAGGGGTGGCGGCCTCCAGATCTAGTGTAAGCCCCTTCGATCGCACGATTCCGAAAACGCGAAAAGCAAAAAAAACAGCAGGGATAATAGGTGATGGCGGGGCGTAAAAGAGTACATACACGCATGCCACCGGCCTTCTCGCGACAAAGAGCCCCACCCTCCACAAATCCAGTCTGGAAATTTCCGAAAGCCGTGGTAGTACGGCGGCTGCTACGTCAGGAATTGTGACTCTTTATCGCCAAATATTTTTTTGAGAGAGAGAGAGAGGGTCTTCCTCAACCCGAGTTGGTCGGATTGGGCACCGTTGCTGACTAGAGCGTCAAGCTTTTGTTTCCTACACCTATAGGTAGGCGGCTATATGTTTCGTCGGGATGCGCCTAAAAAAGAAAGAAGAAAAAAAAAATCGAAATCGGCGTAGGGAATAACTACACCTGATTGATAACAAAAAAATGGACTGCAATCCAGCTGTGACACACCGAAGATAGATGTCGTCCACAACTCATTTGTGCAGGCTGTGTGTGATGCTCCGGTCGCGCGCATTACTGGGGACGTGTCCTCGTTAAGAACATAGGCCGGGGACTCCCCTTGGAACTACAGTGTAGCTTGTACCAGGGTCCCACTGGGTAACGTCAATCAATCTGTGCACGGAAATTATAAAACCCGTTCTGGAGCGGGGGACAAAATCTGACGGCAATAATAGCGGAATTTACCATTTAATACGTATATATATACTTCGAAGTAGATGTATATAGATGAGATGTGTGTATATTACAGTAATTTTAATACACTCCAGCTGTGAGATCGAATATTTTGTCGAAACTCATCTTCGCAAGCTGTGTGTGATACTCCGATCGCGCGTATTACGGGTTGTGTGTCCTCATTAAGGATATAGGTCGGCGACTCCCCTTGCAACTACAGTGTAGCTATCAGGGTCAACAGAGTGATGTTAGGCAGTCTGTGTATATATTACATATCCTCAAACTACGAGACTCACCAAAGAAGAAAAAAAAAAGTGCGCCCCCACCGGGGCATGTGTCGAGAAAAAAAACGACGCATGCTGCGACAGAGGTGAGGTAGCACGTTTTCGTCGCAAATGGACCAGTTTCTGAATCATGGGACTCCTTAACCCAAACGTGTCAGAGTTTTTCGACCTTCTGACTGATTCTACGATAGCCCCCCCCCCCCAAAAAAAAAGAACCATCGGTTTTCTTTTAACGAACGTTTCACGGCTGCTCGACACGAGGAAGGATGTCATCAACAAAAAGCTTCCATATTTCTTTTCTTGTCTTGCAAAAGGCTATATCGAACGATGACGTCGAGGTTGTCAATGGACGCCGTATTTTTAGGAGATACGGCCGGAAGCTGGGTTTCAAAACGGCGATTTCGATCAAGAAACATTAGGGGGGGCTATCGTAGTAAGACTCTCTTTTGTCTTTTTCCATGATTCTCTTGGGGGGCTACCGTAGTAAGATTCTCTTTTGCTTTTTTGCACGATTCTCGTCCCTGCACCCTTAGGCCACATTGTTACCTTTTCATCCGGTACAAAGAAGCTTTAGTTTTCTCCGAAAGAAAAAAAGTTTTTTTGTGGACATGTCTTAAGCTCCAAAAGTGAGGAACCTTAAGAGCAAAAAACGTGGTGCGCCCTCCACCATAGCACGGGTCCAATCATTTTCTCTCAAATCAGAGGAATGGCCTGGGTCGACACGCAGGCCTCTCGTATCAGAGGGCTGGGGGGGATGAATACATCATATATATATGTGTGTGTGTGCGTTGTGTTCGGCGTAGGTGGTCGGCCCGCACCCTCGGCCACCTCGTTCCCGCCCGGTTATCGCGGGTGGCCGGGTCAGTATTTTCCCAATTGGTATCACTTTTCACGAGGAGAGCAGAGTCGTCCGGACGCTAGAGGTGCAGCAAGTATTCCTGAACTATTAACACGAGGAGTCGGTACATCTCATCTCACCCGCAAGACATGGCGTTCGAAGACAGCAGTCGTTCGCGCAGACGGACCAACATTTCCACGAGAGCTCGTAGTCCCCAAGAAGAGAAATTTTACCCCCGGTTAAGTTTTTCATGCTTACCGATATAGTTCCACCCCCGAGCTGAGGCTCAACCGGCCAGAAATGTGCTTGAGCCCCCCCCCAAAATACCTCCCCTTACTGAGGGAATCGCGTCGGAGATGGAACTACCACACGCTTCTGAGTGTTTAGACCAAGGCTCCCGGGTAGAGAACGCATGGGACGTTAGAGGAAGCCCTTTTCGCTTGAAATTGTTTCTGGGCGACGGGGACTCCTTAGCCTAAAAGCGTTCGAAACATGGGTGATCATTTTTTTTCTTGCTCCTGCGTGAATCTGATTTTTTTGTACCTTAGGCCGTGGTTTTTTTTATCCGGTACATAGCGCTGCTCCGTCAGCACTCCGTTCTATTTTTCACCGAAAATCGTTTTTTTTTTTTTGGGGGGGGGGTGGGATCTTAAGTTCCCATTTTGGGAGGAAAAAACACCCTCAGAAAAAAAAAAAAATGGTGTGCCTCTATCGTTGCTTTTTTTTATGCTTTTTTGCAGCGACTTCCGCGATGTTGACCCCCATTTTTTAATTTTTTCCTTCAGCTTTCGTGCTGGCTAAAATAATGGGAGATGGATCCGCACTCAACGCAATGGAGTGGGTTGGCTACTTTGCTCCAAAAAGAAAAGCCTTAAACTGTTTACGTTCAGTGAGGTTACAGAGGCACTTGTGCGAGTAGTTTTTAGAAAAAGGGGGGGAAACTATGTATGCAATGGCTGTAAACCAGAGAGGGGGGAAGGGGAGAGGGAGAGGGAGGGAGGGGGGGGGGGGGGGTGTAAGAGATGGAATCACCAGGCGTTTTTGATTCATGGGGGGCATGCTTGCTTGATTGCTATATCAACTTTTACGCGGTGATGGGGGAGGGACGGGGCGGTCTCGGGGAGACTTGGAACCAGATCGAGTCTCGTTTTTGTCGGGATGATATATGTCGTTCGTCTTACATTGTTTTTTCACCGGTTCTTACCTTTAGACCCGGCAATCTGGTCGAGAAAGCCCACATCCTTTCCATCCAGCGCATCTCCGCTGCCTGTTTGTGCCTGAGTCTCCCGCGCGCACAGGTCGACGAGGGGGTGTACAGCATAGCTTACCGTGAATGAAACGCTCCACGTCGCTTGGGGACTTGAGGCGAAGGCCACGCTAGGAGGGGGTGTCGCATTTTCAATCTTGAGTACATGGCACTCATCACCAGTGGCTCTGTTTGTCGCTATAACACCACACTTGGAAATAACTTTTGTTGGCGTAGAATCTATCAAGCAATTCCATTGCGGCGGTGCGTGTCGGGAGACTGGAAAGCACAGACGTTTTTTCAAGACTGCGAAGAAGACGGGTAGCCACTACCACACTGGCGCGAGAGGCTCTCCCTTTTCATCCCCGGAAAATGGAGACCCTCTCGGCGTAACCCCCCCCCCCGCCCGTAGCGTTATTTATTGGGCAGGGTAGATATATATGTGTCTCTAAATGTTTTTTCTTCGTACGGTAACGACAGCATGCCGGGATCGCGAGGAGGGGGGGGAATCGGGAGACCCTCGCCATTTTTGGGCTTTTTTTTTTCTTGTTCTGAACGACGGGCGGGGTTCCTTCCTCAACCCCAAAAAGGTGCGAATCGTAGGTGTCGTTCTTGTTGTACCAAAAAAATGTAAAATTAAAAATTAAAAAATTATCCATCATACCTCATACGTTTTTTTTTTTGGGCTCACCATCGGCTTTTGCACTTGCCAGCTTACTTAAAAAGTGCAAGAACCTTTTGAGTGGGGTATATAGGTCTTTAAAAGAGGGAGTGCCAGAGGAAAATAACGGGTTCACGTCCATCGTAACATGCAGGCGTCGACTATTCACATGACTGCGTCGGAACATCTCCACGATACAACCGCACGCCAGGAAAAGTTGGACGGTCTGGCAAGAAGGTATGTTGGGCGGTGACTGTGGGCCGAGACGTTTTCGGGATCACGCGGGCGGGGCTCCCCTCCTCAACCCCGAGACTGTCGGAATCCTTCATTCCTATTTTGAAAAAAACATGTTGAATGCGTTTTCTTATATACCTATGCCGTGTGGGTTTGGGTCGTGATGGGGTTACGCTTTCAGTCTTACAAAGTGAGGAGAAGAAGGAGCTCTCTTCAGAAAAAATCAAACGGGTCCACCTCTACGGCAGCACGGGGGGTCAGTAATGAGTAAGTCGACCGCATCCTTCTGGCAGAGCTTTTCTCCGTGGCGGTCTTAAGATTCCGTGTCTTTTTTTTTCGTTCATGAGCGGTACGAAACGAGCGCGTGCCATGTGGACGTCGGCGAGCATCCTGCCGGAGCGGGTCATGATCGTAACCGCCATGGAATGGTTAGCACTACTGTACCGCTGCGCCAAAGAACTACCCTTTAGAAAACGTGTTTCTCGGCGAGGTCACAGCAGTAGTACAGTAGTAGTAGTAGTAGTCGCGGCGAGTGTCTCAATTGCCGGCACGAAACGAAAAAAGGGGGTACCCCTCCCTACCAAAGCCCTGACCTGTCAATGACACCATTGATCGGTAAAACAACCACATCTCGTAAAAACAAATTCCTCCGTTATTTACCTCTTTAGATCTCCAAAATCCCTCCCTATCTTAACTTCAATCAAATTTGTCCCCCAAAGAAAGGATTCCCAGTCGTAACGGCGTTGAGGACCACCCCCCCGCCAGCAACAGAAAATACGTTGGCTAAACGGTTCTTTTACTACTGCGTCAGGGACGGACGCGTGCCGTTATAAAGGCACAGTGGGTACCCCCCCCCGATTTAACGCCTTGTTACTTTACAACTGGAAACCCGTTTTCGGGCACAAAAAAAAACTTGGGTTAGTATAGGGAGGGGTTTCGACGGGCTCTGAAGTGGGTCAAGAGCGCCCCGTGACAAAGCCGAAACCATCGCTCTTAACTGCGCATTGCTCTTATCTGTACATCGTTGGAAACATAAAGAATTTAGAGTAGGCGGGACATGCCGATTACTTTTTATCGCTCTTGAGTACCGATTGCTCTTATATCCTGAGCACTCTTAAATCGGGGTGCCCACTTGTTACAGCCCTTTGTTCCGGCTAAACCGCTTTGTGCATGTTGAGGGGCTCCTGATAGCCCCTTTAGAGCCCCAAAACCCCTCCCTATACTAAACCCAAGTAGTTTTGTCGCCGAAAACGGGCTTCCTGTTGTAAAGACGTTAATAACCCCTTTTGAGGGGTTCAGACGGAAAAAAATGACCAAAACGAAAAAAGGGATGCTTTCCATCATCGACCGTATTCGAAACACCGCAACGCGGGGCAGCTTAGACGTATGGACACACATGCTGCGGTGATAAAAAAGCGCACCATTTTGCCTTCTAAGGATGGCGTGATAAGTCGTGGTGCCGGGAAGGTGTGAGGGAAGGGACGCAGGGGGTATCAGCTTCGCTTGGAGACAGCACCGGTTTTTCATGGTAGATTTCTTGTTGCTGGCGTTGAGCTATGAGAAGCTCGAGGAGACAGGAAATGAGGAGGGGGAGTTCGCTTCCCCCCGGCATTGCTGCTGTGCTCTCTTCTGGAAATTTTCTGACACTCTGTTACAGTGGTGGCTTTGAGGAGCTCTAAGCCTCACCCCAAACATGAATTTTGAGTAAGCCGAAAGTGCAATCCGGTTACCAAAGCCATGTCCGGCGCGCGCACTGACGGAGACGCGGTGGATAACTTATTCATCGTGTCGTGTCCTGCCTTTGGTCGCCATGCCCGGGCTCCTCAAGAGTTAGCCTACATCCTTGCTGAGGACACGCGCCCAGCAACACGCGCGGATCGCAGTATCACACACGACTTGTGCAGAGATGGATTTCGACAAGATCCTCCATCTCACAGCTGGAGTGAATCTTGAAAGTGTTTTTTTTAAGTCGCCGGAAGGTTGTTCTTCTTTTTGTTTTGCTTGCTATTTGTATTTTAGGTAATGCCTCGAGGCCATGACTTCTGTTCATTCAAGCGCTGCACATGCTTTCAGTTGGCTAAAAAAAAAAGCATTTCGGGTGAAGCTATGTGATAGATGCTCCCCTCAAGTGAGATGCCCCCCCCCAAAAAAAACGGTGCCGCACCCTCTGCCGTAGACCGTGTATTTTTCTTTCTTCACACACTTCTACTTTCCAGCTTCTGGACAAGCCGTGGTCACAGGTGTCGTCCCTTCAGCCCGCCGGTTCTTGCCTTCATTTTTAATCGCGCAATAGGGTTCACCAACCCCACTGCTCGTCGATTTTTCGTCAAGCGTTGCAAACTCGCGCTCTCGCGCTTTCCGCAAGTCCACTTGTGCGCAAGAAAAGTCCCCACGAATTTATACGAGTATTCAGTCGGGGGGATTCGAACTCACGAAACTGACGTATACCAGAACCTGATACGCCACCGGGGCGACCGGCTGATTCGTGTCCACGCATTATTCGCAAAAGAAAAATGTCCGTCCTCCTTACCTTTTCTCGCGTCCTGTTCGAAGCCGACCTCCTCCCCCGGCGGCGGCGGCAGCAGTAGTAGTAGCCGGAGAAGAAAACGCGGAAGACGCTGCCTTCTTCTCCGACGATGCCCCAGTCCCACCTAAACCCACCGCTCCGCCTGCAGCCCCACCCCTTGCCTTTCTCTTGGGAGCGACTGCGTGTATTCATGTGAAAACAAGGGCGAGCGCGCATGCGTATCACAATCGAGCCATCCCTACGCTAGCGGTGCTGCAGATGTTTGTGAGCAGCTCCTACCCAGGAGGACGTCACGACGTCTCGCCTGAAGCATAATTTCCAAAAACATTCGTTGTTCGCGCAACCCCGACCCCAACAATTCCACGCCCTGCAGCAGTAGCTTTCTGAGACGAATGTGCTTGTAAAATTATCAAGTACTGTACTTGCCGACACTTGAGGAGAGTACAGTACGTTTCCAAGACGAATGTGCTCGTAAAATTAGCATACTGTACTGAAACATGAGTTCGAAAGCGTTGGTTGTTCGCGCAACCCCCCGGCCCCAATAATTCCACTCGCTGCAGTAGGTTTCTAAGACGAATGTGCCCGTAAAGTTATCAAGTACTGTACTTGCCGACACTTGAGGAGAGTACAGTACGTTTCCAAGACGAATGTGCTCGTAAAATTAGCATACTGTACCGAAACATGGGTTCGAAAACGTTGGTTGTTCGCGCAACCCCGGCCCCAATAATACCACTCGCTGCAGCAGGTTTCTAAGACGAACGTGCTCGTAAAGTTATCAAGTACTGCACTTGCCATCAAGTACTGCACTTGCCGACACTTGAGGAAAGCCCGCGAACCCGCCAGAAAACGTTTGGCACACCAACAAGAAAAAGTGCAACCCTCTGCACCGTGGACCGGTGCGTTTTGGTCTGAAATGGACCAGTTTCTGAATGACGGGGCTCCTTAACCCCTTTCCAACTGGAAACCCGTTTTGGGGACAAAATTACTTGAATTTAGTATGGGGAGGGGTTCGGGGGGCTCTTAAGGGGTTAACCCAAAATGGTCGGAAAATACGCCCCCTTAGTTGTTGCCCTGATTCTCATTGTGCATGCCCAGGCGCATCCCATGGGATTTTCCATCCGGTAGAAGCTTTTTTCCTTTCCAAATCAGTTCTTGCGAGAGGCCTTAAGCTCCCAAATTGAGGAACCTCACGAAAAAATAGTGGCGCACACCTCTATTATCGTATAGCACGCGTCCGTGGGATGATTCAATACGGACGGTGACCCGCGCTACGCCAGAGGTAGCAACTTGTTGGCTTGGACAACAAAATCTGAATCTGATAGAAGACTTCTTAACCCCGAAAGAGTCAGGAAAAGTTATTCTTATTTTCGCAACATTCCTTTTTTTTTTAAGCCTAGGCCATGGGGTTGCTCTCGTAATCGGGTTAGCATTTTTCGATTTTTTTCAAAACCAGTTTTTGTTGGTGAGGTTTAGAGGTCCTTAACCTCCTTAACGTTGTTAAGTGAGACGCCCGTCCGAATAAAATTGGTCCACCTCTAAGGTACTATTAGTAAGCTCCTATCCTGTACCGAACCATTCCTACTGTTGGTGCCCTTAGTAGCATGTGTCAGCGGCTTTAGTCAGGAGGAAGGAAGAGAGTCAGCAAGCGCTCACCCAGCGGGTGCTCCATATCTGGGGCGGTCGTCCGAGTGCGTTCTCCTCTCCTCGCCCGTCCAAGGTCGTGTTCAGCTGAATCGGCCGCCGCCTGCTCCACGTCATCGAGCATCACAGCAAGAGTTTCCTGGAGCGGTGTAGGCAACCGGGGGAGTGGGTGGGTAGGAAGAGGCGGGGCAGGGGGCGGGGGCACGCTACTGTCAGTTTTAAAACGTTTTTTTTCGTATGTTGCATGTAAACGTCGAGTCAAACATTGTTCACTCTCAATTTCATAAGGAAGGTCGCGTTTTGTTTTGTGCTGCATCAGGAACGACAACACCACCAACAACAACAACGAAACCAACAACAACAACAACAACAGCAACAACAACAACAACAACAACAACAACAACAACAACAACAACAACAACAACAACAACCCTCATCACCTCCATGATCCTGGAAATCAACGGTCCGCAAAAACAAGCCTCCAGCGAAACGGAAACCTTCAGGCGATCGTTTAAAACCGTCCTCTCCGATTCAAGGATTTCTGCTCATGGTCAAGACGAGAGGGGGGAGGGGGGGAGTTGAAGAGGGGCAGAAGGGATGGGGGGGGACAGGGGACGCCTGCTACGATAGAGATAGCACTTTTTGGCGATCTGTTTTCTGAATTTCTAAACCGCTTAACCCAATATCGCTGGAAGTTCGTTTTGTTTTCGTAGGTGCTTTCGTTTTTTTGGCGTACTTATTGGACATGAGGTTGGTAGTTGGGTTGCGCTTCCGCCCTTTTCTTCCTCTGTATCAGCTTTTTGGCTGGGTATAGAGCTCCCCAGGTGCGAAAAGGCTCAAAAAACAATTGACGCACCTCTGCCGTAGCATTTGTGAGGGGGGAGCGAGGAAAGGGGGGAGAGGGGGTGGCATGAAGATTGAATACTTGCCGGTGAGGGGGGGGGGTCAAACGGCGTAAAAACGCATGGCGAAAGGGGGCGCTGTTTAACGGCATGTCAAGACGAATGTCAGACGAACCGGCACATATCACCCCAGACGAAACGGTACGTTTCGCCAGACGAAACGGTACGTCTCACCAGACCAAACGGTGTACGTCCCACCGGACCAAAAGGTACCTCTTATCAGACCAAACGGTATCACGGCAATTTCACCACACCAACCGAACCGCCCCATCTCACCGGGAAAAAACGAGCATTTCTGGTACTTGAGGAGCGCATATTTCACCCCCCCCCAAAAAAAAATAGGGTAAACTGGAAGTGTAACCCGATGGCCGAACTCATCAATGGCGTAGACTAGATAAAAAAGATAGTTTTAAAGCGCGAAACGAAGAGGACATTCCGACGAATTGGTGTTGAAGAGGTCTAAGGAGCCCCGTCATTAGCAGACAATACGTTAGCCAAAACAAAGCACCGTATCTCTATCGTGGCACGTCTTCTTCTCAAAAGGCGAACAAGAGAAACGGATTGCCTTGGCGGTCAAAACGGGACATCTCGTCAGACAGCGCGGCATTTTTTTTTTCACCAGACGAAACGGCGTACATATCTTCGAGGACGAAACGGCATATCTGAAACGGTTTTACCTTTGCCAGGCGAACCGGCACATCTCACCAGCCGAAACGAAACACCTCATTGAAGACAACACAGCGTTTTGTCACCGGAAGAAACGGCGTAAACCATGATCACGGAGACGCGCCTGCTGCGATAGATAGAGGTAGCACTTCTTTGTCAAAACCGTTGCCTGGATGATCGGGCGGGGTCCCTTAGCCCAAAACGATCGTCGCAAAGCAAGTCTTGCTTTGCAACGTTCTTCGGTGTACATCTAGACCCATGAGATTGTTCGTTGAAGGTTGAGGTTGCCCTTTCCTTTTCCTCTACATCAGTTTTCAGGAGTTGTGTATATCGTTGGGGGGGGGGCTCACTTTTGGGGCCTATTTTTTCCAGTGGGCCTGGCTCGGTCGCCCGAGCGACCCTCCTAGTCCTTTGCGGCGATAACCTGTCGTGTTGCTTTGATTCTGCGATATGACAACCTCCATGGGGTGGGTAGCTACGCTCCGACAAATAACAAATCGCCTGAAGACTGTTTTGCTCTGAGGTACAGAGTCGAACGCGCGAGTAGGGCCCAAAATCGGGCGTGCAAAAGAGGGCATCCCCCCCCCCCTACCGTGTATAGATAGAGCTCATCAAACGTGAAGAGCCCTAGAACATAATTGGAGTCATCTCACGGTTAGGGTGATGCTTTTATGGGTCAAACGTTTCTGACCGATGTGACCGGTGTGACCGACGTGACCGATGTGACCGATGTGACCGATGTGACCGATGTGACCGACGTGACCGATGTGATCGATGTGACCGACGTGACCGATGTGACAGATGTGATCGATGTGACCGGTGTGGCCGATGTGACTGACCAATGTGACCTACGTGACCTATGTGACCGATGTGACTGACCGATGTGACCGGTTGAGCTCCTCAAGTGTGAAACTATCGGACAGTATGATTATATTACGAGTACAATGGTTGTGTTTAGGACTGGCCCATAAACATGTTGGTCGAGTTACGCGAACGAATGTCGTCGAAGTAATGTTTCGGGTGATATTGATATTGGTAAGCTCTTCATGTTAGAAGCTCGGAAAATTCTTAGAATCTGCTGCACCCCCGGCAGTGGGATACACTTATTGGTGCATCTCTACACTGTACAAAGTGTCATAACGAAACGGCCAAACGATCTCACCGGAGAGCTCTAGCGGGCAGAAGAAGGAAACCGACATTTCTCGAACGAAATCCGTCGGTCGAAGGCCGAGCTTCAGCTGCCGGCACATGAAGTCGATGTTGGTCTGCACGAAATGAAAAAAGAAAAACGTACGGAGAAAAGGAAATGGAGGAGCAAAAGCGAAAAAAAAAAAGAAGGAAAAGGAAAAGGAGAAGAAAAAGGAAAAGGAAAAGAAACAGGGAAAGGAAAAGGAAAAGGAAAAGAAAAGGGAAAGGGAAAGGGAAAGGAAAAAGAAAGAGAAAAAGAAAAAGGAAAAAAGAATAAAAAAAAGAAAAAATGAAACATAAAAATAGAAATAAAAATGAAAATGAGATAGGCTATACACGAGGCCCCCTCCACATGCTCTGGAGAGTCGATATCGGAGTACCACAGGCGACCAAGGCTGCGTCGAGCAGGGGGGGGGAGCACTTCTAGGATTCGTACTACATTGATGGAGGTCATAGTAGCACTTTGAGGCGGAAGAATTTTTCGAATGACTTGTCTCTCGTTAACCTCAAAATCGTCGGAATGCCGCTCTTGCTCGGCAATATTTATGTGTGGTCATTATACCATTGATAGGCCATGTCTGCTCAAATCGAGTTGCGCTCTCAGTGTACTCAAAAACGATTTTTTCGGGTGAGTTATTGAGCTCCTTAACCTTTTCGGGGCTTGACTATATCTTGGTTATAGTATAGGGAAAAGTTGACCGAATAAAATTGACGATTACGGCCTCCTTCACACGACGCTGCCCGGGCTGCTACTAGATTAGCTCACCATGATTCCACGGTAAAACTCCAACGCAAGCACCTGCAGGACACGCGCATAGCTTGCACTGGCATGAGTAGCGCTCCTCGCCCACACCGTGGTAAAAAGCCTCTCTATTGTACGTTTGTTTTGTCTCTGTGGATTGACCCCAAAGGGGTGGGTAAGGCGAAGACTCTCCAGAAAAAATAAAAATAACGGTGCACCTCTACCGCAGCATATGTCCCCACACATATTGCGAGTAACTCGTCCCAAAAAACGCGGGTGCAGTGCTTTGCGCGAAAAAAACCTGGTCCACAATTTTTGGAGACAAACCGGTTAAAACTACGGTACAACAGGTTTTTGTTGGGGAATTAGAGGGTGATAGTCTGCCTGACCGATTTCAAAAGGTCGACCGATTTTTGCCTACCCAGACCAAGCCTTATAACATTTTGCAGTTTCGAGCAATGGAGATCTGGTGGTCAGTGAACCGCTAGGAATCATCCCGCCCGCATCCCCCTCTTCTTCCCCACCTCTATCTCTCTCGCCCCCCCCCCGGCGCGCGCGTTCCCTCGCTCCTTTGCTCAACCTCCATTCTTCCGGACACGCCCAAGTTTCTCGCTGGTACCATAAAGTATATGACCCGACGATCGAGGTGTCACGTTTTGTCTGGAACGTTTTCTGAATGACGGGACTTCTTAACCCATATCAGGCCTCAGAGGGGAAAAAAATGGCCACGACTATTGGCGAATACGGTATCGGCCACTGCCAGTTAGCGAAGATAAAATTGGTGCCCGAACGACGACACCAAGAATGCAAGGACTCGTACGGGACGGGCGCAGCACGATCCTTCCTACTCGTACTGCTGCGTTATCACGCTACTACTGGCAGGCGCTTGAAAGTAGCGCAGTCGTCGTTTTTTGGGCAGCTACACACACACGGGCCTTAAAAAAGTTATAACCCAAAATCAACGGAATTTCGGTATTTTCTTGTGCGATTTTTTTTTCGTGGTATGCCCAGGGACCATGAGGTTGTTCATCCGGTTCCAGGTTCAGTTTTTCTCCGAATCAGTTTTTGGGAGAGGTCTAAAGATAAGCAAAAGGCGCTCCTTTACCGTGGCAAGGGTCGTACTTCGAAGTATCGTACCTGTGCTCGCCAGAAGAAGGCTACTCTCAAGACCCTAGTCTTGTCCGGTAGCGAAGCGGTCGTGACTGCACCAAACACGGCAGAAATAACAGCAGCGACAGCGGCAGCAGCGACAGCGGTATCAGCTATATATAGTAATAGAGCAGCAGCACCAGCGACAACAGCGGCAGCAGCAAGAGTAACTGTTAGAGCTTGTTCGAGAACAAAGGCGGAGTTTTGTCCGGTAGCCAGGCGCTCGTAACTGCACCAACCACAGTAGCAATAACACCAGCGACAGCAGCGACAGCAGCAGCAGCAGCGATAGCAGCAGTAACAGTCGTAGAGCAGCGACAGCAGCAGCAACACTGCAACAATATCTCAATGTGAGGTTTACCGTTTCAGCCTGAAAGGTGCTACCTCTACCGCACAATGCGCTCGTATCCCTCCTTCTTTTTTAGGCAGCTAAACAAAGGGCCCCTGCGTTTTACGCGGCCGTGTGTTGGGTATTTGTTGTATCTGTCGGGTCAGGTGACAATTGTGTACGTGCCGGTGGAATAACGGTATATTGTTGTTGTCAAGAATACACTACATTAACAGCTAGCTGCGGGATTGAATGCTTCGTCGAAATTCATGTTTGCAAGCTGTGTGCGATACTCCGATCGCACGTGTTGCTGAGTGTGTGCCCTCAGTAGGGGTATAAAGGTCGGGGACTTCCCCTAGAACAAGCTTGTACCAGTGTCGACGGGATGATGGTAATCGATAAATTCACGGAACACTCTTGACCCTGTTTTCGAGGCGGACACTATCTGACTGCTGTGGAAAGGTATACCTGGTGTATATACTAGAGCCGAAAAAAAACGATTTGTGTCAGTCGTTTTCCCGGTCAGACGCCGCACATCTCCGACTTCCTCGGCCAGCGCAATAATGGAGTATGAGTTTAAGGGGGCCGGATAAAATAAACGGGGGGGGGCACGTTTAGCGAGCGAGAGCCCCCCCGTCAACTCCCTGATATAAGATGGATCATAACCGTCGTGTTCATGAGAACAATCAACACTTCATATTTTGTTAGTAGTGTGATAGTATTAACAAGTGGTCTTATTGCGTCTTATCGTTTAGGAAGGGCCTTGCAGCAATTGGCAA
Organism: Undaria pinnatifida; assembly: GCA_012845835.1. Taxonomy (NCBI): domain Eukaryota; class Phaeophyceae; order Laminariales; family Alariaceae; genus Undaria; species Undaria pinnatifida. The sequence goes on along the minus strand of JABAKD010000001.1, from coordinate 2,830,175 downwards.
TTACCATTCCATTGCGCGGGTTCAATTCCTAAACCAAAAACAAAATGAAAAAAACATACGACGAAGGCTCAAGACTGCGCAAAACGAAACGGAGAGGCCACTCGCACGAGTGACCCTGAGCCACTGCAAAAATAAAAAGGCCCCAATAGTGACCCCCCCGCCCTTCTCTGCCTGCTTGGCGGAAACCTGACGTGCTCCGTCCCGGCATAGTATGGGGACGAGAGGGCCTGTCGTCGTACGACACTACGGCCATGCACAAACTGAGTATCCCCTCCCCTCCCCTACCGTAGCCTTGCTAATAACCCTCCAGTGAGGATCACGATTTAATAGAGCTCCGTGTGACAAGCCGAAACAAGCGCTCTCAACTACGCATCGCTCTTATTTGTAGTGAGAAAATAGATAGCTTTTAGCACAGGCGGGACATGCCCATTTCTTTTTTACGGCTCTTTTTTAAGCCGCGAATGCTCTTATCCCGGGCGCTCCTCACCCGTTTAGAGCGCCTAAAATGCGTCGCTATACTAACTTCAAGTAAATGTGTCCCGCAAAAAAGGGCTCCCAGCTGACAGGGCGTTAACTCGGGGTACCCACGGTAACGGAAACCACCCATTCTTAGGTACGTCGTAATTGCTTTAAGCTGCTATAAGGGCTAGGTTCAAAGCTTTCGCCCTTTCGGAAGCACGCCTCTGTGCTGTGTAATATAAACAAGAAATCGCGAGAGTTGCTGCTGGTTTGGTTTTCGGGCGCCCTCTCGTTGTGCTTGTGTATTCGATCGCCGTATTCGATCGCCGTATTCGATCGCCGTACCTCTTGAACTGTGGAAGAGGGGGCTTCGCTTTGCCTCCGGCAGCGCGTGCGCCCGAACGACCTTGTCCACCGCTTCGGCCGCTTCCTTCAAGCCTTGCTCTAACGAGACAAACAATGGTGGGAAGTTTTTATCCCCGGTAGATGGGTGCGGGGCGGGGGGGGGGCTAGCTCAGTGGGTGAGTGGATGGGTGGATGGATGGCTGGGTGGGTAGTTGAGTAGGTCGGAGGATGGGTGGGTGGGTGGTTGGGTTGGTGAATGCGGGTGAGTACAGTACAGCGTACTGTAGGGCATACGCATATATTTAAAAAAAAAATGGATTACATAACAGTAATATATGTAGCGTACAATAGCACCGCGTATTGTATTCGTAGCGCTTGTGCGCATAGTGGGTAGGCGGACCTGAGGCTCCCTGTTTGGCCTCGAGATCCAAACAAACGGACATCCCCACGCCAGGCGGAAGCGGTTCCACCGGCTCCTCAGTCGACGCTATCGAACACAGACGCAAGAGAGTTCCACAAAAAGAGGCGGGGGGGGGAGGGAGGGAGGGAGGGAGGGAGGGAGGGAGGGAGGGAGGGAGGGAGGGAGGGAGGGAGGGAGGGAGGGAGAAAACGAGTCAACGTGGGCGGGAATAGCCTTGCGACGTACCCCCCGAACAACGTGATTACCACATATTCCCGAACACTCGCATTTTAGGTGAGTTTTACGCAGGGTGGAATGTCGGAGACAGAAACAACCGTATTCTTCCGTTCGCGTAGGCACGACGCTTTTTAGCAGCCGGCTGGGGTCACAAACCACACAAAAACACCTCTCTTTCCCTGGTTCGTCAAAGCTGCCGGTTACTGACAAGTTGTGATGGAGCTGGGCTAGGGGGTTCGATTGTCATTGGTACTCCTGCCGGGCTGGGGGGGGCGAGGTGTATCAATTTCATGCGTATCGGGGTGGGTGGGGTCGGTGGGAGGGTTGAGGGGTTGGGGGGGCACACTCAAAACCCTAAACACGCACCGTTTCCCTGATGGATGAAGCTAGCGGTTATCGAGAACCCCCCTCCGCCGTCGTCATCTTCGTCATCCCCATCTCCCACGGCCATTCGCACGGTGGCTCTCGCGTCAGCCTCCTTCAAAGGGAACAGAAGGTTTGCTTTTGTCCCCGCAGCGGCCACGCCACCGAATCCGGGCGGAAAACGCGTAGAATGGGGGAGTTCCGGGAGGGAGTGAGGCGGGAGATCGAGGGGTCATAAGGGGGGGGGCAGGAGGTACTTGATATTCGTTCATGGCCGTAATCGTTAGCGGGGGGAGGAAACGCCCAATCAGTTCACCTCAGGATCACCTACCAGAAAAAAAAACAGAGAACGACCAATCGCATGCACCGGACAAATGACCAATCCGTTCGCGCTAAATGAAGAAGGGCCAGTCAATCGACTCACCGGATATCATTCCTTGCTGCGCTAAGCCTTCCAGCAGCCGCCTGACGTAGCCGGTAAGGGAAGAAAACTTCCGCACCCCGCGGAAAAGACCGGTCTTTGCGCGGATGAGACTGCTCTCAATCCACTTTTGTGCAAGGAGCAAAATTGACAAGAGGTGAGGGTGGGAGCGAGCGCGGGGTAAGGGGCAGACTTGGTATGAGTGATGCACACGCGGAACGATTAGGATGTGAGCTCCATTCCTATTTCATCCATGCGCGAATCGATACTCTGTTTGATGTCGTATCGGAATTTTCGATATATTGTCGAAATAGCACAGTTTCGGTTGTTCTTGGTCTCACATCAGCTCTTGTCAAAAACCTGGAATCCATGCGGTAGTGCTGGAGACCCAAGTCTGCATATATCCTATCGGGGAGGGGTGCACATATCGAATTAAAATATATATATATATATAGTTTTCGATCGATACATCGCATCGTGTCGAGTTTTGATAAATATCGTGTCCGAAAAATTGAGATATGTCGTATCGAAATTGTCGATATCGGAGCATCATTTCCATGTCGAAATATAAAAAAAATTCGGCACACCCTTCCGACTTTTCGAAAATCTGTATCGAAGTCCCAAATATCACAATGTTTCAACGATAGGTTTTCGATATATCGAAACATCGAGCTCCCGACATACCAGGGGCGGAAAAATAACAAGTTTTTTCCCCCCTCCGCTCCCTGGAATCTGCACTTGTGTTTTGTGCTTACGCTGAATGAAAAATACCGACGAATCAACTAGACCGACAGCAGACAGCAGCACGTAGACAGCAGCACGTATACATACGAAGTATCTTATTAGCTTTTAAGGTGTTCCCGCTTACAACAGGGGGTCCCCCGTTGAGGCCATGGCGTGCTATATAGCACTATGACCGCCGTATCGGGGGAGGCCGCCTGGCCATGGCGTGCTATATAGCACTATGACCGCCGTATCGGGGGAGGCCGCCTGACCATGGTGTGCTATATAGCACTATGACCGCCGTATCGGGGGAGGCCGCCTGGCCATGGCGTGCTATATAGCACTATGACCGCCGGATCGGGGGAGGCCGCCTGGCCATGGCGTGCTATATAGCACTATGACCGCCGTATCGGGGGAGGCCGCCTGGCCATGGTGTGCTATATAGCACTATGACCGCCGTATCGGGGGAGGCCGCCTTACATCATTCAAGACTGTGACTGTGAATTCCGCAGTCACGCCGAGCGATTTCGACCGCCGTATATCGGGATACCGCTTTGCTCAGACCGCTCACTTACTCGTGAGAGCGGCTCAAAGCCGGTAGCTTTAAATGCCCCCCCCCCCCCACCCCCACCTTGGCCATACGGTGTGTTGAGGGAAAATATCGGAATGAAAACGTATCTGCAGGGCCCAATGGAAACTGCGATTTTGTGTAGGGGACCTGGACCTACCAGAAAGAAGAAAGAAGTCGGGAGGAGGAGGACGTGGCTAAAACAATGTGCCCGTGTGGCACAGCAATAGAGAGTAGGACTCACAGAGTAGGGGAATGTGCAATGCACAAGGAAGAACGGGATGCGTTAGAGGAAGAGACGAGGAAGTTAGACGTATGCGACATGAGAGAGTTTTGTAGGCTCGAGAGTAGCGAGAAAACGATCGCTATCCTAGAAAATAGATGGTGGCCGCAGGCGGCGAAACGGGGAGGGGATAGGACAAGCAAACGACTTTCTATGTGATATATGGAAGAAGCGTAATGAGCGAATAAATGTTGGCGGTGTCTCCGTCAGGAGTAGGAACGGTGCTCCGTCTCGAAAGGGATGGCCAAACAACTAGAAAGGCAAGCGACAAAATGAACACGCCCCCGCGACCGTAGCTGTGGCCATGGCGAATTCCCGGCGATTTCGGGTCAACGAGCGCCGTCCGTCATTCAAAATATATACATATGTATATAAATATATATATATATATATATTGTCGAAAACAAAACAGAAAAACATGCTACGAATACCTAGCTTTCTCTCTAGCGTAGCGTGCGTCCACGCTTTCCCTCGTCTCTTACCGATAGGCCTTCCTCCTCGTCCCTCCCCGACAAGAACCATGGAAGCCAGAGCCCCCGGTGGACCTTCTCCACGTCGTTGGCGGAGGCGCGAGAAACCGGCTGCGAATTCGCAAGCCTGGTAATTCAGGGGCGAGCGAGCATGGCATATAGGGGGGGGGGGAGGGGGGGTGTTTATGGCCTTGGAAGGCCGACATTTTTCCTGACTCGAAGGCGCCAGCCTTGTAGTATGGGGGCGAGCGAGCACGGTGTAAACATTAGGCATCAATACAATTCGACGCGAGTCGACGAGGGAAGAAAAACCTGAAGCGGAATACGTGACGTCTATCGTAGCGTGCGTCAGAGCTAAGGATGTTTGAGGTCGTTTTTAATTTTTTTTAATATTTTCTGTGTTGGTGTGTGGTTTTAATTGTTGTTTTTTGCTGTTTTCGTTGCGGTTCCCGGTGTGTGTGGGGAGGGGGGTTGTATTTTTTTGTTTCGTTGATTCATGCTTTCTTTCCTTTCCTTTGTTCAAGTTTTAAAGCATAATTTTTCGAAGCCGCTGTTCCTGGCCCACGGGGTCCCGTTACGTTTCCGTTGTTTTTCTCTCTCATTCCTTTGGTTTTCTTTCATCTATGCAACGTTTTCGACACCACCATTCTCGGTCGGCTGTGTCGCGTCCCTTGCCCATCGTAGAGCAACAAAAAATGTAGAGGAGATAACGATGATGTCGTTCCCCACCCGCAGCTCAGTTCTCCCGAACAGATGCGATTTCCGTTTAGTCCAATGCCTACGACAATTTTTAACCTGGCTATTAAGGCTACCGTCGGGGGGGGGTTCCCATTTGGGACCTTCTATATCGCAGTGGCTCGCAGAGGTTACTCGGGCGAGTGGAGTGATCCCCCTGATCCTTTCGCGGTATTATTTTTTTGACGAGTGCCGCAATAGAGGTGCACCGCATTTTTTTGTGAGGTTCCTCGCGTTATTAGGGGGTTCAGACACTTCCGTCTTAACCCCCCAAAAAATATGATTTTGGAGAAAAACAAAACTGCTACGAGAGTATGTACCGGATTTAAAGTCCCATGGCCTAGGTGTACAACGACAATCATGCAAAAAGAAAAATAATGTGGTATTTTTCCGAAATTTTTGGGTTAAGAAGCCCCCCCGTCATTCAGAAAACCAAAATGGCCCAAAAGAATAAATAAATGGTATCCCTCTATCGTAGCACGCGATTTTTTTTTTTTTCGGATACTTCACTTTTTCGGTATGAATACTGCAATGGAAACAATAAGCTACGCTTAAAGAAACAAGAAAATGCCATGGTATTATATCCACGTATGTTTTTTTCGGTCCGCGAGGTGGAGAGGCACTTGTGTGAGTGGCTCAAGCCCAGTGGTAAAAGGAAGGGGGTATCATCGACCCTGCCATAGCCTTGACTTTGATTACCTGTTACGCTTCCGCCGCTCCTCGACGAGCTGAAGGAGGACCTTGGCTCGGACGCTCGCTCGGCTAAGCTCCTCTTCCACCTGGGAGAACAGAGGTGAGGTGCGCACTCGAGCGGGCGTAAAAAAAACATGGTTTTATCACATTTGCCCCGCCCCAAAAAATGCGGGGATAAACCAACCCACTTAAAGCAGAGGGTAGAATTATTTTTCGCAGTACAGCAGTGGTCATACCTCTGGTAGTGCCGACATGTGGCACTACCAGCGAGAAAACGCCGGCACTATACGGCAATGATACGCCGCGCTCCGCTATTACTTGGATGTACGTAACAGCAGCAGAGTGCTGTGTGCTACAAGCTGCAGCTGACAGCTTGGAGAAAAAAAAAGTTGTACGTTTTATTCCGCCGCATAAAACGGTTTCAAAAACCCGTTTATTACACACTAAATACAAGTATATTTTCAGACCCCCTGATCATTTTGTTGAATGACGCCCAAGCACGTGACCACGTGGCGCTGCCTACGCACGATGATTGGCCGATTACAGCGGTGTCTTCAGTTCTTTCTAATCTGCAGTGGTTAGCGAGATACGACCTTCGGATTGATTATCCGTTTTTAGGCTGGCCCAGCTCGTACATTTCCCATTCGCGTCGAGAGGGCGATCCCACAGGCACAATAACTGGAAACCCACTTGAAACAGAGTCCAAGGTGTCGGGACGTGGCACTGCCAGCGGGAACATACCGACACTACAGCGACCCGACCGGCATTATATAGCGGGCAGTCCACTTGAAATAGAGAATCGACGTATTCACGGTACGGGGGCGGGGGGGGTCCCTTTGTAATGCCGGTGTGCGGCACTATCAGCGGGTGATTACCGGGACTACAGCGGCAACCGGCATTAACACTTCGAACTCCACCATCAATGGTGGTTCCTTCCCATCTGGCCAAAGCTGCGGAACGGGGGGGGGCGCATCCTTTTTCACAGCCTAGTTTGAGCCACTCACACGAGTGATTCTGTACCTCGCTGGCAAAATCGCTTTTGGCATTGTTTTCGGGCGAAGCGTAGCTAACCATTCCGTTGCGGTTTCCTATCGCAAAGTTAACGGGGCACGGAAGCTTAAGACCGCGAAAGCAGCGGGGGGGGCGGGGCGCTCGCGCGAGTGACCCCTAGCCCCACTGCAAAAGAAACGGCCCCGGAAGCCCCCCCCCGATACCGTAGATTTGGTCCTATTTTGTGTCGAAATCGATCTCGTAGGCACAACAGTGGACAACGGGAACTTCTCTCCAATCGGCCGCAAGGAAGAGACCAATGTACCGTATTGTAGTTAAAAGCGTTTTAAACGAACCCTTTGGGTGAAAATGATTGAAAACAACCCTTGAAAGCGTTAAACGAACCCTTTGGGTGAAAATGATTGAAAACAACCCTTGAAAGCGTTAAACGAACCCTATTACATAGAATGGTCAACACAACCGTCGGGCTTAAAACTGCAACAGTAAAGCGAACCTAAACATTGATTCCGACGAGACCATGGATGCAGTAGGGGAGGGGGGTGTACCCCCGTGTCACTGATTAGCTCGAGCGTGTCGCTCGAATGACTCTGTATATTTAGTAGTCGAAATTCCAGGCGCGGCGTAGCTAACTAACCGTTTTTGATGGTGGTTTCATGTGGCAATCAGAAACAGTACGAAACCTTAAGATCAAATGAAGACCGAAAAATAAAGTACTAGAAGGATACTCGAGCGAGTGACCCCGAGCAACTGACAAGGCGAAGCGTCCATCGAATGAACGCCACCGCCGTAGCAACGGTCCCGAAGTAGCTGTTTTTCCCTAACAAGCGGTTTCACTTCGTGACGGGCTTAGCGCCCAAACCTTTATTTAGGGTCGCTCCTCAGAAAAAAAAAAAAAAAAAAACGAATCGCCTGACAAAATGTCAACGATATTCCTGAAGGTTTTGAAAAGAAATTGTGAAAAGTAAGGTTTTTCAAACGAAAAAAGCAACAAAAATCACGTCCTTGTTGTCGTTTTTTGTTGGTCAGGAATCATGACATGTTGGTGTTTTTTGTGAAAAATGTCGACACCGTAACGATTCAACCTCCGTATTCCTGACGAAAACAAACATCACAAGTCGCGAAAACCTGTTCACGTTTTGTATTTTGGCACGAACATTCCTGACATTTTATTTTTTCGTGTTCCATAGGAACCGTTCGTTTCTTGCAACCACAGTTTTGTGGACTTTTTACCTGGGGCTACGCAGGTAACCCGTTTGAGAAATGCCTCCACAGGTTTGCTTGCAAACTACTTGCAATCAAAATGGGATTGATTCCTGTAGTAAAAAAGGGGGAAGAGCCCCCCCCCCCCCGCCCGCCCCCCCGCCCCGCCCCGCCTCCGCTCAGCTCACCCTTAACATAGTCATTATCTCGCCATTGTCGGCCAAGAGAAGCTGCGCCTCTTCCCTCGCCACGCTTCCGGCCAATCCCGTCTGCGGTCTGTCCTCCTTTTTCCCACCCTCCGACAAAACGGAACCGCCTTCCAAGTCTATACGGTCGAATGTGTCCTGCATTAGATGGAAAAATATCGCAAGGAGGTTCAGGGGGAGGGGGAAGGCCAGGGGGAGGGGTGGAGGGGGGGGGGGGGGGGCAGAATAGCTTCCATTTTCCCTACGTAGCATGCTCGTTTCCACGGACACAGACATACTTATCCTTAGTGTTCTTCCAGGAGCTGGTGCGTGCCGTGCCTGCCTGCCGTATATCAAGCGAGGTTGTGTTTCACGTCGGACAATGATGTAGCATCGAAGGACGGTGGGTCGTGTTTGCCGGTGAGAGTGCCCTACCGATATCTCGAAGGAAGATTTTCGACCGTGATTTCTAGAGGAGCTTGCCGCCGAGGCTCTCGAGACTGCGTTTGCTGTGCACCGGGACACGTTTCGTGGTCTGTTTGGCAATCCTCTCAGTTTTACGCTCAAGCTTTCAATTGGCACAGGAGCGTTGCTAGACTCAGTGACTGACTCAGACACCGTCATGGACAAACCGTGATCCTTACCAGGGAATCAACAGGAAGAGGGCGTGACGAACAAGCTACTCGAACGTGGCGATCAAAATCGCCATCCTAGCCGCGACCGATGGGGCGGCTCAAAGCAGCCCGTTTGGCAAGGCCAAACCTCTGAAGCTACCGCCATCGACCCTACACAAGGGGTGCAAGCGGCCTTTACGAAACGTCTGGGTTGTTGTCTAGGATAAAGAATGGAAATCGGGGAACATTTTTTTTTATTTGGTTCGAACATTTTTTTTTTATTGTCTATGATAAAGGATGGAAATCGGGGAATCAAACCCCGTCCTTCAGGGAAAAAATCAGCCAAAAAAAGTCCTGCCTCTCTGTCGCATCATGCCTCCCCCACCAACATCCCCCCCCCCCCACCCACCTCGGCCAACACAACACAAGCCCGGCGGGTGTTACCTTCGCCCTCAACCACCGCTGAAGACTCTCGGGGAGAAGATCGAGCCCCAACTCGAGCAAGTCGAGCTCAAGGGGATGGTCCGGCTCCACCATGCGTCGGTGCCCGACAAACCCAGCCTCCGTCAGGTTCCCGTTCGAGGAAATCGTCGCCGTGGTTGCCGTGGCGGCGGCGGCGGCTGCGCTGGGCGGCACCGCGGCAGGGCCCGCCTGGTCAGCGACGAAATCGAGCCAGAATTCCCTGGGGGACAAACAACCGAACGTAGGTGTGTGTGTAGGGTGGCCACAGTGGTGTTATGGATTGGCGTGTGCTGCGATGGAGGTATACCTTTTTTTGGCTATTTTTTTCCCAATGACGGGGCACCTTAACCCAAATTCGTCGGCGGAAAAAAAAGGTAACTTTGTTTTTGCCTGATTATTTAGTGTTGTGTACCTAGGCCATGGGATCTTTCACCCGGTTCATTCGTAGCATTAACAGTTATCAATTTTTCTCCAAAAACCATATTTTTTTCTTTCGCGGAGAGGTCTCAAGATCTTAACTTGAGGAAGCCTCAGAACAAAAAGGTGGCTGTGCACCTCCATCGTAGCACGCGTCGATTACAGCTACACGCTACCATAGAGATAGACCATCAGCTTTCTGGGTCCCTTCGCTTGGGGACCTCTACACCCCCTTGGGTTTAAAAAAGAAAAAGAAAAAAAGGATTACGAGAAAACTAAAATTGATTCGTACCCGATGGACAAATCCATTGCCTAGGGTGAAAAAAAAGCGTTAATATTGCAAAAACACTACAGTAGACATTTGGCGACGATTTTTTGGGAAAAGGAGCCCCGTCGCTCGGTAAAAAAAAAAAAAAAAAAACATTCACAATTGTCGAAAAGTTCTACCTCGGGGTACCATGGTAGCATTCTTTCCTGGGGAAACCTCGCTGGCAAAGTATTTTGTTGTTGTTGTTGTTGTTGTTGTTGTTGTTGTTGCGGCTGTCGTCAGCTGCGTGTGTGCGCGCTCACGGAAGGTGTGCATCCTTCAACCGGAACAAAACGAGTGGAAGACTATCGGTCTGGATGGCGCGGATCTTCGCGGCCTCAGATATCCGAGAGGATTTCGGGTTCCGTTCGAGGAAGCCGTCGCCGTCGCCGTGGCTGCGACTCTCGGAGAGTGGCGCGGCAGCAGGACTGACCTATGGCATAGTCCCACACCAAATCTATTACAGACGGTCCACACTACGTATCGCACACGATAACATCAGCCATCAGCCAGCAGCCATCTGACATCTGCCATTCCCCCGGCCACTGTGCGGGGTACAATTTGCTATTACCAAAATTGGTCGGGTTTAGCAGCGGGGGGGGGAAGGGGGGTACTCATTTGTTGCGCGCCTTAGCTGTTTGACCGTTGACCACGCATTCTCCTTCGAGACGGAGAGAATGAACCCGCGGAAACATCAACACCTGATTGAACGCTGCTGTTCAACATTTTTTTTGTGTGTGTGTGTGTTTTTTTATTGGCTCTGAGCTAAGGATTGGCGTTATCCCCACCAATCCAAGAAACTAGAAAGGTTTTGGAACTTTGAGGGGTGTGGGAAGAAAGGGCGATTTACTTGTGGCCGATGGTCTTAGCTATAGATTGTTTGTGGCCGATGCTTTTAGCAATGTCTTCGTTTTGCCCTTGGATTGTGTGTAAGACATTCGTCGATTTCAAGCGCGATTGCTTTATTTTATCCTACCCGACCAAATTTGCTATCCCATTAAAACACCCCGATATTTACCGATGGCCAAGCGTTCGGTCGGTCAGTTCCCTACAACCGTGTCGCCGGCTTGCTACACCGCTCCCCCCCCCCCCACCCGCGCCCCCCCCCCCCTTCGCGCGCCTCATCCCCCAATCCCGCCCCATCCCATCTATCTACACACGCGTGCTACAAAAGAGGTGCACCCTTATTCTTCTGCTGAAGGGTCCCTGCTCGAGGAGCTCGACGGACGACTTTCACGAAAGAGGTAGCACATTGTTTTTTTACGCGCTAATAACCGTTTTCTGAAGTTGGGTTGCTTCTTAAACAAAAATCGTCGGAATTTAATTTCGTTCATTTTTTCCCAAAATCGTTTTCTTTTTTTCATCCATACCACTACTACTACTACTACTACTACTACTACTGCTACTACTGTAGGCAACTTATTGATTGTTCACCTCCTCGGGTTTGTTGCGCTTTTTCAAATCAGTTTTTTTGGGGGGGGGAGTGGGGGTTTATTGAGCTCCTGTAGTTAGGAGCTCCTCTAGAACAAAAAATAAAAATGGGTGGAACCTCCACGTATTCTGATCGACGGTGCTCCTAAAGCTAAAAATCGCCGGAATTTCATTATTTTTTCGCATTTGTTTTCGTAGGGTACCTAGGCCATGTATTGATTGTTCATCGGGTTTGTTCCACTTTTTCATTTTTCTCAAAAACAGATTTTTTTCTTACCTGTTGGTGGCTAATCGTTCGCCTACTTTTCCTTTGTCGCGCCCAAGCCTGACCAAGTACGCTGCGAAAGTCATGAACAGACGCAAAACGGGGGGAGACGAAAAGCAGGTGTCAGCGAAATGTTTCACTGGCGGGTGCGCCTGCGGTAGGGCTATAGTAGAAGAAATTGCTCGCCAGTAACGTGCACGCTAACGTCAAGGGGGACGCGGGGCACAATAGAGGTGGCTGAATGACGGGGGATCCTTCACCCAAAATCTCCGGAATTTTGTCAATCTTTGTTTTGCAAGCTGAACGATTTTTTGTTTTTCGCTTGGCTATCGGGTTGCACTTTCCTCTTTACTTAAAACATACCAGGCACATATTTTTTTTCTTGTATGGAGGTACTGTATGCAGAGGTTCAGGAATGCATTCCCAATTTGGGCACGAATCACTTGAAAAGTAGAGCCAGATATAGATTTCTGCACACTGCAGCATGATGTACTAAAGGGGTTAAGTCGCGGAAGTGCCTCAGTAAAGAGACAAAAACGGCGCATTTTTACGATCGCATGTATGTGCATGACGAGGCTCCTTGACCCAAAAGCGTCGGGATTTCGTCAAATCTTGCTTTCCAAACTGAAACATTGTTTTTAGTAAATCCTAGATCATGGGTTTTGTTCGGCCATCGGGTTGCACTTTGATCTCTACAAAAAAGAATACGTCTTTTTAGGGTGAGGTATTGTAGAGCTTTTGGGACTGCAGTCCCAACTTGTGGACAAATCACTTGAAAGTAGAGCAAGGTATAGGTTTCTGCACACTGCAGCACTAAAGGGGTTAAGTGCGGAAGTGCCTCTGTAATGACAAAATGGGGCATTTTTACCATCGCATGTGTGTGACGGGGGTCTTTAACCAAAAATCGTGGGAATTTCGTCAATCTTTGTTTTCCAATACTTCGTATGAATGCTGTTTTTAAGCCTAGACCATGGCTTTTGTTTGGTCGTCGGGATGCACTTTCAACTTTACTTGAAAAAAACTTTTTTTTCGGGTGAGGTATTGCAGAGCTTTTAGGACTGCAGTCCCAACTCGGGGACAACTCATTTGAAAATAGAGTCAGACATAGGCTTCTCCACACTGCACCACTAAAGGAGTGAAGTGAGGAAGAGCCTCAGTAAAAAAAGAAAACGGTGCATCTCCACTGCCCGTAGCACGTGAGCAAAAAAAAACACGGTAAAATACCCACCTTTGTTCGCACCAAGCAAAAAATGAAACACGAACACTTGCAGGTCTGATTACCTCGGAATTCCTCGAAGCTCAAGGCTCCGTCGCCGTCCGCATCGAACAGCCTCAGCAGTGCTCCAGCCCGCTCCGCTGCCCTATCACCACAAGGACAAGAAAGCAGGGGCTGTGATTTTCGGCAAGAGACCAGTTGTCAAGCTGGTTGGTCGCCGCCCTAAGCAAAGCAAAGCACATTTCAAGGATGCGAATTTGATGGACCATTTTCTCTTCCTTTGTTTATTCATCCAATTTACTACCCTCTCACTGCACTCGCGCTCCCTCCCAGTAGTAACTCAGATCCAGGGTCACATAGCGGCCCCCTCCTCCCCCCTCCCCCCTCTACGGTACGTGCCTTTCCTTTTTTGTCGCGAGAAAAGTTAATCATTTTCTTCCCGCTCGTCGACTCGCGTCGAATTGGACTATACAGGTTGCTGACGACCAAGGGCTATACGGGGGGGGGGGGGGGGGGTGGAGGGGTACCCTCTTTTTTTATCACTGCTACTGTGATTGAGGCACCTGCCCGAGGAGACTCTTTACCTCACAGCAACATGGTCTGCAGGCGCGAATATTTTCACCCTCAAACTACTCCATGGCGGTGTCATATCGAAAAAAAAAAAACGCGAAAAAGCTCAAGACCGCAAGGGAGCAGGGGGGGGGCGGGGGGGGGGGGGGGGGGGGGGGGGCGTTAAGGTATACCTCTTTTTGTCAAAAAAAAATCTGAATGATGGGGGGGTTCCTTACCCCCCCCCCAAAATCCATTTTTTCTTTTTTCTTCTCAATACCTCGAGGCCATGGGTTTGGTCATCCGGTTGCACTATATTGGTTTTGCGCCAAAATAGTTTTTTTTGTGTGAGAAATGAGAAAACTATAGCTTCTCGAGTGAGATTGAGCGCCAGAAACAAAGCGGCACGCCCTTTTGCGCAAGTGAGCACGGCCCACTGGAAAAAGAGGCCCCCTACAGTGAACCTTCCCCGTGCGTAGCCTTGGCGGGAATCGTTGTCCTTGCGGGCAAACACAGCAAGCAAACGTGCCAAGACCGAAAACATCTGAGGCATCCTCGCTTTGAACAGCAGGTCAAAACCTACGTAAGGAGCCATCCCTATGGCCTTCCAGGCACAACGAAGAGTCACCCCACGGTAGGGGTTGCTGTGGTACGATTGCGCCAAAGAGTCCCTGTCCAAATTGAGCTTCTCATGTAAGGAACTACCGGTTATTGAAGCAATTTCACGGGTACAAAGTATATTTTAGGACTAAGGCACAGAAGCTTCGTCGGGTTGTGCGAAAGAATGCCTTCCATGTCACTTATCGGCTGAGAAGTTGAGTTTCTCACGTGAGGAACTCAGGGACTTTCTGATGCTGCAACCCTACCGTGGGATGTTGGGCACTTTTTAATTCACGCCTCCTACGATAAAGTCGTTCTGCGGTAGCCTCCCCAACTTTTATTTAACGAAGTCGCCGGTTTTGATACCGGCTCCAGGCCGAAGCTCCTGAAATACGGTGTCACTTGCCAACCCGACGTCACCGTTCGACAGTCCTTTGCAAATCAGAAAAATAAATGAAGAGGCATAGTTTCCATAGCATCCTTCCTCGTGCCACAAGCAGCCATGATGATGAAACGTTCGTGAAAGAAAATCGCTGGTTTAGGGAGGGAGGCTGTCGTAGAATCAGTCGATAGAGGTATTTAGTACATGCAGCGCCTTTTTTTTTTGTTCTTTTTGAGGGGGGGGCAAAACGCATTTCCGGGATGATGGGGGGGGAGGCTTTCAACCGCAAAAATCACCCCTTCGTGACAAAAGAAAAAATCGTCGGATTGTCGTCCAAGGTGTTTTTTGCTTCAAATATTCTTCATCTAGACCGATCAGGGTTGTTCATCTGTGTATCTAGACCAATCACGGTTGTTCATCTGTATATCTAGACCAATCAGGGTTGTTCATATGTATACCTAGACCAATCACGGTTGTCCATCTATAGATATAGACCAATCACGGTTGTTCATCTTTGTATCTAGACCAATCAGGGTTGTTCATCTATATATTTAGACCAATCAGGGTTGTTCATCTGTATATCTAGACCAATCAGAGTTGTTCATCTGTATATCTAGATCAATCACGGTTGTCCATCTATAGATATAGATCAATCACAGTTGTTCATCTGTATATCTACACCACTCAGGGTTATTCATCGGGTTGCATCTTCGTTTTTCAAAATCAGTTTTTGAATGTGGGTGGGATATGTACCATTAAAATATATATTATCACGCGAGGAGCCCCGCCAGGAAGAAAATGCGTGCATCTCTACGATAGGTATAGCGTGTGTCAATTGTAAAAAGCAGAAAAAAGCCACAAACGGGAGTTCCAATAAAATGTTTCGGCCGCTCCTGACGTATTCTACGATAGAGGTGTAACGTTCCAAGGCTGTTTTTATTTTCGAATGGCGTTGCCGCTTAACCCAAAATCGACGGGAAAACCATTTCTAACCCCCCCCCCCCCCCCCCGCCCCCTCCCCTCCCCTCCCCAGTTGTACGATTTACAGGATGTGCATGATAAACTGATGCATTCTTTCCACAGCCGCCGTCAGATTGCGTCCCCCGTCAAGAACGTTTTTTTTTTTCTTTGTTTCCGCGTACAGGTTGCTTAACATCACCCCGTACCCTGGTGCAAGCTAAGGTACACTGTAGTTCTAAGGGAAGTCGCCGACCCATATCTATGATGAGGACACATATTCAGTAATAAACGCGATCGGAGTAACGCACACGGCTTGCAAAGATGAGCTTCGACGAAATCTTAAATCTCACAGCTGGCTGGAATGTGTTTTACTTTCGACAAAATGTATGTATATATATATTCGTTTTAAACCTATAATAGGCCGTGGGATTCTTCATCGGGTAGAACTTTCGTCCCCCCCCCCCCCTCAAAATGCTTTTTCGGGAGGGGTAATGAATCGCTCCTTAAGGGAGGAGAGCCCCAGAAAACGAAAATGGTGCAGACCAAGGCCAATGTAGCGGGGGGGGGGGGGGGGGGCACGTTTTGGGGAGGGGAGGGGGTTTCAGTTGTCTCCGGGCGGGTCACTCACGCGCGAGTGTCCCACCAATTTTCTTTTTCGGTACCTTTTTTTCGCTTTCGCCCTGGCTTTGAAGTATATGGAGACGGTGTAAATCCGCAAACGGAATCGTTGCTTATGACGTGCGGCCAAAATCGTCCAAAATAGAGTTTTTTTTTTAATGTATATTTTGTTACTTAAGCAGCGCCAAAATCGTTCAAAACGAAGTTTTTTCTTACGTGTTCTTTCGTCAGTAAGTGTACAGACCCACCCGTTTAAATGGCTCAAACTCGGTGGTGAAAATGAGGGTACATATCATAACATCCCCCTCCACGGTAGTCTTGTTCTGAGACGCCCCCCCCATCGCAGCAGCATGCGTCTCGCTGTGTGTAGAAGCCCGCGTCCACCGGAAAACCTTGGGACCCGAAACACGCTTCCCTCTCTCATACGCAGTGTACCAAGGATCTGGGTTGACGGCACTCTTGCCCCTTGACTTGACGGACAGCCGTCGAGGACCTCCACATAAAAAAACTAGTACGATAAGTCTGAGTGCGCCTTTTGACGGGTCAAGACTACACCGTCAACCGACAGCTTCCTTGACGTGACGGACAACCGTCAAGGACCTCCACACACAAAAACTAGTACGATAAGTCCTAAGACGCCTTTTGACGGGTCAAGACTAGACCGTCAACCGACATCTTTGGTATGTACCATGAATATACCTATGAGCAATCCATCTATCGCGGCTGGCTCTGGTTCGTATCTGGTAATATGTACGTAGTCACCTTACCTGTCTGTGAGAGGCTTTGGCCCCGGTCCATCGTCGGTCCCGGCGTTCCAATCGACAGCTTGGAGGAAGGAGGCAGAGTTTGACTCGTCCACCGTGTCCTTCGGGGCTGGATGTCGACAATGAATCTGCCGCGGAGAGAAAAAATATACATATTCCAAAATCGGAAATACGCACGACGACGACGATCGGTATGTTGGTCGCCAGACAGAGCTACTACTAGGTGGTGTTCTATTGTGGGCTATAGATGACAAAAGTAACACGAAAGCAAACACAAACACAAACACAAGAAAACGCCGGGAGAAAAAAAAACTATACAAATACCGACACTCGGTGAGGTGCGGTGCGAGGCCGCGCTACCTTATCCTTTCATACAAACAAGCGAACGTCCTCTTCTACAGCAGGACGAGTGGTGCAAAGCCTAGCCGCGGGGGGGGGGGGGGGGCTATGGCGCGGCGACTTCTGTTTTTTAAACACGGCTAGTTATGAGTTGGGTAGCCACTAAGGATGCCCCTTACGGTCGAGAAAGCACTTCTCGGGCCAACCATTTTGAGAGTGACACCATCTCCGAAGACTGTCGGAAAATTACGTCATTTT
The DNA here is from genome assembly GCA_012845835.1 of Undaria pinnatifida. Classification (NCBI taxonomy): domain Eukaryota; class Phaeophyceae; order Laminariales; family Alariaceae; genus Undaria; species Undaria pinnatifida. The sequence continues at coordinate 2,812,900 of JABAKD010000001.1, read as the reverse complement.
TTGGAACAGCCACTTTGTGTTTCATTTTGAAATACAGATGAGTTTGAACCCGTATTAACTTAGTAGCTCGTGGGATTGTTCATCGAGCGGAGCGAAAAGTGTTTTCTTACACGTTCGACCTGAAATCGGGTGAGATATTGGAGCGCCGCCTCCATTGGGGGGGAGCCCCAGGAAAAAACGAGGTGTGGAACTACCATAGCATTTACTTGGTCGATACCGTTTATTGTTGGGTCTATTATTATTTTCTAAACAGTTTTTTTCTTACCGGTAAACAGTCTGCCTCGTGTGCTGGCTTGCATTATATGTCTTTGCGTTTTTGGACCGCGTGCTTATTGCGGTTTGCATTTGCATGACCAAAATCACATTTTCATTTTCACATGCGTATATCTCTGTCTCGCAGTTTGTGACCACAGAACTAGTCCCTCTGTGAGGCATCCGCGCGGACACTGCTTGTGGTCGTGCTGGATGTAGATGGATGGAACGATCAGTTTAATTGGAAGAACGCACGCACGCAGCGCAAGGAGTTCTAAGGGGACACAGGGGTAGCATGACTGACTCACCGCATTTCGTTGGTCGATGCCGTTTCTTTCGTTTGACTCTAGACGCGTGCTACCATAGAGGAACACCTTTTTTTGGTCTACCACGTTAACCAAAGATCATCGAAGTTTCGTTACTTCATTTTATTTTTACAAGACTTTCGTTTTGTATACCTACGTAGTGTGTGGGGAATTTTTCATCCGGTATACACGTAGCCGCTTTTAACTTCATCCTAATCCGTTTTCGGGAGAGGTCTAAAAGCTCGTCAAGGGACAGTTTGAGAGAGGGATCTCAGAAAAAAAACTGTGCACTTCTCCCGCAGCGCGTGTCTCTGCCGCAGCGTGTGGCACAAGGGCCTCTGTGCGGGGCACAGTTGCAGCGTGGATTATCGTAGGCTAAATAACCCCCCCCCCACGACGAGAATTTCCCTGCTCTAGATATACATTCACGGAGCGGCACGTCCTACCGCAGGGCGTAGCACAATATGACAACTTTTTTTTTCTTGGTTAAACCTGGAATCCTCAATTATGGAGCTACTGAATGTCGTTAGAAAGAGGCCTGCTACACACGGTGGTAGACGTAGGGTGCAGCTTCATTATCCCCCCCCCCCTCCCGTGGCTCCTCGCTTCAAGGTCTCTCTGTAGCTCACACCGAAAAAACTATTTGTTGAGTAAACTGAAGGGCAACTCGATGAAACAAACTAATATCCTAGACGTTTGAAAAAAAAAATAAAAAAAAAAATGGCATCCCATAGGTATTAAAAAAAATATAGACGCGGGCTACGATAGAGGTGCACCAACCATTGTTTTTTTTCGGAGGTTTCCTCAATTTGGGAGATTAAGACCTCTGCCAAATACTGATTTTGAGGAAAATAAAAACCGCCACGTACCGGATGAAGAATCCCATGGCCTAGGTATACAACAAGACTCATGCAAAAAAAAAATAATGGTTCTGTATTATTTATTTTTTTCCCACGATTTTGGGTTTAGGAGCTCCGTCATTCAGAAACTGGTCGATTTCCGACGAAAAGTGCTACCTGCCTCTACCGTAGCACGCGCCAATTTTGAAAAAAAAGAAGTAATGGCGTTCCGGCGATTATCGGCAAAGAAGCCCGGAGCTATTCAGAAAAAAAAAATGTTTCAGCCTAAAGTGCTACCTCCTATCGTAGCACACACAGGTCCTTTCACTTTTTTTCGACGTCAGTCGTTGGGTGATATGTCGAGCTCCTCGAGCGAACAGCCCCGGCGGAGATCGAGGCTGCGCACCTATACGGTGGCAGGCGCTGTATCGCACCTCGGGTACCCCTTGCCCCGAGAGGACTTCCGCCTCCGCTGCCCGGATGGACTGCCCCGTGGTGTGCAGCTGCGCGATGATGTACGCCCTGCGTCTCTGTAGAGCCACGGCCTGCGATGCGCACGGGCAGTGCAGAGAACACATCAACCGGGGCTGAGATTTGAGCGGAGTTGGTAGGTGGGCTCAACCGCTGATTTCTTAGTAACAAACTACAAGCGTTCGAAGCAATTTCAGACATGCCTAGGGTAAGGGTAGCACTTTATCGGCTGAAGTGTTTTCTGATAGGACGGGTCTCCCTCTTAAGCCAAGACGGTCGGAATAATGCAAATCCTTCTTTTGCAATAGAGGGTTGGATAGATGTACACAGGTCTACGGCCAGGCCATAGGAATCATCTGTTGGGTAGCACTTGATTCAGTTTCACTAGAACGAAACAACATTCTTTCGGTGAGATATCATAGACGGGTGCTACGATATATAGAGGCCCAGCACTTTTTTTACGAAAACTATTTTTCTAAACTTCGGGACTCCTGCGCGCAGTGCTATCACCAGAGTCGCCATGTAGTTTTTTTTTTCCAATTCCTAAATTATTCCCTATTCTTATTCCAAATGATTTGTCCCCATATCGAGAGTGCGGTGCTATAAGGGCTAAGGGGCCGCTCCGCAATTTGTTCTTACATTTTAGTTTTTTAGTTGATTATTCGAGTGAAGCCTATTTTTTTCAGTAGTAAGCTATACTGTTTCTAGAGCGTGTATGCACATTCTAGCGCCAGGAAACACGCGTTACGGACGGAAATCTGCATATACTTTCTGAAAACCAAACCTGCTCCTCCTTTCGCAGTCGATCTTCGACGAGATGTTTTGTTACACCTACTACTGCCAGATCATCCCGTCGCATTCTTCAGCATGAAAGATACATCTCAGAGAACGCCGTTATAAACATCCCTCAGCTGTATATTGGTCAACGAGGAAGACGTGGGAGTTTTCGCGCCACCGATGAACCTCGGCGACAATATCAACCACTGGCATACCGACCGGTGTAAATCTCTAACGGAGCTCGGCGTTCCTTACAGCGCGAGCGCCGCAATGTAGTTGTGTGGGTTGGGAGCTGAGGAATGACCAAAAAACAGGCATATATTTACGTGACGCAAACAAAACAAGGCGTATGGATTAGTGATATGCTGGTTTTAGTGGTTCAAGTAAGATTGGGCTGGACGTATGGTTTCTTCAAAGACCGGCTGCGAAGATTATGCAGGGTTCTGGAGGCGTTCCGTCTTTCCTAAGACGTATTGTGCAGGCCTGTATTGTACTGGAAACAGTATGTATGGCTGCTACGGAAAATAAAAGTTTTCACAAGGATAACGAAAATGGAAAAAAAAAACCCACACATATATGAGGTTACAGTATGGCCAGCGCGGGCATTTTCAATTAGAACTGCCAACAGTGTTTCACGCTAAGTCCAACTAGTTTTGTTCCCCTAAAAATAAACGTGGGTCCTGGGTACGGCAGTAATTCTAACGGCGTCGCAGGTAATAATACCTGTACTGATATTTCCTGTACATGACCACAAACTTAATATACGCGTATAGACTACACCCCTCTGTACCTTGACCTCTTTATTTACATGCAGTTTTGCAGCAGCACCACCAATACGCTCTCAGTCGGTACGTGCATATGTCGTGTGGATATTTAGACCACAGAACAGTAGGTTTGCTCACATCTGGTACAGACGATACACTTCAACTGCAAGATCCTGTCCTTTCAAACTAAGATCCTCCCCACAATCTACGACGGTAAACGTGAATTATTGCAGGTGTCCATACGTGTTGCTGCTGTACCTCGTCGAGCCCACCATCCCTTGCACCCCGATCTTCTTCCTGGCTATCCCCTCCCGTATCGCTCGAACTGCTGTCGTCATGGAGCACACCTATACCTTCCCCGGGGTCCAGATCGGCCCAAGCTGCCGGCACGCCATCACCACCATCACCACCCGCACCTGGCCTGGGACTCAACCGATGTAGAGAATCCATTCACTGGCGGCCGTGTTGCCATGCAAACTTGGAAAGTCAGTGCTCTCCAGAGCTGGCCTTCACCGGACCTCGGATGGATCCATGGATTGTCAGCCGCTGATACTGCTGTTGCTGTTGCCGGTGCTGCTGTCTGGCTGCTGTTGTTGCTGTTGCCACTGCTGCTGCCTGGCTGCTGCTGCTGCTGCTGCTGCTGCCGCTGCTGCTGCTGCCTGCTGCTGCCTGCTGCTTCCTGCTGCTCTGCTGCTCTGCTGCTCTGCTGCTGATTTTGAATTTTTCGTCTACGATAGAACCATAACGCTTCCAAGAATTATGGAAACACTTTCTCGGTTCTCGTTATGCTCGGAGACCGATAATATTTGACGCGTCAACGCACCTAATATGCTTAATATACTATGTTTTTAAATAAGAATCAGTCTGTCTAAGACGTCAAACCCGTTAAACCACGGTCTTCCAGAGTTTGCCACACTCCCACTCTCTTCGCCCGCCCTCTCCGAGGACGCACCCTTCCATGGACAGCACTATGATGGAGCGAACAAGACCATCTCGGGGACACGCTGCCAGGCACGTGTTCGCCATTCGAAAGTCCTGCAGAGCGTTCCTCCTCTCCCTGGCCGCAGCGGTTGCGTGCGTGATTTTGACCCCATCCTTCTACTGCGTTGATGATCCGCTCTCGCCACGCCGGAGTGGTGTCGGCTTTGGGGCTGCAGCTGCTGCAGCAACGGCTCCTAGGCGAGCGGGGAATAGGTCTCGACACAATAACAACTGGGCTGTACTGGTGAGCTGGAGCTAATGGTTGTGCGGTCGGTTCAAAATAGGACATGGGGCGGGAGCCGTCTGCAGCCTCGTTGAGCACAGGGATAATGTACGAGTACAGGCATTAGCTATGTACGGATATATAATGATCGTTTACGGATATATAATTATCGTTTGGTCAGTATGTAAATATCCAAATGGTTCTTATATATTAGGATATGTATGTTGAAATTCTTGCGCTTCTGCTGCTGCTTGTGCTGCTTGTGCTGCTGGCTGCTGCTGCTATTAGTATTATACTTCGAAGTAGTTCGTTCTTTATTGTGTTCGCTGACGATGGCAAGCGAGCGACGAGCTCTTTCAGTATCAAACGGGTATATGCTCGTACTGCGCCAGCAGTGCAGCGTGGTTTACCCCAGGTATACCTGTAACTTGTATCGTTTACACCGAGTCTGCTCTGTAACTGCTGCTGCTTGCTGTTGCTGCTGCCAGTGCGTCTTGTTCATTGTTTAACAGCAATACCACTGCAAAAGCTGATGGTCGTGCCAGATACTGATGCGCGTTGCAGTCTGCTCTGTGCTGTGCTGTTGTGGTACTGCTGCTGCCTGCTCAGTGTTCGTTGTAAAGCTGATGGCGGCAAGCAAGCGACAATTTGTGTCTCTGCAGGGACTCCTTCAACAGCAGCAGTACACAGCAGCAGCAGCGGTGTACATCTGTGTCTCGTAGACTGTGTATTACTGCACTCGTTCAACAGCAGCAGTACACAGCAGCAGCAGTGGTGTACATCTGTGTCTGGCACTGATACACGTAGACTCTGTATTTCTGCACTCGTTCAACAGCAGCAGTACACAGCAGCAGCAGTGGTGTACATCTGTGTCTGGCACTGATACACGTAGTCTCTGTATTACTGCACTGCTGCTGCTACTGCTGCTGCTGCTGCTTCCTGTCCGTTGTTCCTTGAGTAAATGCTGATGACAAGCGAGAGACGGATGACATCTTACTCCTATGACTATATACGAGCACCATATATATAAAGGAATACACGCTTCTAGCGGAATAAACATTCGATCGTATGGGCGAGCGCTGCTGCACGTATCCTACTGGTACCTCCCTATCGAAGGACGCCTCGACTGTCATCGTCACCTCGGAATCACTTATGGTGGTGGGAACTGGCCCCCCAAAAATGTGCGCTTTAAGGCCAAGTCCAGGTATATGCAGTAGTCTGGAGAATTTGCCAGACACGATTCATGCTATGATGTCACTCGTACGGTAGAGGCGTGAACCATTTTTTTTCGGGGAGTCCTCACGTGAGGAGCGCTGTATCCCATCCAAAAAAAAAACTGGTGGTGGTCACCATGAAGACACAGCCCGGTGGACAATCCCATGTCCTCATATTGTGTGTAAACCGAAGATCATAATGTCCTTATCTTGTGTGTAAACCGAAAAACTAACATGTCCTTACATTGTGTGTAAACCTAAAATCATAAACTTGAAAAAAAAAGAAGCAAGAATGACACTCCACCATTCAGAAAGTTCTGCCATTACCCGACAAGTAAAATACTGCCTCTATGGTGGCACGTGTCAAATAAAGAACAGCAAAAAAACAGCAGCAAAACAGCAGCAGCAGCAGCAGCAACAACAACAGCAGCAGCAAATACTGCAGCGGAAGCGGCGGCGGCGGCGGCGGCCGACAAAGAAGTAGAAACAAACTGTTTTACTTTTAGACATTTCGCGTGTCTTCATTCGGCGACGCCAAGGCTATCGATTTTGGTGACCACGGCCGCGCAGAAACGCGCGTGCACGACGAAGGCTACGGTAATAGTAGGGGAAATGTTACGACGGTGTTACGATGATGTTACGATATACCCCCATCTTCGCTAATAATACGTACGAGTAGTGGGTTTTCACCACTCGCACGAGTGACTCTGTAGCACCTCGCGGATGGTTATACTCCAGGAGATTTTTGTGGCGCGGCGTAGCTTTTACCGTTCGATTGCGGGTTCATATCGCAAAATTAGAAAAGCACGAAACGTCGAGGTCGCAAAGGAACAGGGAGGTCAGTCGCGCGGGCGACCTCGAGCCACGTCTAAAATAGGCCTCAAAAGTTTGCCCCCGATCATAGCGTTGGTCCGAGGTGGGTGGGCGGTCGGGGTTGTAGGCTGGGGGTTGTGGCTATGGAGAGTTAGGGTTCAGGTTGGGATGGTCTTGTCGAAGAAATTTTGCAATCCGTATGCAATCGATCAACTAGGAACTCGCAACCCAATCCGCGGGGGCTGATGCTTTGAAGTATATTCCATACTTCATCTTGTGTGTGTGCTTTTTTTTCATGTTGAGGTTGTTTTGCAAAACCGCAAACGTTGCTTTTTTGTTGTTTTTTCGCTATTTTGTTGGCACATTTTTGTTTTGTTGGCACGATTTTTACTTGTGATAACATCCAATTTTTTTGTTTTTAACACCTTAAAACAAACAACAACAAACTTATAGTGCTAAAAACGACAGGTGTGCATATCGCGCTTATTTTTCTTGGTTCAACTACCGGCACATCGGCCAACATCCTCTCCGTCAACCACGAATGTTTGTAGCAAATCGTGCTAGGGTTGCTATCGTTTTGTAACGGGTATAGCGCACTGTCTTTTCATTGTTGTCACCTTTTGTTGTTGATTTTGAAAAACTTTTTTGTTTTTTGGGGTACATCTGATTTTTGGTTTTCGTCACACTGTTCGTTTTCGACAATGCATACAACTAATAACCGCACACAGGTGTGCACGTCGCGCTTCTGGTTCAACTACCGGCACGTGGCCAACACGCTCTCCGTGTACCACACCGTGCGGCGCCTTGGCATACCGGACTCGAACATCGTGCTCATGCTTGCGGATGACATGCCTTGTAACGCAAGAAACCCCTTCCCAGGAGGCGTTTATAACGGCAAGGACCACGAGCTCAATCTCTACGAGGGAGACGTGGAGGTAGACTTTCGGTGAGTTGATTGCTTTACTACTTGACTGTTTTACTTGAGTATTTATCATTCGTGACTAGCAGTAAGAAATAATTGCGCCTGGTAGGAGCTTTTTTGTTTTTATTCGTTGTTTTTATTACGTAAACAAAGCCATGTACCGAGATTGAACGTTTTTCTCAGCCGATTGCTCCATTTTTTTTTTTTTTCCTTTCCTTGTTTTTTTTTTTTTTTTTTTTTGGTGCGCTTAGTCTTGATCTTCGTCCATCTTGTTTTTCAGTTTTCGCAGAAATATAATGCGGTCTCCGCTCCTTGTTTCTGTTTCGCCGTTGAAATGGATAGCACCATCCTCGATCGTGTCTTCCGTTTATCGCCGAGGATCGATCCCTTTTTTATTGCTCTTCGTTTCTTGCTTTTGTTTTTTTTGTTTTTTCGGGGACGGGCGCGCTTGAAAGGGGGGAGGAGGTTAGCGTGGAGAGCTTCTTGCGATTGCTGACGGGGCGTACCCTTCCAGGAACACCGCCATCCAAGGTGAGGTTTCGATTTGGATCACCCCCCACCTACGCCAAAGGGGTGCCCCAGGCCGCCCCACAACACGGGTGGGCGCCCCCCCCCCACTGTTTCGTCGACCGATTATCACAGTTAGGTGGGCTACAAAAGGCAGAATTTTCGGAGCACCTTATGGGAAGTCAGCTTTGGCGCAAGATTTACAGAACGTCGGTAAAGGGCTCCAAACGGCGGCCTTTGGAAGCACCCTTTTATCGAACGCCGAAAACCACGCCAACCTCCCAGAACGCGCGGAGCTCCGCAGCACGTTTCGTGGTGTTTGACGATTCAGGAAGGTGCTCCATAAGGTCGGCTTTTTTCGCCCGCCTTGTACTGCTATGTCGACGAAACAGCGGGGTGCTGTGCACTCGGGAAGTGGTGCGCTTGGTAGGATGCAGCTCACCCTTCATGCGACTCGCGCCAGACACTGCACACGACGCTTTGCGCTTGGTACAGGCTTGATGTCTTCCTGGTCGGTGAAAACCGGACGTGCTCCCTCCGCACCGACATTGTAGCGATGCGAGGGTCAATGGTTGTTAAGACGACGGCCATGCACGGTAATGCGTGCAGCCTGTGTTCTCGCCCCGTCGCGCTCCCCTCCCGCCCTCACCCCTCTTGCCTTTGTCTAACTAGTTCCCCGTGTGTTGAATGTCAGCCGTTTTGTATTTGGTTCGGTTCGGTTCGGTTCGGTTCGGTTCGGTTCGGTTCGGTTCGGTTCGGTTCGGTTCGGTTCGGTTCGGTTCGGTTCGGTTCGGTTCGGTTCGGTTCGGTTTGTTTGTTTGTTTTTTTACATGTTTCGTTTCGTGTCGTGATTCAAGTTCTTTTTTTCACTTTTTTACGGACGTTTATGTTTTTTTTCGTTCAAGATGCCGGCCACTGACGAAAGCGAAGCAAAAAGACCTCGATCCACATGGATGGGCACAACGGGGGGGGGGTGTTTCTCAGATTTCACGACGTCAGAATCGCGTCTTGTTTTTCATCTTGATACGTTTTGTGGTATGTTTTGTATTGTTTTTTTGGTCAACTGTTTTATTGTTTGTAGTATTTTTTCATGTTTTGTTCTTGTGTAATCATGTTGGACGTTTGGTCTACTGCAGCTGTGTTATTTTCTTTGTACTCCAGGTGCCGGCAACGGATGAATGAGCTCAACAACGGTTTGATCTACATACATTGCACGGCCAGGCCGCGCCGGAAAGAAGGCTCATTGCTGTTGTTTTTGCTTGTTTATCTTTTGTTCACGATGGTCCATACTTGCTGTTCTCATTCGTCTTTTTTTTTTTACTTTTTCGTTGTTTTTGCTTGTTTATCTTTTGTTCACGATGGTCCATAATTGCTGTTCTCATTCGTCTTTTTTTTCGTTTTCACGCTTGCGTAGGTCGGGCAAATCACCTTTGTAGATGATCTAGATCCTACAGATGTGGGTTACGATATGTTGCGCGTGATCTGTGTGACACATATCCAACCCAGGAAACCCGTGCCAGGCCGTTCAGATCGCCCAGCTCCCACCAGACAGCGTGATCAAAACCTAGGCCATACTGTACAGAGCTGCGGGTTTTTGGCCAGGGATTTGGCTGTTCTAAGAGGCAGGTTGTGAATACGTTTCTGATGTGTCGGACTTGTGGACGTTTTTGTTTTGTTTTGTTTTGTTTTGTTTTGTTTTTTTTTGTGTTGCTTTGGTTTGGTTTTGGTTTTGGTTTGTTTCTTTTTTTTTGTTTTTTGCTTTTGTTTGTTTGTTTGTTTGTTTGTTTTTGTTTGTTTCTTGATCTATTATTTGTCATGTGTCGTCTTTTCGCATTTTTTGTTTGTTTTTGTTTTCTCTTTTGTTTGATCAGATGCTGGCGACGGACGAGCACAGCAACGTTTTGATCTACATGAACGGGCACGGGGGAGACCAGTTCCTCAAGTTCCACGACATGGAAGAGGTCTCCAGCCATGACCTGGGGGGGGCTCTGCGAGAGATGGAGCTCAAGAAGCGATATCACAGGGTGCGTGTCTGTTTGTTTTTCCCGCTCCGCGAGAGAACGGGTAGTGGAGAGAAGGGTGGGTGGGGGTGGGGTGGGTGCGTCTGCTCATGCGTAGCCGTAGTCTACCATTGGCCCTCGCTTCCCCGTAATGATGGAGCGCGTCGGGTTTTCACCGACCAGGCAGGCATTGCTTGCTCCAAGCGCGAAGCGCCGTGAGGTGTTCGGCGAGTGGCATGAAGGGTGAGCTGCGTCCTACAAAGAAGCACTGGTGAGGCGGACTTCTGCACCTTGTGCGTACTTGCTTGCCTATCGGATGACAGCTTCGGACTAAATGTATTTCTTTTTTTTTAACGATGTGGCCGATTCCAGAGGCAGCAATGGGGATACGACCGAATGTGGCCAAAATACCTAATCGGTTAATTTCCCGCAGTGTACCATGGGAATGCCAAAGTGTGGTTTTGTGCTTTGTTCTCTTCGGCTATCTCCGTCTGTGCCCAGAGAATATCGCCGTTGTTTAGCCGTAAACGGTGTCCAGTCCTAAAATGTAAAGCCTCCAACGACGTATGGTCAGTTTCTACGTTGCCAAACCTTTGCCGGCATTATGTATTTCAGGGAATACCAAATTCGATGCAAATCGACGGGCGCAAACAATCTGAAAGCGGGAATTATGACCCTTACGCGCAATTAAAAATGAATAGAAATGAAGGCAAGTACGGGGGGGGGGGGGGGGGGGGAGGGGCAGTAGGGAAGGCTCCTGTGGCCACGGCTTGTCCAGGAGGTTGTTGAGGGGGAAAGCCTCTTACGAGTTGAGCTGGAAAGGGAATGCGCGAAAGGAAAAACGTTGTGTTCTATAAATAAGAGCATTTTTGCCCGGCCGGCACGCGACATTCGTGGGTGCTTCCTTGTTTTGTTGGCTCTTCGCCTGTCTGTCTTGTCTATTTGTCTGCCTGCCTGTCTGTCTGTCTGTCTGTCTGTCTGTCTGTCTGTCTGTCTGTCTGTCTGTCTGTCTGTCTGTCTGTCTGTCTGTCTATCTGTCTGTCCGTCTGTCTGTCTGTGTATGTTGCACCCCATCCCCCCCTCTTTATTATCCACTCTATCCCCGTATCCCCCCCCCCCCCCCCCCTGTGTCTGTCTCTGTCTCTGTCTCTGTCTCTGTCTCTGTCTCTGCCTCTCCCTCTCTCTTGTCCTCTCTCACCCCTCTCTTAATGTAGATGAGCGTGTCTCTGTACGTGCTGGTATGTATTTTCTTGATTTGTGCTGTATGAAGTGTGTTCTTATGTGACTGTTATTTTTTTCAAGCACTAAGGGCAGGTCTCTCTCCCTTCCTCTCTCGCTCTCTCTGGTGGCATGTGTACCTCTAACATGTACCACGCCCACGTACATGGACACGTTTTTTTTTTGTACGTGCCGTTGCGTATTCTCTCATATGTTACCTGTTTTCTTTTTTTTCTGTTGCATTTTTTTAAACTACTGAGGGTAGGTACTGCTCATGGTGGACACGTGCCAGGCTACGACTCTCTTCGACGAGATTACATCGCCGGAGGTCCTCTGCATCGGCAGCAGCGTTAGGGGAGAAAATTCTTACGCAAAAGGGGTGAGATATATATATATTACACAGACAATCACTAATAGTAGTAGTAGTAGTAGTAGTAGTAGTGGTTGTACTTGTTGGGCGAAAGGTTTGTGACCGGTTTTGAGTTGTTGAGCTAGCTCCTCAAGTATGATATTTTTACGACATTTGCTTAAGGAGTGTTATCAAGGAGTGTTATCAAGGAGTGTTAGTGAGGAGTGTTATTAAGGAGTGTTATCAAGGAGTGTTATCAAGGAGTGTTATTAAGGAGTGTTATCAAGGAGTGTTATCAAGGAGTGTTATTTAGGAGTGTTATCAAGGAGTGTTATCAAGGAGTGTTATCAAGGAGTGCTATTAAGGAGTGTTAGTGTTAGTGTTGGTAGATCATGCCAGTACAAACGGTGGTCGGGTTGCGCAAAGGAATGTCTTGGAAGTCATGTTGCGGGTAGTGATGGATGATGTTGAGCTCCTCGTGTCAGGAGCTCAGAAAATTCTCATAATTTGCTGCACCCCTAGCGTGGGATGACTCTACACTACTCCAAGTAGTAGTAACAGTAGTAGCAGTAGAATATGGTAGTATTAATAGTAGAATACAGTACTTGTGTTCATATTGTTAATAGTAGTCGCAGTAGTATTTGTATTTGTATTAACAGTAGTAGTACGTAGTAGTTGTAGTAGTACGAGTAGTAGCAGTAGTAGCAGCAGGATATGCTAGTTGTAGTGTTGATATTAGTAGTCGCAGTAGTTTTTACATTAGTATTAACAGTAGTAGTAAGTAGTAGTGGTAGTAGTAGCAGTAGTAGGAACTACAGCTGTATGTTGTTGTCTGGAACGTGTTTTATTTTTGTTTTTACGTTGTGCACCCCGCCAAAACTCCACCTCTCCTACCCCCCCCCCCCGCACACACACACCTCGTTACCCTTCCCCAACCCCCTTGTGCGTTGACCCACTCTACGGCGACCACACCCGACCACCCTCTCACCAGAGCGGCACATCGACCGGGCTGTCTCACTGGGATAAGTTTTCGTCGACAATGAGCACACGCACCCTAATCCCCCCCCTGCCCCCCCCCTCCCCCCCCCAACCATACTATCTCCCCGCCCAACCCCTTCCCCTCCCCTCCGTAAAGGGACAATCGATCGGGCTCTCTCATGCATAGCTTCCTTCACCTCGGCGATGCTCGACTTTTCCAAGCAATGCCCTACGCCCCTGACCCCCCTTCCCCCCAAAGTAAGCTCTCCATTTCCCTACACCCGTTACCGAACCAATCCCATCCCTAATCCACCCAAAACAAATCCCCGCTATCCCCCCCCCCCCCCCCCGCCCCTTCCCTCCTTAGCACGACACGTCGATTGGGCTGTCTCTCATGGATAGATTCACATCGTCGATGCTCGACTTTTTCCAATCTGAGCTACCCTCTCCGCCTCCCTCCATCCCCCCACCCCTCATCCCCCCACCTCCCCAACTCCATCCCCAATCCCCCCACCCCGCACATCATCCCCTTTCACTACCCCCCCCCCACTTCATCCCACCCGGTGCGCCGTCTGGAAAGGGATGCGTGGTCAATGGCCAAATGACTAAGGCAAGCAACAAATGAGTACGCCCTCCCCTTCCCCCCTCATCCCGCCCTTACCCTCCCCACCCCTTCCCCTCCTCGAGCGACACATCGATCGGGCAGTCTGTTATGGACAGGTTCACCTCGGCGATACTCGACTTTTTCCGATCTGAGATACCCTCTACGCCCCCCCACCCCTCTCCCTATCCCACCCCCAACCCGCCCCCGCCGTTACATTCTCTCCTTACCCTACCCCCCCCCCCACCCCTTCCCTTCCTATAGAGCGACACATCGATCGGGCTGTCTCTTATGGACAGATTCACCTCAGCGATGCTGGACTTTTTCCAATCTGAGATGGCCAAGGGAGAGGATCGACCGGCAAACGTGATGCGAGGGATGGGGAGGCAGGGAGACTCCCCGCCGCCTACCCTCCGAGATTCGGTGAGCGGCTGTTTTGTTTGTTTCCTCTAGACAGGGTTTGGTATGGGGTTGGGGTGGCGTTTTGGTTTGGGACGCATGCTACGGTAGAGAAAGAAGAAACGGAGTGAGCGCCCGAATGGCGGGGTTGTCTCAGTAAGGAGTAGGAACGATTTTCCGTCTCGAAAGGGATGCGTGGTCAGTAGTAAAATGACTAAGGCAAAAAACGCATGAGTACGCCCCCCCCCCCCCCGTCCCCCTCCGCCTCTCGCGACCTATTATCCCCCCTATGATGCTGCCCACGCAGCTTTGACTCCACTGCACGTTTTCGCAACCTCCTAATTTCTCCCCCCCTCCCCTGTTCGACCCTCGCAACCTCCTTTTTCATATCCCCCCCCCCCTCACCCCCCTCCCTTTCTGTTGGAACTTCGTTGTTTTTTATAATCGCTTGGTTGCCCGCCTGAAATTTCTGTTCAGGTGACTTTGGGAGGGCTGATGCGATCCCTCCGACCGAAGTCGCTGCTGTCGACGCCGACCGTGGAGATGAAGGATTGGACCGGTCCGCCGCTCGACCAGGTAAGCCAGCTCGTAAGACCCACTGTTACTGCTGTGAGGATTATATGGTATGGTACGAAAGCATCTTGTTAATAAAGGGGTTAGACGTTGACGGCGCTTTTCCCCCTTGACTGATGGACAGCCGTCAACACAGCCGTCAAGGAAATCCCCATAGTAATAGTAATACACTACGTTTTATCCAAGGATGCCTTGACCGGTCAAGATTTGATTGTTGACCGACGTTTTTGTTGGGAGCAACTGCGCCCACGTTTTGTGGACACAGTGCTTAGGTTTAGAGTGGAGTCGTTTTTGCAGTGGTAACGGGGCTAACGTTGACGGCACTCTTACCCGGTGCCTGACAGACAGTCGGCCAGGACACCGGTCAAAGAGATCCCCATGCGACGACTAGTTTTTTTTTTTTTTAATCCTCCGGCGGATGGGGCAAAATAAAGCTCAAGCTCACCACACTTCCACGTAATTTTCATTCACGTCGTGTGTCGATTTAACTCGATTGCCTTCGCGATCCGGCGCTAGCTGGCGTGTCCTTCGGTTGCTACAACTAGGACATTTTGTATTTTGTTTACAGAGTCCCTGGTAAGCCAAAAACTAGGCCACCTTCAGCTGACGTATTTGTCGGGCGGTCAACTGCACCCGCGCTTTTTGGGAGTTACACGCATGGGATTAGGGTGGGGTAACTTCTTGCAGTGGTATAGGAGTTTAACGTTGACGGCACTCTTGCTCCCCCCCTGACTGACGGATATCAGTCAAGACACCGGTCAAGGGTATCTGCATACTAGACGTACCCTGGTAGAAGATTTTCCTGGTATGTTTTGTCGAAAGATGCCGTGACGCGCCAAGAGTGGACTGGTGGCCGACAACTTTGTTGGGAGCAACTGCTTCCACGTTTTTGAGACGAGCTACTTGGGATTAGAGTGGGGTAACTCCTTGCAGTGGTACACACGGGTTACCGTTGACGGCACTGTTGAACCTCTTGACTGTGACGGATAGCCGTCAAGACACACGTTTAGGAGATCGTCGTATTAGAAGTTGTAGAGTACATTTTATGCAAAGATCGTTTGATGCCCAAACAATTGAGGACAGTATTACTTGATATTAACAGTTTTTTTACCAGGGCACAATAAGGTTTAGGTTTATTCAAGCCCATTTGAAAGCTGAAGAGAAGAAAAATTGACGACGAAAATTGACGATTTTGCATTCGCTGGTTGGCGATATTAACATTGGTGTCCGAACGACAACAATTCAAACACTCGAAAGGGACGGGTGTAGGCATCATGATCCCTATTCTTACTGAGGCGCTTGAAAATGTCAAAAGCGTAGATTTTTTTTGTTGTTGCTATACTTAATAATCGAGCAAAAAAAAGGTTCAGCTTCTTTTCGACTCTTTTGTTGTTGTTGTTGTTGTTGTTGTTGTTGTTGTTGTTGTTGTTGTTGTTGTTGTTGTTGTTGTCATTTGACGTCGATCCTGTTGGCCATCATTTGCCCGTCCTGATTTTCGCTCTACATCAAATAATCTCCACGTATTGCCACGCCAGACTAATCAGCTGGCGTTTCTGCCCTCCACCACCCTCATCTGCCTTGCCTACCCTCCTCCCCCCCCGTCCGTCGACGGCCTCCCCTCGATCTCCCTCCCCCCCCGTCCCCCCTCCCGTTCCGTCTTCCCAATTTCCTTTCCCTCCCCTCCCCTTCCCTCCCCTTCCCTCGCCTCCCCCGCCCCCCCCCTTGCTTCCCTCTGTTCCCGGTTTCGTCTTTGTGTCCCCGGCAGATTCCGGTAACGGATTTTTTCGGGTCGGTCCTAAGCGTAGAGCTGACGATGGAGCCGTACGACCTCGTCGGCGAGGAGGAGATAGTCCCACTCTAGACTTATGTAATAGCATACCATGAACATGGAACATACCACATCATATACTGAAGTATATGGGATACCGTATCATAAATGTGGAATAGCGTATCGCACATATGGAATACCGTATACACCGTATGATGAATATGGAATGAATTATGTTAAATGTGGAGTACCGTATCATGGGCATTGGGCGAGCCGTACTTACTTTTGCCCAAGAGTTGATGGGACGAGGCGTCCTACGCATTGAACGGTTAAGCGAGTCAAACTATTAGAACCATGAATAGTCTAGACTTCCGCACTAGTGACATACCTGGTAACAGTTGACGATTAGTACTACGGTACAATATGAATACAAAGGTTAGCGGCGGATGTAATGAGGCGTGTGCGTTTTGATGTATACCAGGTATTACGTAGGGCGATGGTGTGTAGTCTAGTCGCTCCTTGTCAGCTATGGGTAAATCCCACCGATGGTTTTGGTCGTGTTGGAGTGGGGTGGCTTGGCTTGGCTTGGCTTGGCTTGGCTTGGCTTGGCTTGGCTTGGCTTGGCTTGGCTTGGCTTGGCTTGGCTTGGCTTGGCTTGGCTTGGCTTGGCTTGGCTTGGCTTGGCTTGGCTTGGCTTGGCTTGGCTTGGCTTGGCTTGGCTTGGCCTGGCTTGGCTTGACTTGGCTTGGCTTGGCTTGGCTTGGCTCGGGTTGGCTTGGCTTGGCTTGGCTTGGCTTGGCTTGGCTTGGCTTGGCTTGGCTTGGCTTGGCTTGGCTTGGCTTGGCTTGGCTTGGCTTGGCTCGGGTTGGCTTGGCTTGGCTCGGCTTGGCTTGGCTTGGCTTGGCTTGACTTGGTTTGATTCGGCATGGACTGAATTGGCCGACGTGTGTTTGCCGCATTAATTGGTGAAGAAATGAAAACAAACGACGCATGCTACGGCGGTAGAGGTGTGGGTGTTTTGTTCTCCGGTGGATGGGGAAATATAAAGCTTAAGGCCACGGGGGGACCTAAGCGTCGTCTGGTCCCCGGTTTTCCGGTAACTCATATATATATATGTGTTTTTTTCCGCAACAGTAAAAATACATGGCTAGGTTAACACGCCGCGTTTGCAACTTCGGCTAGTTCGTGACTTGGGGTTGGCAAAACACCAGGGTAGGGTCAAGAGTGCTTCATCCACAGATGCTGTAAATCTCTTCAGATCTGTTTTCCCTCTGGTGCTCGGCATCGGTCCACACCTCGACTTTGAGGCGCTGCAGTGGTCGAAATTTGGGGTACACAAAACGAGACAAAAACGATCCTCAACAGAACGTATGCACTCCGCTAGCGGACAGGTGCAGCTCCCCACAAGCAACCACGGCCCCCGAAATCGAGGGACGCTGATGGTGGTGTATGACGACGTCGGGTGCGCCAGACGGCAGTCGTAGGCAGCCAGAAGCGCCTCACGAGATGTTTTCGTGAGTTCGAACTTGCGCGCCAGCAATCGGCTAAAAAAGCTACCGAAATCGCTGAAAATTTTCAGCTCCCGCGCGGGAGCCTAATACTATGGGCACGTCACCGATGAAAAAACGGTTTTCACCAAAAGCTTGCTGCTCGCCAGGCGGATGGTATAGCTCTTGTTGCTGTCTGTAGTGGGTCTTTGGAGAAAAACTAGAGGTAAACAAGTGAGGGGTAGGAGGTTATGGAGTCCAAGAAAGGGCCAAGAACACCCTGAGAAGCTCTGTATTATTGGATCTTTTTTATCGATTTTTTTTTCTTGTAAAATTTCGCGTAAAATAACGGACTCTATGTGGCGAGAAGTGCGGCAAGCACTCCTAACTTGGTCCGTCCGTACGAGCATTTCCTCCACACGCGCCTGTCTGCAGACAGACACACATGTGGCATGCTACGCCCGAATTTGTCCAGCTCATAAAAAATAATTGTTTTTCTGGGTGGGGGAGAGATAAGGCTCCTCAGGGAAGGAGCCCCAGGAAAAGAAAAAAACTGCACCCCTATCGTCTATCGTAGCAACAGAAACACGATCACAGCAGCTGTTCTAGGTCTATCAATCGACAGGGAGGAACATGTCGTTCCGCTCGTCGTGTTCTCCGTTTTAGTCGCGGAGCTATGCGCGTGAGACGCTTGGTGATGCCTTGAGAAGGGTCGTTGTCACTGCTCTCTCCCTTTTCCTCCGATCCTCTTGAGTGCCCATCCGTCGGTGTAATGAGCCCCCCGCCGTGAATCGATTATTCCGTTCGAGTATTGGATTGATTCGCCGGTTTTCGAACAGAATTGACATTTCCAAGAGAAATGTAAATAGGATTGGTGTCGGGTGGGGTACTGAGCTCCTCATGGTGTACGATTATTCCGTTGACCACTGATAGGGACAGCTTACGCTATACCTACAATGGGACCCGAAGGGTGCGCCAGCTAGCGTTGGGCTGCGAAAGCAACTGAGTTAAATCGACACACGACGCGTACAAAAATACGTGGAAGTGTGGTGAGCCAAAGCTTTATTTTTCCCCATCCGCCGGAGGATAAAATAAATAAATAAATATATATTCCGTTCGAGTATTGAATTAATTCGCCTTTTTTCGAACAAAACAGACATTTCCGAGAGAAATTTAGTATTGGTTTTGGGTGGGGTACTGAGCTCCTCATGGTGTTGGGAGTTTCAGAAAACAGAGGATCTACCTCTACCGTACGTAGCACGCGTCCACCGTAGTAAGCATGTGTCTTAAGGACACGGCGAAGACACGTGTTACGATAATACAGGGAAGCACTTTTTGGCTACAACCACGTTTTCTGAATGGGACATAGTGCCCCTTAACCCACAAGGTCGTCGTCGGAATTCAATATTTTTTCGATTTTTTTGGGGGTACCTACTTACTGTAGGACATAAAATTGTCGATCAGGTTGCACTTTTTTGTCGTTCTCAGAATCAGTTTTTGGGTGGGGACCAAGTATCCTGAAACCTGGAGGTCCTCGGAAAAGAAAGGATGCACGCCCTTCACCTCTACCGGAGCTTGAGTCCGAGCACTGTTGTTAAAAAACACAAAACATGGAATGACACCTGCTACGGCAAAGAAAGGTGCACCGTGTTTTCTTTTCTGGGGCTCAACACTTAATTTTGAGACGCGGGCTACGATAGAGGCGCGATCCACTTTTTATGTTATGTTCCTCACTTACTTACGAAGCTTAAGAGACCTCGCCCAAAAAGCCTGACCTCTGGAGAAAAAAAAAACTGCAACCGGATGAAAAATCCCATGGCCTAGGTATACAACGAGAATCATGAAAAAATATATATATTTGTCCGACGATGTTTGGGCGAAGGAGCCCCGTCGTTCAGAAACCATTTCAGGCGAAAAGGGCTACCTATATCGTAGCATGTGCCAAGAGTCACGAGTCTGTACGCTCACCCCCCAAAAATATATACTGGTATGTTTGAGCAAACTCAAAGTCAAACCCGATGAACAAATCCCATGGCCTAGGTATGCAAAAAAAATCAGGTTTGAAAAAAACAAGAATGATATTCTGACGATTTTGGGTCAAGGAGGCTCGTCATTCCAGGAGGAAATAGTTTGGCGGGATATTGCTATCTCTATCGTAGCACGCGTCGAATTCCATTCCGACGACATTTTCGGATGTTTAGCCCCGTCGGTCGGAAGTGATATTTCGGGCAAGACGTCCGGCCCTTTGCCGTAGCACACCACGCATGCGTGCTACGATAGAGGCATGCCCTTACCGTGTAGTACGGGACTCATGCGCACGTCCCTATCGCTGATATCTATCTGTACTGCCCGCGGTCCGAAAAAATTCAAATCAGTCATCGCTAGCGCCCGAAAACCCTCTACTATTTCTGCCGTCCCCCTCACACCTTAGACGCGTGCCGAAACTAATCCCTTTTCGTAGCACGCCACGCATGCGTGCTATGAAGATAGAGGTATATCCATACCGTAGCACGCCACATACGCACGTCTCTATCATTGATAGTTATCTCTGTTTTGCCCGCGGTTATAAATAATTTCGAACAATTATCGCCAAAGATGTCAGGAGACAGCGCACCTTAACCCCTTTGGCGACGGCAACCATTTGCTTCGACTGGCGCCAAACTATAAGGTTTTAGTGTGGAGCGATCGGGTTTGACACCCCTGACCGCTGGACGTTTTCCCTTGACTGACCGTCTCTTGCCGTCTTTGGTTTCGCGAGCGCCCGAAACTCCCTGGTTATTTCCGCTGTCCGCCTCGTACCGTAGACGCGTGCCGACCTAATCTACTGCTGTTACATACCTGGTATTGTAGATGAGATTTTTTCTGCTCCTATAGAGTAAAGCTGTTACCCCTGGCTACCCACTGTATTCCAACTGTTTTCGACATAACAAGATAAAAAGTAGTTTTATTGGCGTGCACTCTCGTCAAGAAAACATGACCTCCATCCACCTCACCGTAAAAAGGAACTCCCACGCAGGCAAATGGCGTAAACGAGTCCAGAATATTAGGAAACAGAAGAAACGAATCTATGAATAGATTAACTGCCCCAAGCGGGGCGCATCCGTTTATTACCACCGCGTCGAACACGCCAGACACGGTATCGAAACCCACAAATATGAATGCCCGGACGGTCCCTATATTTCCGGACGGAGTGGTGCTACCTATTTTAGAACTGCACCAACAATCCTACACTATTTCCAAGTTATTTTCCGAACAAAAACAACGCGAGCACAGCTTTTCTAGAAGGGGGGGAACCACACTAGCCTCTTATGAGGACACAGGAGCCGCGAAGCTAGCGGATCTTCCCCGAGCAGGTCGCCCGTTTATTTCCACCGCGTCGAAAACCCTTACCACGGTGTCGAAATCCACAAACACAGAAATACTCAAAACGGCTCATTTTATCCTTTTTTGAACTGCAACGACAATCCCACACTCTAGCAACGCAAGCACAGCTATTCCAAAACGGGGTAAACAACAGCAACCTCTTATGAGGACACAGAAGCCGCGAAGCTAGCGGGCCTGCCCCGAGCAGGCCGTCCGTTTATTACCACCGCGTCGAAAACGCCAGACACGGGGGCGAAATAAAAAAAATGAAAATGCTCAAAAGGTGCATTTTATCCCTATAAGAACTGCAACGACAATCCCACACTATAACAACTACTGGTAGCACAGCTATTCTACAACCACAGCTATTCTAAAACCGGGTGAGCAACATCCACCTCTTAGGAGGACACAGGAGTCGCGAAGCTGGCGGATCTGCCCCGAGCAGGCCGTCCGTTTATTACCACCGCGTCGAAAACACCCGACACCGTATCAAAGTCCAGGGCGTTAACCGCGCAATTCCCCTGCCCCAAACTCCTGATGGATTCCAACGGAACGTTCAGCAGCGTCGCCAGCGTGAACTTAATCATTGACGAGTGCGACACGCCCAGCACCTACCAGCACGTCCGTTTCGAAGAGAGGGGGGTAAGGAGGGGGTGACGGAGGGGGGCCCACCCGGGGGTGTACATAATTTATGCATAGCCGTAACCTGAAGACCGTAGGGGGGGGGAGGGAGATGACCGTGGGGGGAGTCCTCATTTGTTTGCTTGCTTTGGTCAGTGACCCGGGAGCAAGCAAAAAAATGGGGAGCACCGTTTCCACCCCTAATAGGGAGGCGGCGGTATGGTGTCAAAGCGATTATACACGAAGGGTCATTGTGTCAAGATATACATATAAAAAAACAAGAAGGGTGTCGCTGACTTTTTTTTTCGCACCCACCTGCCCACCCTCCTCGCACCGATCGAGAAGTGTCGCCGCCAGTGCCATGGCCCTCCGCCCGAGCTCCACCGCGCTTTCCCCCGATCGGCCGGCCCTGACGTCGAGGCGGCCCTTCGACCACGCCAAGTAAGAGGGAGCGAGAAGCGCCCCGGAGACGGGCAGCGGAAATCCTTCGGCTCCCCCAAAGTCTACCTCGATGAGGTCGTCGGACACTGAGACGCCGACGAGGTTGGCGTGACTGGCGGTATTTGCGCGGGAGAGGTAAGGGCAGCGGTAACGGTAACGGTAGCAATAGCTGTAACGGCAATACTAGCGGTAAGGGTATCGGTAATCGTGACGATAGCGGCAACAGTAACAGTCGCGGTGGCAGTAACCGTGACGGTAATGGTGACTGTCGGTAAGGGCCACAACAGCGGTAACGGTAGAAGTAGTGATAACAGCAATACTAGCAGTAAGGGTAGCGGTAATTGTGACGATAGCGGCAGCACCAGCGGTAACGATGACGATAAATGTAACAACAACAGTAAAATTGGCGGTAAAAGTAACGGTGATGGCCGCAGTGACGGCATGGGCAACGACAGCGGTAATGGTAGCAGTAGCGGCAACGGCAATACCAGCGGTAAGAGTAGCGGTAACTGCGACGACAGCGGCAACACCAGCAGTAACGGCGACTATAACGCCAACAATAAAAATGACGGTAACCGAACGGCAATGGCGACAGTGACGGTAACGGCAACGATAACGGTAACGGTAGCAGTAGCGGTAACGGCAATACTAGCGGTAGGGATAACGGTAACTGTGACGATAGCGGCAATACCAGCGGTAACTGTGGCGATTACGGCAGCGACAACAGTAGCAGCGGCGGAAACCGCAACGTTAACAGTAGTAGCGACATTGGCGGCGAGGGCAACGGTATCGCCAAGGAGAAAGGAAGTGGAAACCCTTCGGCCCAACCACAACCTACCCCTCGGATGGAGGTCGTCCGACACCGAAACCTCGAGGGGGCTAGCTTGCATGGCAACAGCAACGGTAAGGGCAAGGGCAAGGATGGGGGTAATGGGGCATGTGCTGCGATAGAGGCATGGCAGCACTTTTTTGGCTGAAAATGTTTTCACAATCACGGAGCTTCTTATAACCCAAAATGGTCGCATTTTTTTTTCTTCATTATTGTGGAAAGCATCTCTCGTTGAATGCTTACTTACGCCATTGGATTGTTCATTGGGTGGCACTTATACCTCCCCCCCCCCCCCCCCCCCCCCCGAATCAGTTTTTAGGAGAGGTATATAGCTCCGCATGGGAGGAGGCTCAGCAAAAAGTGGTGCACCCGCATCGTAGCACGCGGGCCCCCAAAAATCGACGAAATCGTCCCGACACGAACACGGCGAGGAGATGTGCGTGTTGCTGGCGGTGCTGGCGAGGCAAGCGGTGACGGCAACGGCAATTCTGATCAGCTGAAAAGTCCTGCACCCGGTAACCAAGAAAAACGATGAGGCCCCTAAAAGTAAAAAAAATAAAAAAATACTCCGTAAAACGAAAAGAAAAGAAAACTCTACCGTCACATTGATGGCGCTAGCACTTGTTTTTCACTCGTCGAGGATGTGATGCTGGCCAGGATAGCGTGGCACGCGCTCGCACCTTTGTCGGACGATTTCGGCGGTTTCCCGCGTCCGTCGCATGGGGCTGCAGACGATGGCGCCTAAGCTGGCCGACGGTAGCAGGAGCCGCGCTTGCCTTCTACCTTTGTCGTTGAGTGGTGGGTTCAGCCGCCGCCCCTGGCAAACTTTCAGCACGTTTAGGTTCGTCTGCGATATGTAGCCGGGGGAGAGAGGGAGGGAGGGAGGGAGGGAGGAGGGGAGAGGGAGGGAGGGAGGGAGGAAGGGAGGGAGGGAGGGAGGGAGGGAGGGAGGGAGGGAGGGAGGGAGGGAGGGAGGGAGGGAGGGAGGGAGGTAAAGAGTGATACATCGCCCCGGGGAAACGTTGACATCGGTGGTGACACGCCGAGGAAGCGCGGGACAGGCGGTGACGCGGTAAATACTACGAGCACGCTGCTTGTGCTGCTGTACCGTTTGCGCACCTGTCCGTGCCTCGCAAGAAAAATACGCTTGGTTCGAGGTCCGACCGCGGGCAGCAACAGCCCACCAGCGACATCGGTAGTCCCGCCCCCCTGTCTTGCTTTGACCCCTGCCGCGGGGTCAGCCGTATCGCTCCGCCGCTGCCCTTGCTGCGACGCCGAACCCCCCACTGCGGCTGCTGGTGATGGTGCTGCCACCCCCTGGGCTTGTTGGGGGGGGGTGGTGAAGACGGTGGCAGCGGCTCCCCCTGCTCCAAGAAGCAGGGATCTTGTAACCTGCAGTCTTGTCGTCGGAGCCTTCGCTCCCGACGTCCATGGTGACTGCTGTGGTTGTGGTGATGAGGGTGGCAGTGGTGGTGGTGGTGGTGATGGTGGCAGTGGTGGTGGTGATGGTGATAATGGCAATGGTGGTGGTGGTGGTGGTGAAAATGATGATGATGATGACGACGATGATGATGATGATTGTGATGATGACGATGAACCTGATGATGATGATGATGATGGTATTAATGACGCTGCTTGTGGTGACGACGATGCTGACGACAACGACGACGACGGCGACGACGACGACAATGGCGACAAAGGTGATGATGGTGATGATGATGGGGATGATGATGAGGACGACCACGACAATGACGACGACGATGGTGATGATGGTAATGATGATAACGATGATGACAATATTACTGATGCTGCTGCTGGCGATGAATGTGATGATGATATTGCTGATGCTGCGGTTGATGAATACGATGCTGCTGCTGCTGCTGATGATTGTGACGACGATGATGACAATGGTGACGATGGTGATGTTGATAACAACGATGACGGATATGTCAATGACGATGATGACGATGATGACGATGTTGATGATAACGTTACCAAGGGGCGCGCCGGAGAACCCTTATCCTCGGCCTGAGCCCCCTGCGGCGATTGATCGTCAGCCCAGTGGCAGCGCGATGGAAGCCGTCGAAGATCTGCACACCATGCATGGTATCAGTCGGTAGCCCAGGGCAGCGGGTCGGTGATTGGGGGACGAGGGCAACGGATGGCAGGGTTGGAGCGACCGATGGGGCGTTGCTTTGCAGTTTCATCTCTTGGGGCAGCGATGGCTTACAGGGGACGTCGCTCTGCCGTTTCATCTTGTGGGGCAGCGAGCGCTTACTGGTAAGGGGGTACTGCTTAACCCTTGGTGAGTGGGGGGGGGAGGTAGGGGGCGGGGGGAGGCGGGGAGGGGGGAGGAATGCTTTGCCGTGTCTCTTTATTGCGTCAGCTTACTAGGAAGGGGCTACTTGTAAAAGGGGATATGGAGTCCATAAACAGAAATGAAAGGCGGTCTTACCCTCCGCCAGGTGTGATAGCGCACAGTTACGGGTACCATTATGCTACGCACGTGTTGCGACAACTCCTCTTTATACTATTTAATACTGGTAGTAGTTTCCAGCAAGGAATCCCCTTATCCCATCCATTACCGCGTGTTCCCCTCAGCCCGGGAGCGCCAAATAGGAATGTTGCCGATGCCGTGGTCGTTGATATAGTCCCGTCAACGTCTGCCACGGCGGTGGAGGTGCAACCATTATTTTTTTTTGGGGGGGCTCCTCGCTTCAGGAGCTCCATACTTAATGCCCACTGATGCTTCCATGCCCTATCGTTTATCTTGAGTCAGCCGAAAGTGCAACCCGATTACCAAGCCCATGGTCTATTGATAGGCATAAAACATGCCAGGTACCTGGTAGTTATTTGGCCAAAAACCCCCCAAAAAATCCGACGATTTTGGGTTAAGGAGCACCGTCGTTCGGATTTGTTTTTTTCCGCCTTGCTAAAGAAAAGCGCTACGTATGATACCTCATCGTGGCACGAGGTAGAGGTACCACTTTTTCGGCTGAAACGTGTGCAGGATGACGGGGAGATTCTTAACCCGAAATCGTCGATTTTTCTTCTCACTTTTTTGTCAATAATTTTGTTGAATACCTGGTACTTTGCTAATGGAAAGCCGATAGTTTGACCAAAACGTTTTCAAACTTGTTTTTGGAATTGCTTGCTGAAAGATGACCATCATCGTCGCCGTGGGGAAAAAACGAGCAAAATATATGTTTTTCTGGCTCTTTTTTGGTTATGCGGCCCAATTGGTGAATTCGTAAATTCTTTATCAAAACTCGATCAACATTGTCCACCAAACACGATTGACCTTCGATTTCGAGATAGAGACCACCCACGACCGTTCCTCTTCGTTCCGGACAAGGTCACATGTAGATGACAGCACGGAAGAGTTCATCTTGGTCCCGTGAGAGATTGCTTGTGTTGTCCTGTGGTGTACCGTCTAATCCGCTCAAAAATTTGTGTTTTGCCCGTCGCGAGACGATCAAGAGTTTTTGTCTCAGTTTTCTACGCCCCAGCCGCCAAGTGTGTTTATAACAGAAGCCTGATCGGCGCCCGCCACACATCACCGACCGTAGAGTGAGCACTATACACCAAGGGAGGGTCGGAGCCCCTGATGAGCTCGCCACGTTCAGATTTCACGACGTTGTCGTTGATTTCGTCAAACGAAGTGTGTGGAGCACACAAAATCACGCCGCGTTCAATCCAACATCTGCTTGAGAACTTCTCAAGCCGATGTTGGCCAAGATCGCCGCGAAAAAAACATTTTTTCCTGAAAACTGGAAAGTTCTAAAAAAGTAATGCTACAAGATTGGGCCCATTTACGACCCTCCAGGCAAAGTTTGGTTGGGATCTTCGGGAATTTGATAGTTTGGGCCTTCCATTAGAACCGGCCTGAGGTCATCTTTTTTTTTGTCAATGGTGTAGTGTGGAAGCCAGGGTCGTAGACACCTATCGAAGATCTCGTCACACGCATGCGCGAAACGACACGTCACCGGTCAGGCCATGCAAGATCTCGGGACGCGAGCTGTCTTCCCGTCATTGACGGCGTTGACCCATCCCCGGACAATAGCCGCCGGCCATAGTAGTCCCGCCGCATAATCAGGGGCATCCTTGCTTCCCCTCGAGTCAGAATCTAGTTCTAGCATTCTCCTTGCTACATATGTATGAGGAAGATAAGAGTTTCAGCCCGCGTCTGCTGTTAACGACGATCGCCAAAGGAAGTCGACGCCAAGACCATCCGCGACGACATTTCCGCTTCGACATCTGCTCCGGGAGAGGTATAAAGTTTACAGCAGCGCTTTTTTTATTTAGCTCCCCAAGCGAGGAGACGCAGAAAAAAATAGGAGACCGCGGTTTGACCGCTTGAGTGACCGCCCCCTGCACAAACACTAGCATATTGAGGCCAAGGTGTGCCGTGTAGAAGACCGCGGGTTGACACCATGACTGACGGCCCATACACAACAAATAGCATAGTAACCCCTTTACAATTGGAAACACCCTAGTACTGTTCGGTAGTGGTGCTCATTTATCGCATCGTACGTCGTGGTTTCTGCAGAGTACACTTCCGCACCACAGAACAGACGGTGTGTAGAATTCATTTTCAGCGGTGTGGAGTATGTTCAGCGTCAGGCGCAGCGCAGTACCAGTACAGCAGTATCTGGCACGCCACCGCAGTTCGGTAGTATACAGCACAGCAGTAGTAACATTAGTATAATGCAGCAACAGCAACAGCAGCAGTACGGCAGCATTGCGTATAGTACAGCAGCAGTACCATGCAGCAGCACTACGACAGCACTACAGCATTACGAATATGGGTTGAATTCTTCATATGCCCCTGTATGGATGGCAGTGGCTGTAAAATAAAAGGCGGTTGATACCGCACCACGAAGAAACCATACAAAATGGTTTATGATTTGATGCCACAGCAAAACAACAGCAAGATTGTGGTAAGAAGTTCAAAGTTCGGTGATAATTGATGGAAGGGGTCCGGAAGACGGAAATACATCAGGGTCAGTGGGTTGGGTCGGCAGAACGAAACGAGGATCGTGCTGGGTTCCTGTCGATGACTATATTAATATTATAGTACGTACGTAGTAGAGTTTTATGCGGAATGGAGCAAGATTCGTTTTACGTACGTGACTGGTGAACAATAAGGGAACGAGACTCGGAAATTAGATGGATACGGACCGTTATAAGAGAGGAGAAAAATCTTGAGTTGATGGATATGGATCTCGGATGCAAGAACTGGAAAGAAATATCGCGAAGAAAAGGTGTACGGTGTTGTAGAGGGTCGGTTCAGTTGATAACAGTCTGGTTTGTATGAGCATGATCAGAAACGTTATTATAGGAGTACGTGCACATGCAAAAGCGAACGGGCAAATTATTGGAGCAGTTAAAAGCACGATGATTGGTTGACGTTTGAGAGGGATGACAAGTTGTTTTTGGGAGCCGAGACGGCCATTTTGAATTGGTCCGAGAACCCGAGGATGAGAAATTGAGAGACGTGATTGGTCAGCTTAAAAAGTACTTCGAAGTAGTTTGGAGAGCTAGAATTCAGCAGCTTGTCGTTTTGATGAGAGGGGTTTAAGGTGCTCCCCTCTCGAGACCAGAGCGTCTGGGGCGCCGAGTCTAGCAGCTTCAGCGTGTGCAGCGATCGAGGTACAAGCACGCAGCGATCGAGGTACAAGCAGCGAGATCGAAGCGTCTAGGGTTGAAGCAAGAGGTTCATACAGCAGAAGAGTGAGGACAATCGAGAGGGAAGGCAAGGAAGGCACTGTTGTTGTGTGATTGCTTGGTTTGATTGGATTTCTGAAGGGCCGTGATTAGATACCAAAATTAATAAAAGAAAATGCCAAGCGAGGCAAAAGAATACCGGAAACAAGAGCTGATCCTATCATCATCATCGTTGCAACAGACGTCGAACCTGAGAAAAAATAAAGACTGTGATCAAACCAAACGCCTAGCGAGAGGCCGTGTTGTGCTTCGTTAGAGGGCAAAGACATCCCTCGGGAGCTAGATCACACTACAGCAAAGGTGGTCACCGGGCCATAATCCAAAAGTTGATTCCACCGGAGCTAAACAAAGAAAGCTGTTGATTTTTACCATTGTTTCAAGAACAAGAGTACACCCGGTTGGGTGTGCGCAGAAATAACGGCGACTGTTCTGTTTAGCTCACCAGCCGAGCTCCTTTACCCGTGGTTCCACTGTCTGGTTACCATCACACTGGCGTCGTGTCCTAGGCAAGCGTTTACCTGTTACGATGGCGATGCCCGCTGCTGCTGCGGCTCGCGCTGTGCGCGAGATCAAGCACAAACTATCGAAAAATCCGATGCCCCCCGTGTTGTCACCAGGTCCATGTCACACCCCGATGTCATCTCTTCCGCTCCCTCTCCCGCGCCGCGTCCTGCCTCCATAGACCCTCCCTCCGCCTCTCACTCCGGCGCGGACAGTCCCGCACCGTTTTCATCACCGGAAGTCTCCTCCCCCTCACTGGCATCTCAGCACTCCCTCCAGTGCTCACGCGAGCAGGAGGACATGCTGGGGTCCCTAGTTGACACCCTATCGCCCACGACTATGGCAAAAATGCTCATCCACCTTTTCAATAGCGCCTGATGCTCCGGCACCGCCTACTTCGAGCCAGCCCCACGTCACCCTACCACAGCCTCAACAACCGCAGACATCCGACTCCGTAGCAGACGATCGCCACATGACCATTGATCTCGCGACCATCGACACGGCCGTCGGCCGCGTCGGCGACCGCGCAAAAATCCCACCACCTTCCTCCCGAGCTGCCGCCCGCGCAAATATCTTTTGTGCCGAAGAGGCGGCACACACCCACGATGCGCAGGCTCGGGGTGATGATTTTCGCGCGCTGAAACAGGCCAAAGCTATACAACAAAAGGTAGCGTCCATCCGTCTGCGGCAGGCGCAGGCTGTTGAAGCCCAGAGGCTAGTAGATTTAGAGTTGGCGCATCCATTGATGCGTGCGAGGCGGCGTCAGCCGACACCGTCCGCTTTGCTGAGGCCGGAGCCGTGCGGAGGGCCGCACATGTCGACGAGGTGCGATTGCGCCGCGATGTTGAAGCACGCCCACTGGCCGTTTCATCTGACGTGTTCACTTCCAGCGACAACGGCGGTGCCGCCGGGGCTGCTTACCGTCGCGGCGTGGCCGCCGACGGGGGCGGGTCGGTTGCCGCTGCGAAGGCGGTGACCACTAGTAGTGTCGATGCGCGGGGGTCTGCCGTGCCATCGGGGCCTTCCCCCCTCCTTCCCTCGGGTGTACCCGTCGCCTTGGCACAGTACGCCGAATCTACACACCCGGACATAGCGTACATATTTCGCCGGTCGAGTACGAGCGATGGTCCGGTAGCGTACTTATTTCGTCGGTCGAGTACGAGCGATGGTCCGGTAGAGCCACCGCGTCCTGTCGTTTCGTTTAGACCACCCAGCCTCGCCGAATCAAGCCCCCAACCCCTCGATGCTGTCGAGCGCAGCTTGGCCGCTATGCGTGTCGAGCCAGGAGCCCCGCACGACGGGCACGCCACGGGACAGTGGACACCCCCGTTTACTCTACAGCACACCATTCCGTCCTCCCCGCCACTGCTAGCCGTCACGAGACCGCCTATCATCCTCAGCCTCAGCCCCACGGTAGTTCGCCACACCATCCGCAGTACGGTCACCTCTTCTCTTCGCCGACGGCCGCCTCGTTACCCCCGCGGGGTTACGCGCGCGCTCTGACTGCGTCCGCGGGCCCGGCGGGTATCCACCGCCGCCACCACCGCGGCCGTACGCCACCGGGGGAGCTTAACCGCGGCCGCCGCCGTCGTATTCTGCAGCGCCGCCACCATCCGCTTCGACGTCAGCAGCAGCAACACCAACGGTTTCAGCCTCAACCGCATCAGCAGCACTACTATCATCACCCACCGGGTCGACCGGGTCATTACGTCTCCGGCGCGCCACCGACGACGCCGCCGCCACCGTCGGTACACCATCAGCAACAACATCGACCCGGTCACTACGTCTTCGGCGCACCACCTCCACCACCACCGCCACCACCGGTACAACATCAGCAGCCGGGGTCCTACAGCTTTGGGGCGCAGCCGCCGCCGCCGCCGACACCAGTTGGCGCCGACGGTTCCGGAGCACCCCACAACCCGGGGACACAGTTTCCCCCTTTACCTACTGTGTCGAGCGCTGCTACCGTCCAGGTACAGATTGCCTTGATGATGTTCGATTTGAAATTGGTCGCTCCGCTGCCAACAATCCCTCTAGCTGAAACACATAGTTTGGTTCAATTTGTGGTGGTGCTTATCAACGGCCTACCGCTGAGTCCATCCGCGAGCAAGATGGCGACACGGATGTACGTTGGCACCCCAAATGGACACCCCCTTTGCAGCGATTTGTTATGGCATCTCTCCGCAAGGATGTTGAGGATAGGAGTAGGATCGAAAGCTTTATTGCTAATTGCTTGCTCGACGTCAACTCTAAGTTGGCGGCATTCACGTCTGGGCCTGATGCTTTCGAGTATCTGATAGCCGAGTTCGCGCAACAGTTCTCGGCCATCGACCCCTTCCAAGTGCATGTGATGCCCACGAAGTTTCACGTTGAGGAAGGTACGCCTCTCACGGAATGGCTTATTGCAATCAAACTCGTTGTAGTAGGCTCCATGAATATGGGTGCGTTCAGCCCTGGTTTCGCCGTGGTACTGGGCAACCTCAAAGCCTCTCGCCTCTCTAGCCAACATCCCACTATCTTGCTCATTTTTAGCTTAGCCCTAGACCGATCAAACAACTCTCTCGGAGAAGTCTGGGCGATCTTTGATACAGCTAAGTACAACATGACTGGCGCCAAACGAGCCACTCATGCATCCGTGTCGCCGCCTGTACCTTCTCTCCAAAAAAACACCCGACACAGCAAACCACGCGTAATGTCTGTCTCCGCTAACCGATATTTGCCCATCATGGACAATGCGCAAGAGGTGGAGTTTGGCGACGAATTCGAGTGAACTCACGTCTACTTCATAGCTCAAAATCCGACGCGTTCAAAAACCCCGCGTCTCTTCAACCACGATTTCGACTCCGCTGAATCTCGTGAAGGTCGCATGCGTGTTGGCAGCGGATGCATCAACTGCGCCGGTGACGATCACTTCCTCCGTGATTGCACCCGCAAATAAATCAACCGCCATCGCCTGTGCTCCGACAAGTTTAGTGCGGACACACCCTCTCAAGTCCGCGATCGCTGGGTGTACACGCTCGGAAGAATCAAAGCAACATGTCTTCAATCCCGCGCAAAACACACTTAAGGGTAATCCGACTCCGTAGGAGGCCAGCGACGTAGGGCGCCGATCTCCGCCGATGGCACCTTCGGTAGTATAGTCTTGCTATAATACACATGCCTGTGTGACGACGGGACGGTCCCCCGCCGTCCTTTGCTTGCCTACCGATTACTATTGAGTAGACTATACCAATCGTGGATTATCGTGTTGCCCCCCTGAGTCAGGACAGCAGCTATTTACCACAATTCCGTGCGGCGGAAAAATTCAGACGTCCACGCCTGCCTCGCCGAAAACGCCCGGAACTAGAGTGTCACGTTCCGTTGTACAGCAGGAAGCCGGCGAAAATATGTTTCATGCCCTGCCTTCGCCACAAGCTTCGCGAGTTTGTGCGAAGCAATCGCAGAGTACTCCCCAGTTAACTGAAGAAAGAAATTCGGTAGGAGACATGGAAAATCTCTGGTCGTTTGATCGCACGATCCAGTTAGGCGCTTTAGGCAGTGCGAACACTTGTAGTAAACGAGGTTCGCCCATTGCGTCTCCCCGTTTCCAGGGCACGAAACCAGGTACCCGTGGCAAGGTGCCTCGTTTTGGTGAGCTACAGCTACTACTACAAGGCTTAGTTTGGGTAAGTTATTGGTTAACCTTTTGCAGGTGATCAAACGGACTAATACGCCACTTAGTCCTTAACAAATGGCGTCGTCGGCAGGACCATGGGTTTTTGGTGTTGTGGGTTCAAATCCCACATCCACCTGTAATAAACGTTTTCAGACTTTGCCCATGTCCAAGTTAAAAAATACTCTCCCCGGTATACTCAGGAAATGAAACGGCTTGGATAATTGACAGGTCCGCCCGTATATCCGGCCGACCTGCTATTCCGCCGTTTCAGAGGGGGGAGTATTATAAGGCTTACTTTGGGTGAGCTATTGGTTAACCGTTTGCAAGTGGTCAAACGGACTAATACCCCACTAAGTCTTTGACACTAGGTATTGCTTATGGCAGCATATCAAAATACGGTAGTTTTGCACCCTCGGTTCATACCGTTTTATCGACGATTGCAGAAGAAGCAGTCCCGATGTCACCCACTTTTTCAGCGCCGGCCGAGTCCGCACCATCGCCGGTGCCACCTGTGCTGTCGCTTCAGAAACGCACGCAAAATCCGTTCTATCGGTCGTGGTGGCTCCACCGCGCCCCTACCGATAGTCTCGGAAAAAACAATATATTTACCAGTCTTGCAGGTGTCGTCGCATCCAGAGCATGCCGGTTCAATCACTCAATCGGTCGTACTCACAGCTGACGTTTTTCATTTTTTTTTAATAATATGATACAACGACGTAGCAGCAGCACAGCAACTAACGACATCGCGCCAGTCGCGAATCATCGACATCGTGTGCTGGGATGAGCTGGCTGGGATCGGTGCATACGCTCTCTCTACACGCTGGTTGGCGTCGCGATTCTATACATACGTTCGCTCACAACTGCCACAGAGCAAACAGCGGCGTTCACTGGCGGTTGCAGATATCTCGGCCAATTTTTTGTCAAGACGCGCATGGACCCGCGCGAATTCGGCCTCAACCTGTCGGGCTCACGTAGCCAAGTCATTCGAAGTCAAAGCCGCACCAACCGCTGACGCCCCGGAGGAGGACCCCGAGCCCAAGAGAGCTGCGGCGGCCTGGGCACGCAGAGTAGCCTCCGCCTCATCGCTGGCGGCGGCAGGCGCCGAGGCACCCGGCGAATCACCCATCGTCGAAGAGACAGCCCGCAGCGCTCGCCACAGCAGTAGTCACAGCGAATTCTCACAACGGCAGTCACCACAGAAGTCACAAGCGAAGTCTCACAGCAGCAGTCGCAGCGAATCTCGCTTGCAGCAGAAATCAGCCAGTCTATATCACACCTTGAACCTGCCTCGCTGACGATGCTTCTCGATTCTCTTGGTGCTTCGCTTGCTAGTCAGCAACCAGACAGACTGATCCAAGGTTCCCTTTGCCATACCAGGATAAGTACAAGGAACCACCTCGAGTTGATATTTGCTTTTGTCAACGTGCAATAACTCCAAACTTATTTTATAACTAATTTTCAAGGACGTATTCGTCGAACTCACGGCTGACGTCCTTGAAATATTTTTATTAAATAACCCCAAGCTTCTTCCGTACATAGACTAGACTAGACTAGACTATATACAAAA
The DNA here is from genome assembly GCA_012845835.1 of Undaria pinnatifida. Lineage (NCBI taxonomy): Eukaryota > Phaeophyceae > Laminariales > Alariaceae > Undaria > Undaria pinnatifida. The sequence continues at coordinate 2,778,755 of JABAKD010000001.1, read as the reverse complement.
CCCTTATATTCTCGTGCCTCGACAATAATGCGCGTAACGTGTGGTCACTTGTGACATGTATGCGACATATAACATGATGCTGTGCTCGAAGGCCTACCAGGTACGTGTTTGACTTGGACGAGCATAGACCATGAGACATCTCGTAACAGAGAGGAGTTCTACTACTGCTGTAGATACAGCATCACAGCGGTAGAGGGCTAGGGTGATAATAATAGGGTTGGCGAGCATGTGTTACGCAACAGCAACAACAACATGCTTGGATGCTCGTTGCAGCAAACAAAGCATGCCAGGTACTTAGTCTGCACTGTACAGCAGTACTCTACCTTGATCCGGCAAGAGGTTGCTGCTTCCGTGGCAGCCTTGATCATGCCGCCCAGGGCTGACGTACCCACCGACAGCTCCTCGTAGGCACCGAGCATTCCAAGACAGATGAAAGCATCGTCCTGGCTGTGGCAGCACCACAGCCAGCAACACCAAGACCCGCACCACCAACATTTCTCACAGAAGCAGCAGCAGCTATATGACAGCACACATCCACCCAGAACCTCACACAAACCTGATCAGACTACTTTTGAAAGATTGCGAAAGGGAGTTGCAGTGAATATTTTTCTTCGCTAGGGGTAAAACCCGTAGTCTTGCCTGATGCTTTTTTCCTTCGTACCCGTACCCTGTAGTTTTTTTCGTTTGCCTTTCCATCCGTGGGTGGTGTTTTCTTTTTTCCCTTCATCTTTCCGTATTATTAATAGACCATTAGTGTTGCCGAGTGTGCCGGTATTTAGTTGCTTTCTTCGTCTTTTCAAAGCTCACCGCGCCTCTCGCTTGGTGGTAGACTACTACGTAGTGTAAACGGCAGAATAAACAGTAAGCCTGTTTACGACAGTGCTTCCAGTAGTAGTACTACTAGTAGTAATGCGCGCTGTGAGTGTTCTTGACATGATGTGATCATGTGGCTTGATGTGTGTGGAGCAGGTGTTAGTGTTCGTATTAATTACCACCCCGCTTGGGCCGCAGCAGTCAGTCCGGTAAAACCAAGATGGGCAGAAATATCTTCTTTAAAGTCGTGCGAGGCTTGCAGGTTGAGCCAGGTTACAAGTGTAAACACAGGGGGGTGGGGGCGGATCATGACCAAGCTGCATGAACCGGCTCTCGTACTGGCAAGGATTCTAACAACAATTATTCGTCATACGAAACGCGTTACTGCTGCTGCTGTTATTATATTGCCTTCTGCATGATGAGTCATTTTGTATGAGCAATAACCAACCGTATATATCTATAGACTATAGACTAGACTATATCCTTAGTCTAGACTACTAGGTCTATTGGTGTAAGGTACCAGGTATAATATTTTTATCATTTAGCGGGTAGAGGACGCGTACCCAGACCACAACAAGGTCACTAGGATCTGATTCGTGTTTTTTTTTTTCAGATCCTCCTGAGATCCGGGTAAAAAAAGCGTAAGCTCCATAGACAACACTTTCGTTTGTGCACCAGTTTTTGTCCATCTATCTGCAGAACGCAGTAACCTCGCCCCTTCGGTTTAGTCAACACCTTGGACTTGCCGGCCTTCTTCGGCCGAACCCTACAAGGTTCAGCCAAGAACTAGGTAAGTTAGCCACCCAGGAACCGACAGCTCTTTTTGCTCTGTCTTTGACCTGGGCAGTGCGGGAGTTGCCTGCGCCTGCGCATTTTTGATTCCTTCGACGGTGGGTCTCCACCTACCTGCCGTTAGAAAAAGGCGCACCCGCTAAACGAACCCGTTTGCCGAACTAGGGTCACACTCCACAGGCTGTGTCTCACCTCTCCAAGTCAGCTTCTTCAAGACTTTAGGGTCAGTCACTTACTACACGAGTATCCCCCAAGCTTATGAGTCTAATAATAATAGCGTTGTCTCCCTTAATTCGTGTGATTATAGGAAAAACTGCACGTCGTGACGCACGCTACGATAGATGTATGTGTGCTTGTAACACTTTTTTTGTTTTGGCGTAGACTAGACTAAACTTTTTTCTTCTGGATGACGGGGCTCCTTAGCCCCCCTTAACCAAAAAATCGTCGTAATGCCACGTTTCTTTGGTTTCGCACTATCAATAATGCCTTCTCACGCCTACGAGTAGGCCATCATGGGATCGGTCATCGGGTTGCACTTTCGGTTTACTCAAAGCCCAGTGTTTGGGGTGAGGTGTGTAGACCACATTAATTAGACTATATTGTAGTCTAGAGTAAAATAGTTCATTGTAACCCCTTTTTTGGAGGCCGTGTCCAGCCACAAAACAAACTACTTCGAAGAATTAAGTTAAAAGGTGTCCTTATCATAGATAGTGCGAAAATGCAGCACACGGTGCAGTGCAACAGCTATGCGCGCGTGTCCTAGAGGTACTTGCATTGGAGTTTGCCAGTCAGTACTAAACGTCGCCGCACCGTAATGACCTAGCAGCAGCGCCCGGGTTTCTTCGCGCGAAGGAAATGGATGCTGAAATCGTCAGTTTCATTCACCAAATTTTCCGCCTGAAGCCCCAAAGAGGTTAGCCTAAGTAAGGCAATAACTTTGGTGTAGGGCAAAAACCAATGGTTGTTGCACCCCTGCAGTAGTAGTAGTAGTATTAGTAGTAGTAGCATGCCATGCGTGACGCACGCCTACGTATACGAACACGCGATCCAGCATATATTGCCCAAAAGACAGGGATTGTGCTGCTCTGTGATTCGCATGATTGGGAAAACGGTATACCTACGCACCTAACGCAGCACTACTTGTTGTGATAGCACTGCGCCACACAAGCCAGGGCTTGATCTGTGACTCGCTGCGTGTTTTGATAATAGGTGGCGCGTGTGCATACACGTATGATAGCACTAGGCCTCAAGCCAGGGCTTGGTCTGGTTCGCTGTGGTTCGATAGTGGCGCGTGCGCATACAAGTATCATACCAAGGTGGTTTTGGGCCACCAGCTAGGAGAGGGCTTGATCTGGTTCGCTGTGATTTAACGTTGGCATGGACTGATCCCACGACAGCCCCCCTCGAAACCAGCGAGTTTCTTTAATAGACGTTTCATGGCTGCTTGACTCGAGGAAGGACGCTTTTAACAAGAGGTCTCCATATATTTTTGTTAGTGGGCAAAGGTCCATCGGACGATGGCGTCAGGGTGTCGAGGGACACCGTATTTCAGGAGACACGACCGGGGGTTGGTTTGAAAACCGGCGACTTCGTTAGACAAAAGTTGGGGGTGCTACCGTAGAACGACTCCATGCCCGTGTGTGTACTCTAGTTGAAGCAAGAACTACTGCACAAAGGCGGGGGTCTTTCCAGCAGCGGGTAATGTACTGCAGGGCGCAGCGGGCGTTCTTGTTGATGAACGTTTCGTGTGACGCATTAGAATCCTCGCCAGTACGAGAGCCGGTTTCATCAATCAGCTTGGTCATGATTCGCCCCCCACGCCCTTGAGCTCACTCTTGCAACCTGGCTCAACCAGCAAGCCTTGCACGATTGATTCCAACCGGAAGAGATTTCTGTCCATCTTAGTTTTGCCGAACTGACTGCCGTGGTTACAGCGGTAGCTAAATGCACCTGCTCGAAACTTCTGTGAACCATACGTCAGGGATCCTTCGAGGCACTCGATCACATCTGACGGTGTCATCAGGACTCCTCTTCGCGTGGTGACCACATCAGGTCAGCTCTACGCTCAGTTCGTCACGTTCTTCTCCGTGTTTCGTGTAATCGCTGCCTTTTTTGGGGGCGGGTGTTACTTGAGTCACGGCTGTACTTTTACAGCACTTCTATATCTGATATTATTGTTAATAGTACATTTTCCTTGTTTCCTGTATTACAGTCTATATACCTGGTATATTATACAAAAAATAAAAATACACTCCAGCTGTGAGATCGAATATTTTGTCGAAACCCATCTTTGCAAGCTGTGTGTGATACTCCGATCGTGCATATGACGGGTTGTGTGTCCTCATGAAGGATATAGGTCGGCGACTCCCCTTGCAGCTACAGTGTACTATATACCTGGTAAATTTTGATCATATTTGTTTTTTGTTTTCTCGTGTCTCTTACCGGTCTCTGTGTTCTCTTAGCATGTCGCGACGACCCATGCGACGCCCGTGCGTAGCGGCCGCGACCACACTAAGACGTGTGCTGGGCCGGCTCTTCTGAACTGTGATGTTGGACGGCCACCATGTAGACACCATGCTCGTGAATGGCCTCTTGTACGGGCTCTCACCCGATGCCGACACAGATCAGTCCAAAATCCCGATGGCTGATACGAAAGACTCAAAGGGAATGATAACGCTCCTCTACGAGACCATGGCAGCTCTAGACGATCATAGCTTTTCGCTACAAGCGCGTGCATAAGTAAGATCAGCTACACCGCAGGTTCACCCTGTGACCAGATATCGTCCAAGATGTTTTAGTTAGACGCACAGAGGAGAGAGCCCTTTTATGATAATCTCGTTGGTAATATGCTGCTTTGGGTACATACACCAGACTGCAACTACCGGTTTGACGCTGCTGCTTTCCTGAGAAGAGTTCCCACAGAGTGGAAATGCGCTGCCGTTTTCGTCGTGAGATTCATCGATCAAGGCTACGGTAGGGGGATACTGTTAAGGAGTTAGCGGGGTATTAGTCTGTTTGACCACTTGCAAAAGGTTAACCAATAGCTTACCCAAACTAAGCCTTATAACAATCTTTCCCCCTGAGACGGCGGGATAGCAGGTCGGCCGGATATACGGGCGGACCTGTCAATTATTCAAGCCTTTTCTTTTCCTGGGTATACCGCGGGGAGAATATTTTTCAAGTTCGACATGGGCAAAGCCTGAAAAAGTTTATTATGGTGGATGTGGGATTTAATTAAACCCACGACCCTAAAAACCCATGGCCCTGCCGACGACGCCATTTGTTAAGGACTTAGGCTAGTGGGGTATTAGTCCGTTTGACCACTTGCAAAAGGTTAATCAATAGCTTGTACCCAAACTAAGCCTTATAACAATACCCACAATTTGCACTTCCGGGTTTTCAGCACTCGCGCAAGTGACTCTGTACCTCACCGACGAAAACACGTTCGGCGTTTTTTTTTTTTTTTTTAGCGCTCGCAGCTTACCCTCCTTTTTCGGATTGGCATCGAGAATATGATAAACAGCACGAGAGAAAGCCTGTGACCGCAAGGTACAGGGGGGCGTGCTCACTCGCGCGAGTGACACCGAGCCACTGAAAAAAAAAACGCCCAAAACAACACAACCCCCCCCCTATCGTACCATAGGTCCAATCAGAAAACGCCGGCTTCCTCACGCTCATGCACAAACGCTTCACAGAGTACCGACCAACCACCCCCGAATGTAGCTACAACAGAATTGGCAATCAGGATGGTACGAATGCCCCGTGATATAGAGTATTTTTGTTTAGCATAACCCCGCAGAGGTCGACCACGGAGTATTTTTGTCTCTCATGTTTCGATCCGCAATGTTAGAGCACCTTTAACTTTCGCGACCCTGACGCACTGGGCACACGTCGCGTTTTTCTGTCAGTCTCTAATAAAAGTCTAGTTTTTGCGAGACAAGAGATTCTCACAGCTCAGACGAGCATTGCGATTTCTTGACCATTTTTTTTTTCGCAGAATTCAAAGTTTTCAGCCAAAATTCTAACATACTAGATAGAGGTGACTACGATCGGCAAAATCGAAGTTTGCTGCAATATTTTCCAATTGTTTGTGACAAGAGATTCTGACAGCCCAGACCTACATTGCGGTCGTCTGAATGGATTTTGTTTCGCAGATTTTCATGTTTGCGTTCAAAACGCTAACGAACGGGAGTAAGCTACGGGCGTCGTACTCTCTCTCCGAAATCCATACATTGTGACTCATCCTACGATAGAGGTATCACTTTTCGTCAGCGGAAATGGTTTCTGAATGACGGGGCTCCTTAACCCAAAATCGTCGGAAAATACGCCCCCCTTAGGTATTGCATGATTCTCGTTGCGTGTACCTAGGACATAGGCTTTTTTCATCCGGTAGTAGCAGTTTTATTTTTCTCCAATCAGTTTTTGAGAGAGGTCTGAAGCTCCCGAATCGAGGAACACCCCGGCAAAAAAAAAGTGGCGCACCCTCTATCGTAGCACGCGTCTTGTGTTAGATTTTTCAGACAACAACACGTAATTTACGGTCGTCGTAATGTCTCCGCGAGACGGTTCAGCATACCAACGATTAGGAGAAGGAATGCGTGTCACACAGACCACAACATACAATGTTTTGGGTAATGATTTGGATACGCGATTCGAGTGGTAAGAGAGTTGTGAGCAACGACTGGGTTATTATAGAACCCTCCACCACCCGCAAGACGGACCCCCCCCCTCCCCGTTCCCTACTTATCCCGAGGCCCTCACCGTTTGTTTGATTGAATATCTATCTCTCTTTCTACTTCTGGGCGTTCGAGTCCCCCCCCCCCCCCATTCGGGATGAGGCTACCCCACCTTTCCTCCCCGCCCAATACGATACCGCCTCGTCCGTTCGTGCCGTTCGAGAGCCTACTTTTACAGATTCTACAGCGCGAGCCGCCCGACGGAGTGTCTCTGCACCCCAGGGCTCCGTTACCCATCCGAGGAAAGTGTCTCCACACTCCTCTCTAAGGGTCTGCGGGAAAATATTTTTATATTTTCCCCCACCACACCCTTCACGAGAAGAGTGCCTCGACATCCCTGAGTAGGACGACGAGAGCTCTCCCAATGGCGACACAGCGCGCGTTCCGTGGAAAAACACGGTCCCATCCAGGCACGAGGACAAGGCGTCACACCGCGCCCCGGTTCTTTCATCGTCAGGATTTACATGAAAATCGTTCGGAGTAAGCCAGTACTGCCCCCAACCGTACCCCCTCCCGCACCCCTCGTGTACGGCGTTACGCGGCACGAACCCGCCGGTCTCATCCCGACACAAAACTCTTCCATTTCGCGAAGTCAGGACTTCCCAGTGGCGATCCAGTACGAAAGCGAGTTTGTGGACTCTGAACCGGCTTCGGACGAGAAGGCAAAGCCCCCAATACCCGCACGCCCCCTGATGCAGGCACCGCTACGCCTGCCGATACCACCGCTACTGCTGCGTCCTCATCTGCGGGTGTCTCCACGCTGACAGCGCGTCCACCAGCCGGCCCAACCATCGGCGCCGTGGCTTCCACGCCCACACAGACACACCACCATGAGGATCCAACTGGAAGAGGAAAACCGCAAATTGGTGCGGCTTCATTCCACATTACCGGCATGGCAGATCGCCCGAAACAAGAGTGCTCTGGCTTCGATCGTGGCCGAGCGGCGGGGCGGTCCTGGTCGCGACAACACGCGCTTCCGACGCCACTCTTTCGCCGAGCCAGACCGCAGATTCGCAGCCTTCGACAATCAATGCGCCACTTCCGGCTACCACGGCAATCTCTGTCGAACCGCCCCCCGAGCGAGACCCCTGCCCCTCCACACGAGCCCACCCTTCACGCTGTCGACGATCTCCCCTTCATGCATACCATCCCGGCAACCGGTATCGGCCCACCGTGACCCACGACGACGACTGCGCTGCCATCTCTCGGTCCGCCTCCTCTGCGAGGAGCCATTTTTCGGATCCAACCCGCGGATGGGCTCTTCAGGGCCTCTGCGTCACGACGGACCCGATCGCAAGAAGAGGGCAGGGCGCTGTGTACATACATCCTTTTATTTTAGCAAAGGGCGAGGGTCAGCTGGGCCAACGGTTTGGTGCGGATGCTTGTGAGTGTGGTCCATGTTGAAGTCCATGGCTGCACAATGTCATAGATAGATGGAAAATATAAACCCGACAAAAAACGTTTCACTTTTTTTTTTGGCTCCCTTCCGTCTCTAGTCTATATCTTCGTCGTTTTTATTTTCTCCTTTCTCCCTCCCTCCATTCCTACTAGTCGTAAATCCAAGATATGGGGTTACTTAGTCAAGCTGGCTCTTTCTCCCCTCTCGCCAAAACAACGGTACGCGCCTCCGTCGTTTTTAAAGCAAGAAGAGACTTCAGCCCTTTCTTCTCTCGTCGACTCGCATCGAATTGCGTTATATATACTTGACTGAGATATATGAAATTTTTAGTCATATATATGTCCCGATATAGTTTTGGCACTCTGGCTGTTAAAAAGTTGATGATATAATTAATTACTAGTTCGTCCGTGGTGTTAACGTTGCAACACCCCATCTGTTAATTGGTACATTTTTTTCCTCGCTCAATCGGCCGCCGTACCCCCACCCATCCACCGAATCCATCAGAAACCGAAATAAAACAAAGCAAAAAAAAACACGCTTCCAGCCAAAACAAAGAGACGAAAAAAACAAAAGCCGAGATGCAAAACAAACCCCCATTAACAACAAGTCGCTCTGCACCCGGCGTACTACTCTGTGTAACCTTCCTGGCGCCTGTCCGTGCCGATACATCAAACAAAACCCACCCTGAAAGCTTATTAAAAGTCGTTTCCGGCTTGCATATTATACGAAGTATATCTCGATTTGATCCCCAAAATATTTACCGAACACATACGAGCCGAGGCGGCAACACTCCAATGGAGGCATTGATAACGCATAGAAAAATCGAAAACCAGCAACCAGCAACGAACGTTCAAAGCCATAACACAACGCACACGAAATGGGAAAATTACCGCGAGTCACGTTCACCGCCATATCGCCTCTCCCTCTATGACCAAGGCTGTGCTAGGGGGGGCACCTCTGTTTCAACGCTACTGAGCTTGAGCCACTCGCACCAGTGACTCTGTACCACACGCGCTACAATACATTACGAAGGCGTTTTTTATGGGAGGGGGCGAAACGCAGCTTGCCATTTCCTTTTGCGGATTCACATGTCGCAAGATTCAAGCAGTGCTCACGATGAAGCGTAAGACGGGAAACGGGACAGGGGGCGGGGGGGGGGCGGGGGTCACTCCCGAGTGTGGCCCGTGCGAGCGACTGCAAAAACGAGACCCGAAAAGTAACCCACATTCTAAAGGTTTTGTTAGCACAGTACTTTAATTATTTGTATCGAAACAAAACATTGTACGAGTTCATTTACGTATTTACTGTAAGTTCACCCACCCCTTTCGCGTCTTTCTTGAGGGATCGTCAGTGCCCAATAGCAATGGTGCCCACAGAGGGAGGACTACTACTGTAGGACGACAATTTTTCTTCTTCTTTGTATTCAACAAAAGTCGAAACACCACCCCACCCACAACCATTCCGTTTGCCCTGTCTACACAAAAATCGCAAAAACAACAACAGACACCCTCCCTTCCATCGCTTATCTATGGCGCAACCCCCCCTTCCCCCCCTAACATACTCGAAGAAAGGGCACATTCAATCAATCAGGGCTCGCACCACACATCTACCTATCTCTAGTATTAACGCGAAGTATTTTATTTTTGCTTTTTGCACCAGGTGAACGGTTTTGGTTCCCACCGAATACAATTATATTGCCAAATCATCACGCAGCACATTATATTCCACAGTATTAGCACGTATTATTATACGCTGCCGCCAGCTCCAGTCATTCAATGAAAGTATGAGTTGGATTGGGCCTACTCCTGCCCCAAGGCAGGTGGTTCTCGCCCTACATAAAGTCCGCGCCGAGTGAGTCGCCCTCACCGCGGTGCCCGTCCCTGGGATCGAAACGACCGCCGTGGGGCAAGCGATTTTACACGTCGACAATGTAGCTATATCCCTCTCCCTTCAGGGAGACCTACCCCCCTTTTTACCGCAAACGTTACCCCACGCGAATTATAGATTTTCCAATTTTCTTCTTGCCGCAAAGAACAAGCGTGGCTGCGCTTCGTAAGGAGCTCCAACACCTTTATACGTGTAGGTTGCAGATCCCATGCGACTGCCTCTGCACATCAGAACCGTCGACTTGCCCCCCCCCCCCCTCCCCCCCCCCTCCCCGTGCGACCCCGCCCGTGCTCCGACCGACGTCAGCGGCCGAAACCCCGACCAGTACCCAGAGCCGTGGAGAATGCACCACCCTCCCCCCCGCGCCTGCACAACCGAATTCGAGGGTCTAAACATCACACGTGAATGTTGTGGATGCCCTCCCTCCCTACTCCATCGGCTTTCAAGGGGCTACAAGCACACCAGTACACTTTTTTTGTAGATTCCCCCCTCTCCCCCGCGCCTGGTGCAAGCAATGCCTGCCTGGTTGGTGAAACCCCGACACGCTTCGTCACGGCATAGTAGGGATGCGAGGGTCTATGATCATACGAATATGGCCATGCACAAATTGGGTATCCCCCCCCCCCCCTCCCGCTCCCCGCTCCCCGCCGCACGCACTTTTCATAACGATTCAAGGGTCCAAACACAACCGTACAAGTACACATCTAACATATGCTATGGACGCCGAGTAACCGTACAAGTACACATCTAACATATTCTATAGACGCCGAGTGGCCGCACAGAGCCCACGCGGCGCTCGCGCGCGTGGTTTCGCGTGGGTACGAAAGGGGCCAAGCACGTGCTCTCTTTTCCCGGCTATCGCACCCCACTGACCGCTTCTTAGAGGGGAGGGGGCAAGTAGGACAAAAGCCAAAACAAGGATGCACACGCGAAACGTCCTTCCTGAACGATGGCGATAACGTTTGGCGACATCGCTAGTTTAGAGCATTCTAGCGTCATCGGTTGTCGTGATCGTTTAGCGATAGCGTTAGCGTACACACCAAGGCTACGGCACTAGTAGGGGGGATGTTGCGACGGTGTTGTCATATATCCTCTATTTATTTTCGCTACCTGGTTCGAGCCACTCGAACGATCGCACCAGTGACTCTTGAGCCACACTCGCACGAGTGACTCTGTACCTCACGGACAAAAAACATTTGGAATATTTTTAGGCACAGCGTAGCTCACCATCCAATTATGGATTAATATCACAATACTATTTAAACAGCACGAAGCATAAGGTCACACCACGGAACCGGGGGGTCACTCGCACGAGCGATCTGGAGCCACACTGAATATAAACCCAAACGCTACCCCCCTACCGTACCCTGGGCCTATAGCGTTATCGTTGGCGTTACGGTTCGCGTTATCGTTCGCCTTATCGTTGGCGTCAGCGTAAGGCTTCGCTTTCACCTTCGCCTTGACCTCCACCTTAGCCTTCGTAGCCTTAGCCTTCTCCTTAGCCATCGCCTTAGCCTTCGCCTTAGGGTTAGCCTTGGGGTTAGCCTTAGCCTTAGCGTTTACCACCAGCGCATGTCGTTTAACGCTTAGACTCGGCTTCATAAGATTAGTGTCCGGGCGACTTTCCGCAGTCTTTGGGCCCCGTGAAGATCTGGCCCTTGCAGTGTTTGCCGTTGATACTGAAAGAGCCGTCGGGACGCATCTTGAGCACGTCCCCCTCGAACAGACGGAATTCGGTCGAAGACCATTCGGGGTACGACATCAGCTCCTGCGAGAAGCAAAAAACACAAACGAAGAGAGCGGGGGGGGGGGGGGGGGGGGGGGGGGGGGGGGGGGGGGGGCAGCGGGGACGATTGGGGGCGGAGGTAAAAAACAAGAGCTGGGGAGAGAGCGGCAGGGCTGCGCGGACGATTGGGGGGCGAAGGCATAAAAACAAGGGTCAAGGAGGGTGCAATCATTGATGCATGCGCGTTACGGTAGAGACCATGGCTGCCGGTGAGGGGACACCTCCTTTTCACCACTGCGTTTGAGTAGAAACGCGGGGGACCGCCGATAGGGACATCTCACGCTATCGCTATCGCTATAGCACCAACCGAAGGACACGCCAGCTAGCGCTGGATTGCGAATGCAATGTTGAGATAAAAATGACACGCACGACGTCTATGAAAATACGTGGAAGTGAGGTGAGCTAAGCTTTATTTTTCCCCAGCCGCCGGGAGGATACTAACAAAAAAAAAGAAAGAAAAAACTTTCGAGCCACTCCCCCGAGGCACAATGGAAAAAAAAGGAGCTTGGAAGTGATATGTTTAGTGCGGCGTATAGCTAACCATTCGATGGCGCGGGTTGATCTAAAGAATAACACAGGCACGAAAGCTTAGGACCGCGAAGGAATAGGGGGGGGTGTTGCTCGCGCGCGTGATCCGAGAGTCACTGCAAAACGAGGCCTCCCAAAATGCCCCCCCATACCGTAGCCACCGCCTATTTTTTGGTCTTCTTTTTGGTGCCTGACGTAAGCAGTATATTGTTTGAGTAGCATATACTGTTTTGGCAGAATATTCTGTTTTAGTAGTATGTACTGTTTTAGTAGTGTATACTGTTTTAGTAGTATATGCTGTTTTAGTAGTATATACTGTTTTGGTAGTATATACTGTTTTAGTAGTATATACTGTTTTAGTAGTATATACTGTTTTAGTAGTATATACTGTTTTAGTAATATACTGTTTTAGAAGTATATACTGTTTTAGTAGTATATACTGTTTTAGAAGTATGTACTGTTTTAGTAGTACATACTGTTTTAGTAGTATATACTGTTTTAGTAGTATACACTATTTAGTAGTGCACTAATAGTGTAAACCCGATTGAAAAAAAAGCACATACATGGCCTAGGTATTACAGAACGAAAACTAATATTAGCAAAAAAAGATGGTCTATTTCCGACGATTTGGGTGAAGGAGCCCCTCGTCATTCAGAAAGAAACCTAACCATCAGAAAAAAGTATAGACTAAAGTGCCAACCTTTTTTCCGTAACCACAGGCGTTCCCTTCTTTTTCTCCGAGACGTTCATTCCTACCCCTAGTGGAGACGCCTCCAACGTTTTTGGGGCGCTCAGCAGGGTTCTGCCATATGCTACATTGAAATAAATGAAATGCTTCTTCTCTTATCTACTTGTCCTATTTAGTTACCCGTAGCCAGCATCTACCTCCCGGGATATCGATCGTTACTTTTAGATTATCGTTTGCCATGCATGGCAGGAGTGTCAGGGATCATAGATCCTCACATGGTTGACGCGTGCTACGGTACGGGCTGCAGCCATTGTGTTCTGAAGCCCCCTCTGGGGCTAGCGGAGACGCGAAGCTGCTCTCCACTATAGCATTCCGAGCTTCTGCTGCTGGTGAAGGATAGTGTGTTCGAACAAACGCACCGAAGGAAGCCGTGCGGCGAAGGGTGGGGAATGGCGATACGCCGGTGTTGCCTCAAACCCTGTTCCTATATATTGAATGGCACTTTGATTAGATCGCGCGCTCGAGTATTTTTTGTCGGTTTCTATTACGAATGGCTCCGTAAATAGTCAAGGGGGGACGCATACATCATCCAGCACGATATCGAACAAAATCAAACGGACAGAACTCCGATGAACAGTCGCGTGCATGGCCCAGGTACAAAAACGAAAATAACATAAAAAAATTATGCAGACATTTTCGACGATACTGGCGGTTAAGGATCTCCCCATTATTTAGACCCCCCCCCCCCCCCCCCCCCCCCCCCCCCCCCCCCCGAAAACATGCTACATCCACATCGTAGCAGGTGTCGAATGGCGGCACTACGCACCCCTTGTACGTTCTTTCTTGCTATCTCGGATGACGTCTTCGAACGAAGTTTATGTGCGTTTGGCGTGTAGCCACTTCCAGAGACAGCAATAATGGAAGCACATAATATGTAGCTGCCCCTCTTGGGTGCGCCGTATGCGCACTGCGTGCGGTAGCATCTCCCTTGTGCGGAGGTAAGGCTCTTTCATTCCGCACAATACTATCTAACTCGACCATCACCTCGGTTACCGGTAAACATATAAAAACAAACCTAAGAACGAGGGGGGGAAACGCACTGAGGAGGAGGAGGAGGGGGGGGGGGGTGTACTCGATATTCATGCATGACCGTAGTCCTACGACCATAGCTGCTGCTAGTAGCTATTAGACCCTCGCATCCCTAATATGCCGGGACAGAGCATGTCGGGTTTTCACCGACCAGGCAGACATTGCTTGCACCAAGCGCGAAGCGCCGTGAGGCGTTCGGCGAGTCACATGATGGCGAGAGCTGCATCCTCCCAAGAACCACTCGTAAGACGGACTCCGGCAGGGGGGGGGGGGGGGGGGGGGGGGAGGGGATACCGAGGGTACCCTAGGGGGCTCACTTTGGGGGCCTCTTGTTTGCAGTCTACAGCTCGGGGCCACCACCTATTCCTTTTCGGTCTTGAGATTTAGTGCTGCCGCTTAGTTTTCCGTGTTAAGAGGTGCAATGGAATGGTAAGCTACGCTGCGCCCAAAAGCATCCCCAAAAAGAGTGAGCATCGCCCGTGAGGGTACGGAGTCAATCATGCGAGCTGCTCAAACTCGGCACTGAAAATGGGGAGGGTGTTGAGATGTGTTGGTACTAACATCCCCTCTACTGATACCCCATGCCGTAGCCTTGCTTGGTCGAAGAAAACGTTCGGCGTTCTTATTTTTTGCTGTTTGTACCTGGTGTAGAATCCTTACGGCGACGACTTCCCCCAGGAGCATGCCTTGGGTGCTGTCGGCACGGTAGTGGACCCCGCACATTTGCCTGTGTGTTGCAGTAGTCGGTTATTGGGACGCAAAGACACGTAAGAACATGTTTACTTAGGTCGGATATAATATGGTTGTCGTGCATTTTACGCTTTAATGTGGCAGTGAGCGGTCTTCGTTTTTTGTTTCTGAAGCCGTCCATTTTTATCTTTTTTAGACGAAACGCCGTGCACGTGGGAGCGGCTGACCAAAATAGGCATGCCAGAAGGGTGGTGATATTTGGTGTATTGTGTCAGCTTTCGCGTTAGAATTTTACTGTGCACCGTATGACAAAGAAAGGAAAAAAAAACAACCAAACCTGGTACCTAGTTTATAATGTTTTTATAAGTACTGTTCTTATAGACTATAGTAGCAACAACAAAATTAAAACAACGACAACAACAGCAACAGCAACGACAAAGACGAAGACGAAGACGAAGACAAAGACAAAGACAAAGACAAAGACGAAGACAAAGACAAAGACAAAGACAAAGACAAAGACAAAGACGAAGACAAAGACAAAGACAAAGACAAAGACAAAGACAAAGACAAAGACAAAGACAAAGACAAAGACAAAGACAAAGACAAAGACAAAGACAAAGACAAAGACAAGGACAAAGACAAAGACAAAGACAAAGACAACGACAACGACAAAGACAAAGACAAAGACAAAGACAAAGACAAAGACAAAGACAAAGACAAAGACAAAGACAAAGACAAAGACAAAGACAAAGACAAAGACAAAGACAAAGACAAAGACAAAGACAAAGACAAAGACAAAGACAAAGACAAAGACAAAGACAAAGACAAAGACAAAGACAAAGACAAAGACAAAGACAAAGACAAAGACAAAGACAAAGACAAAGACAAGACAAAGACAAAGACAAAGACAAAGACAAAGACAAAGACAAAGACAAAGACAAAGACAAAGACAAAGACAAAGACAAAGACAAAGACAAAGACAAAGACAAAGACAAAGACAAAGACAAAGACAAAGACAAAGACAAAGACAAAGTTATACCTACAATGGGACTCGAAGGGTGCGCCAGCTAGCGTTGGGCTGCGAAAGCAACTGAGTTAAATCGACACACGACGCGTATGAAAATACGCGGAAGTGTGGTGAGCTAAAGCTTTATTTTTCCCCATCCGCCGGAGGATAAAAAAACAAAAAACAAAAAACAAAACAAAGACAAAGACAAAGACAAAGACAAAGACAAAGACAAAGACAAAGACAAAGACAAAGACAAAGACAAAGACAAAGTCAAAGACAAAGACAAGGACAAAGACAAAGACAAAGACAAAGACGAAGACAACAACAACAACAACAACAACAACAACAACAACAACAACGACAACGACAACAACAACAACAACAGCAACAACACCAAGAACACCAGCAGCAGCAACAACAACAACAACAACGACAACCAACCAACAACAACAACAACAACAATAACAACAACAACAACAACAACAACAACAACAACAACAACAACAACAACAGCAACAACACCAACACCAACACCAACACCAACAACAACAACAGCAACAACGACAACCAACAACAACAACAACAACAACAACAACAACAACAACAACAACAACAACAACAACAACAACAACAACAACAACAGCAACAACAACAACAACAGCAGCAACAACAACAACAACAACAACAACAACAACAACAACAACAACAACAACAACAACCAACAACAATAACAACGACAACCAACAACAACAGCAACAACAACAATAACAACCAACAATAACAACACCAACCAACAACAACGACAAAAACATACCTGCCGAACGATACGTTGATGGACATCTTGTTGATCTCGCCCTCGTACGTGAGGCAATCTTTCCCCTCGTAGGGAAGAAGCTCCAGACCTTCGTCATCCGGGTAAACTGGGTTTTTGAAGCATTCCTTCCCGCGCTCCAGCCCGACCAGCGCCTGCAGAGGTGGCCCCACAAAAAGGAGTCAGTAAGGAAACGGGGTGGGGTTCACGTACACAGTACAAGAGAGCTCTTATCACAACGTAAAGCTTAGGAAAAAGCGGAGGCTGTGAGCTCAACGTATGTGAAAGACACGCCGCAACGAGTAATCCAGCCGCCTGCCCCTCCCTGTAGAGTTCGATAAAAAGGAGGCGTAAAAAAGGGGGGGGGGGGGGGCGCTACAGATTCGACGCGTGCCAGAGGTACGCGATAATCACTGAGCAAGGCGTCAGCACTGACTGGCTGACAGTTCATTAAGCTCAGTGGTTGTGGTGTATATCCAGCAAGAACACAATATTATGAGGAATCGTTCTACGGTAACCCCCTCGACTTTGCTTGAACGAAATCGCCAGTTCTCATACCAACTCCCGACCGCGTCTGCTGAAATACGGGGAGCTCCGTGCCACCCCGACGTCATCGTTTGATTGCCATTTGCATATACAATAGCTGTCAGATTTTGTCCCCCTCAGAAACGGGTTTTATAGTTTCCGCGCACAGACTGACTAAAATCACCCTGTTGACCCTGATAGCTACACTGTAGTTGTAAGGGGAGTCGCCGACCTATATCCTTAATGAGGACACACAACTCGTAATGCGCGCGATCGGAGTATCACACACAGCTTGCAAAGATGAGTTTCGACGAAATCTTCGATCTCACAGCTGGAGTGTATTTTCATTTTTTATAATAAAATAAATTCATGAAGAGATAATGTTTTCACAGCGTCCTCCCTCGTGCCGAGCAGCCATGAAATGTTCGTTAAAAAAAAAATCGCCGGTTTTGGCGGGGAGCTATTATAGTAGACAAAGTCTGAAATTGGTGTATATATAACATAAGCGTGTATAATTTTATAACCTGGGGTTTTGTGTGGCAACAAAGCGGGGTCTCCGTCTTAAGAATGTTTCGCTTTTGAACTCCGTACCAAAAACTCTATCCTGGCTGACATCTGCGGTAGTAAAATTAGCACAAGTACCATCTGGGTACAGCAGCACCATACATACATATGGTGTACATCTAAGAGTATCACCTGGGGATCTAGTATCTGATGCAGCGACACGGTCACCTCATCTAGCCACGTGTAAAACCGGGGTACTTCGGCACGCTGGGCTCGTGTAGAGGCCGGGTGGCCGCCGGGCCCGCGAGTCTCACCGGGTCGAAACTTCCTAAACGTTTACCTTGAGCACCGTGGCGAAGGCTCCGTTCTGGACGGCGTGTCCGGCGGGGTACGAAGGATGCGCCGGGGATCCGACATTCGTGGCCTGAAAATAGTAATCAACAACAACACGGGCGGCCCAGAAAGCAGAGCACGTCATGATACTATCAGGAGATTTCCATACCCTCCTTTCAGAACAACTTTTAGGGTATTGTGTTGTGGACCACGGCAACAGGCTGACGTTGGCTGTTCCGTACAACTGCCCTTGACGACTGAGACCAACCTGCCGGGAATTAGAGCATATTGTCAATGGTATAACAGGTAAAACGGCGCCTTTCGTTTGCGTTGTTGATCCACTCCAGTTTTTTTCCGCGCCAGGCCAACGAGTTTAAAGTGAAAACGACCACAACAATAACAGCAACAACACCATCAATAACAACAACAACTACAACAACAGCAACAGCAACAGCAACAACAGAAAAATGGTGATGTTGGCAATCGTTCTTCGTGCAACCTCCGACGGGTACATTACCACCACCATCGCCACCCCTTCCCCCCCCGGCCCCCACCCATCAATTCACCACCACCACCACCAACATCGCCAACACCACCACCACTGTTACTACCATTCTAAACACGTCCGGACTATTAATAGCAGTTAAAACAACCGGGAGGGGATACTTCGGTGAGACGAAACGAACACTTGTCAACAAGTATTTTTTGTTCGTCTACTTCGTATGATTCGTTGAGTTCAGAAATTCCCCCACCCCGTGCCTGGGTATCAATCAATAAATAAACAGAAAATAATAAAACAATGACGTGTCCCCCGAAAAGAAAGGTGACGGTGTCTGATTTCGTGAGTTCTGCACGAAGCAAGCGAAACAGAGCACTCTTCTGTTTTTGCGCTTTAAACATTATTTCGGCTTTCCTCCCTCTCCTGTCTCGGCCTCGAAAAAAAATACACGCTACACGGTAGCGGTGCATCCTTTTTGTTTCCTGGACGCGTGCTACGATAATAGAGGTGCACCACTTTTTTTCTAATTAATAATACTACCCCTCAATATGGGAGCTTGAGACCTTTCCCAGAAACGGATTTGTTGTTGGAGAAAACTAAAACTGCTATGTACCGGAGGAAAAATCCCATGGCCTAGGTGCAAGACGAGAATCAGTCAAGAAAAAATGGCCTATTTATTTATTTTTTGCCGACGACTTTGGGTTAAGGAGCGCCGTCATTCAGAAACCATTTCAGCGTAAAAGAGGTACCTGGTATACCTTAACATCTCTATTGTAGCATGCGTCTTGGCCATGTGAGAGGGTGGTGGCTTGAGGAGCTTTATACCCCACCCAAGATATGGTCCTGAAAAAAGAAAAGAAAGTTTTAACCAGATTAACCTTCCCATGGCCCAGGCATACAAGAAAAGTATTGCAAACGAAAACCGACATCTCCCGACGATTTTAGGTTACGTAGTCCCACGTCGTTCAGAGAAGACGTTATTAGCTAGAAAGTGCGGTGCCAACAAAAAACACACACACAAGAGACATTTTTCGTTCACCCTCTCCTCGGGCGGAGACATCACCGCCACCTGTGTAATATACCTGCGATAGCAGGTAGGTCCTCTCGCGGCCCTTGTTCTGAGCGGCGTTCGCTTCAGCTACGCGTTCCATAAGCTCCTCGTTTTCCATCAGAGTGTGGTGCATGCTAGGCCCGCTCAGCGCTCCCGTCTTCACGTTGTGCACGAGGCCGGCGAGCGCCTCGGGCCTCGCCTGCATGTGCACGTTCCACTTCTGGTACCAGGCTGATCGCATTGCGGCGGAGCTGTTGCCGAGAGCTCTCATGGCTTCCGCCATGCCGAAGTTTACGAATCCCCGCTGGCGAGCGGCGTGGGCGTAGGCCCCGTTGAAGCCTTTTTTGTCGATGGCGCCGTCGGCGATCAGGATCAGCAGCCCTCGCAATGCCTCGCTGTTTTTGCATGCAACACGAACAGGAACGAGTACGACCGCATGCACGCACGCACGCACGCACGCACGCACGCACGGACGAACGTACGTATCGCATGCACGCATGCACGCATGAACGAAAGAACGAACGAACAAACGATAATAAAAAACAACAACAAAAACTACACCAAGTGTGTTTGTATGCCTAGACTATAGACTATGCTCTCTCTCATGTCTTGAATTGTAGCATTAACAGTAAGAGTTACTGTAGTGAGTAAGAATAATAGCTGAGTGGTGGGCGAACATTTCACGTAATATATGCTCGCGCCGGTGGCTCTTGAGTCGCTGCAAAAGGACGCCCCAAAATCGCCCCCCCCCGCGGTTCCTCTGCTGTCTTGCAGCTTTCTTGCGGTTGCGATATTTTTTTCCATATATTTTCGTAGTAATTCACAAAACGGACGGTAAGCTGCGCTGAACAACAAACATCGGCTAAAAGCATGTTTGTAAAAAACATATATTGTGACAAAACGTCAGCTGTAAGTTCGACGAATTTAAGGTCGATACGTCGATACGCATCTTTTGGCAAGTAAGTTGCGTTGTTGGTACTTGTAGTTATTTTGTGGGCGACTTTTTTTCACTTTGTGGGAGGGGTCCTGTTACTTTTTTTTTAAATTAAATTTTTGTACATGCAACAACTGTTTCATCTGTTTTGGTCGTTAGAGGCAGAGAGTTACCCGCCGCGAGTGGCTCAAGCCCAGTAGTGGAGATCGGGGCTCCGAGTGAGTGGCTCAAGCCATGGCATGGTCTATAGCCTTGGTCATGTTGGTGGATTATGGCAAACGTAGCAAAAACATTGCAGAACGACTCACGTGCGCGCCTGACATCGGTGTAGACGACCTTGGAATCCATATAATACATTTCGCAAAAGAAAAATGACGCGTGCTACGATAGAAGACGCGCACCGACCGCTCTTTTTGTTTCAAGGTTCCTCCATTTGGGGAGCTTAAAACCTCTCCCAAAAAACAAATTTGGAGAGTACGTAACATAAACCAACATAAACCAAAACAGTTGTGGTTGTACCGGATGAAAAGTCCCATCCAACGAGAATCACGCGAAACAAAAAATGGCCTATTATTTTTTTTGTTTTGTCCCGACGATTTCGGGTGA
The DNA here is from genome assembly GCA_012845835.1 of Undaria pinnatifida. Taxonomy (NCBI): domain Eukaryota; class Phaeophyceae; order Laminariales; family Alariaceae; genus Undaria; species Undaria pinnatifida. Next base: position 2,758,075 of record JABAKD010000001.1, on the reverse strand, counting down.
AGGAGGCCCGTCATTCAGAAACTGGTCCATTTCACAAAAAAGGGGTTACCTTTATCGCAGCAAGTTACTAGTGCGCAGTAGGCGTTAGTATCCCCATATAAGGCGGTATCCCCAGACAATGCGGTCAAAATAGCTTGGCACGACTGAGGGATTGCACTCACTCATAACCCGCAACGAAAATGCCGGCTTCCTCCGGTAAGGCGGTCATGCTGCTCTGGCTCACCGCCGCCTCCCAGGGGGACCCCTACCGCACTTTCACGAAGTCTAAGGTGCTTTTTTTTGCTCACGTGTGCATGGCATCGGGATGAAAAAAAAAACAGCCTGGTAAAGCACGACACAACACTAAAGTGTGTTGCTCAGGTATACGTTATATTATGTCGATGTGCACAATCCTGATTTAATCTAAACAGTCTAAGGTATTTATCTTACGTGTACATGGCGTCGGTGGCGACGAGCCGCGACAGGTCGCGAGCGTTGCGGATGTAGCGCTTTGTAGGGTCTTCGTCCTCAGGAGTGTCGGGCGCTCCCCCGTTCTATATACCGGACAAATCCATAATAAAAAAAGGGGGAGGGGGAGGGAGGGAGGGAGGGAGTAAGGGAGAGAGAGGGGGGGGGAGGGAGGGAGGGAGGGAGGGAGGGAGGGAGGGAGGGAGGGAGGGAGGGAGGGAGGGAGGGAGGGAGGGAGGGAGGGAGGGGGGGAGGGAGGGAGGGAGGGAGGGAGGGAGGGAGGGAGGGAGGGAGGGAGGGGGGGAGGGAGGGAGGGAGGGAGGGAGGGATGGGGGAAGGGTAACGTACGCGGACACAATATACGGGAGTGTAGGCGGGCTTCGCGGGGGTAGTGCAACTGCGCTGGGCAGCGAGGAAAATATCAAAATTGTGCCTGCCACCCGAAAGTGTGCGGCATGAGGCTTCAACGTTGATCACTCCTGACATTCCCGAAATAAGAAAGCCGCGTAAGCAAAACGAAACCCAGGCGCAAAGTCTACCCGCCCCCCCCCTTCTATGCCTGCTTCCCTCCCTGCTTGAGCTTATCTGCAGTACTCCATTTGGTGTGCTCAGCTTCCTCCTTCTCAGTACGTAATGTTGTTAGACCCTAAGCCCGCCTCCAGGCTCCGTCACTGCGGCATCGGTGTGGGTCAATATACTCGATCGAGTGTGGTTGAAAGCGCGAAGGCGCGGTTATGGTTGAGTTTCCACGCGCATATGCCTTCTTCCCTTCCTGCTTGAGCTTATCTGCAGTACTCCATTTGGTGTGCTCAGCTTCCTCCTTCTCAGTAGGTAATGTTGCTAGATCCTAAGCCCGACTCCAGGCTCCGTCGCCGCGCCATCGGTGTGGGTCAGTATACTTGATCGAGTGTGGTTGGAAGCGCGAAGGCGCGGTTATGGTTGAGTTTCGACGCGTTCTACGATAGAGGCGCGCCACTTTTTTTCTTCATCTCAACAACTTGAGAGCTTAAGATCTCTCCCAAAAACTGGTTTGGAGAAAAAACAAACTTCTTCTAGGATGAAATACCCCAAGGCCTAGGTTGTAGAACGAGAATCAGGCAAAAAAAATGGGCGATTTTCCGACGATTTTGGGATAAGTGAGCCCCGTCATCCACAAACCATTTCGACGAAAAGTGATACCTCTGTCGAAGCACGTGCCTTTGGTGGAAGTGCTACACATGTTTTGAACCATTCAAATCGATGCTAGTTCGAATACCAGAAAGAAAATCGTTCACCATAACTTTCCGAGCTCCTATTAACACCGTGAGGACTCGTGCTACGACAATAGAGGTACGTCTCTCTGTTTTCTGAGGGGTCCTCAATTTGGGAGCTTAAGGCCTCCCTCACAAAGCTGATTAAGAGAAAAAACAAAACTGCTACCTGGTATGTGCCGAATGGAAAATCCGAGGGGGCCTAGGGGCACGACGAGAAATAATGCGAAACAAAAAGAGGCCAATTTCAGACTATTTGGGTTTTAAAGGAGGTGTGGGGGGGTGGGCGTCATTCAGAAACTGGTCCATTTCAGCCAAAAAGAGGTATACCTCCATCATCGTAGCATGCATCTGAGGAGCCCCATATCATCATCACCCCGGAAACATGAGTTCGAAGGCGTTCGTCCGCGCAACCCGACCGGCATTTCTATTTGCTATGTAGTCCTACTACTGTATACAGAATATCGTACTACAACCGAGATAGTTCTTCACGTGAGAAGCTCAAATCGGTCAGAAACGTTTGTCGCCAAAACGTGCAACCCCGGCTGTATAAAAACAGAATCATATACAAACTCCAGCTCCCTGCTTTCATGGTCGTCGTCGCAGCACGCGCGCGACGGACGGGGTCGAAAGCGGTTTTTCTTGCAAGATTACCTGAATGAAGAGCCAGTCCTCGTAGCTGGTCATGTACTCAATTCCGGGCATGTAGGTGGTCTGCTTGGGAGATGTCGTGATCGAGTCCATAGTGTAATCCTTCACCAGGATCTTTTTTTTTTTCGGCAAAAGAAAGGACAGGGGGACGATGACAAACCCCTTTTGTATTTTACAAAAAATGACATAGAAAAGACTCTAAGGTGTGAGATTGAAGGTTTTTCGTCGAATATCGCTTAATCGAAAAACGCTTTAGCCATGAGATTGAGTTTGTTTTCACGTAAAAGCTCGTCTTTGCAAGCAGCGCGTGATTTTCGATGCACAAACAACTACTACGTTAGAGGAGGGTAATCTCACTTTTCATGGCCGTGTGAATCTCCATCTCAATGAAAAAATACTTTCTCAAGGCAAACTGTTTCGTGCCGATTAGCTGTCCAATTCCATGGCGATTTCTTATGCCAAACTTAACAAGCAGCACGAACGCTCAAGGCCGCAACGGCATAATGCTGCCCAGAACTACTGCAAAAGCAGGCCCCATTAACGACCTCCCTGCCGTACCCACGGTGGATGCTTCCATCTCGCGTGTTACGGGATGTGTCTGTCCTCGTGAAGGATCTCGGCTACTGCCAGGGGGTCAACAGGACGGTTTTTACGAAGACGATCTCATTGTTATTTGTTTAGTCTCGTGTTGACTGGTGATCCCGCCCGCCGCCCTATATGCGGCGTTGTGCGCTTGCGGTTTGTTTGATGTTTTGATGCGTGTGGAGGCTCGTAACCTGAAAGAAGGACGAGCGTCACGGCGTCGCGTCGAGCCCCTGTCTCTACGCGACAACAATTTTTCATCGCTTTACCGTGAATTGACTGATGGTCTCCCCACATGCGACATCGTGGGCCTGCGCAATTTTTTTATTTACTGATGCGTGTCCAAGCTTATAACCTGAAATATCGAAAAATGAATCGCGCCGCGTCGTGGCATTGCCTCCGTGAGAAACAAAATCTAATCGCTTTACCGTGGGTTGATTAATGATCCCACTACCCGTCTCCCTACGTTAGACATCGCGGGACTGCGTTTAGTTCGATTTAGTGATGCGTGTCGAAGCTCAATACAACCTGAAAGGACCATCATGTGCGTTGCGTCGAGTCCCTGTCTCTGTGATAACCATTAGGGTTCGATGGTTCCGTTGGTGAGCCTTTCCCTTCTGAAACGATGCAAGAGGGCGTTCGTCGGCTTGACTACTGCTTTCAAAAGGACGCCGATTGGCCTATCCAAAACTAAATTTTACCACCCTTTACCTGCGATATCATGGGACCGGTCTCAACACCGACGAACGTGGACCGGAAAAGTTGCGAATAGGGATCGATCCTGTCGTCTTTCCCCATCGAAACGGAGGAGTCTTCTTTAATCCCCGACATAGCAGCCAGGTTACCTGCATGTAGTACAAGGAGCCGTAGCAACAAGCGCGGGGACGGGGGGGGCGGGTGTAGACGTGTAAGTATTCATGAGGGTAGTACAACGCGTTGAGAATAGAAGCGTAAGCGTTCATGGCTGGGGGGAGGGGGGGGGTAGAGTTGGAGGTGGAAGCCTTCATACGGGGGCGGGGGCGGGGGATGTACCTTTGTAGTACCACTGGAATACTACACCGTCGGCCGTGCTCTCTTGCCGCGTCGCGGTAGGGCGTGGTGTGCTCATCTGTTTCTGGGCGGGAGGACTGTTTTGATTTTTGCTTCCGATCACCCCGAACCCCCTAGATGGTACGGTCTCATTGTAACTGTACGCGTGATATTATCGTCAAAGGTTGACCGTGTCAACCTTACACCGTTACGCAGCGCCCCTCACGGCGTGAGTCAGCCTGTGTCAAGTTCATTTTCCGAGCCTCCAGGGCGTTGTGGACGCGTCCGAAGATAGAGGTAGCATATTTTTAGCTGAAAACGGTGTCTGAGTATATCGAGGTTCCTCTACGACCCTGGGCTACGGTAGGGAGCTCACTTTTTTGTTATTTTTTGTTTTTTCTTTGCAGTGTCTCGGGGTGGCCCGTGCGAGGGACCGCCCCTGTTCCGTCGCGAACGTTTAAGCTTCGCGTGGCTGTGTTGACGGTGTGGTACGACTCCGCAACGGTATCTGGTCAGCTACGCTGCGCCGAAAAATCCGCCTAAAGTGGTTGCATCTCCGTGAGGGACAGCGTCAGTCACTCGTGCGAGTGTTGGTGTTGGTGAGAACCCGGTAGCGAAGATTGGGGGGCCCCTCCCTGCCGCCGCCTTGGTTTTAAACCCCAAATCGTCGGAACTTCATCATTTTCCCCCCCTGCATTTTCCGTCTAATTATACCTAGGCCACTGTATTGTTTATCCATCCGGGTAGCATTTTTATCCTCCCCCCCCACCCCCCTATTTGTTCATCCGGGTAGCATCCCCCCCCCCCCCCCCCCCCCCCGCCCCCCCTAAAACAATCTCCCGGAGAAATGGAGAGCTCCTCCAAAGTGAGATATCTCAGAAAATGTCATTGGTGCACTTTTTCTATGGTAGCGTGTGCCACGCTTTGGTACTTTTCTCCACTCGACTACTATTCGTGCTGCTGTATCGAGGGGGTCTGTTCTGAATGAATATCTCACGTGCGGCGGCCTTGGTGGTCTCGTCCTCGCCATACTTGGAAAACGGGACGTCTCGGACCAGAGACATCCAGTAGCACTCAGCCAGCTGGAATGCCTGCGTTGCGATGTGCCGTGTTCCGTTGGTTTAATTTAATTGTCGCGGAACGAACAAAAAAACGGGTGGGGGACAAAACCACGCCACCAAAAACAAGTAAGATTTTCGGGTGAGCACACGCGCGAGATGCGTAGTTATACCTGGCACTCATGTATTACAATAAAATGTAAACACTGTAAATAGAATAAAAGCTGTGAGATCGAGGATCTAGGCGAAACTTACCTTTCCAAATCAAGCTGTGTGTGTACGATATCTCCGATCGCGGGCGTCACGGGGTGCGAGTGTCCTCAATGAGGGTATAGATCGGCGACTCCACTTTAATGCTATATGCTTGTACGAAGCTAGATTATGTGACGACGTGTGCTTGTGGAACTGCTTGCCGCACAGAGATGGGAGCCACTAGTATAAAGGGGCAGTACATGCGGAGTAAGTAGGGCCAGAGATGTCTGGAGACGGTCAGTCAAGGGAAAACATCCAGCGGTCAAGGACGTCAAACCAAGCCTTCCGCACAAAACCTATTAATAGTATTTTGGCGTCAGTCAAGGTAAATTTTTGGGAAAATTACCGTCTGTCAAGAGCTGAAAGTGCCGTCTCCCGACCTCGTTGATTAGTGCTGGTTGCTGCTGTTGTGCCGGTATGTCCCACCGGCACCTACCGACATTCTGCGCAGGAGCGCCAGTGCACCAGGCACTACCTGGGATGTATGCTCTGGTGTCTGCTCTGGTGTCTCGACGGGGTAGGGTTCCGATTACATGGACGCACATCTTCGAGTACTCGTAGTTGTTGGTTGCTGGATTTAATGGCTTTGCGAGCTTTTACTTTTCGTGGTCCATATTCGATTATTTCACCATATCTGTATACTGTTGACAATGCTGCTTAGTCGGACGGCAAAGAAAGGAAAAACTAATGCTGCCGGAAACCCGTATGATACGAGGTGAGGTTTCGAATTTTTCATGCCATAAATATTGATGTTAGAAAGTCCACCCGCTGAAAAACGCCCCCACCTCAACTGCAAACCTCTGGGAACATCCCTTCTTTCTGCCTTACGGTATTTCAGACAATAGCGCGGGAAAATGGCGAGCAGTAAGAAGTGGTGATTTTCAGCAAGCCTCGGCGATTATACACGGGTATCAAAGGCCACAGCCCCGAATAGAGGTACTACTGTAGCATGTATACATCGCTGGTGGTCAGCACGTAAGACTCACCAGCTCTGCGGAGTCCAAGTCTGGTACCGGCGGCGTTGTAACCGACGAACTGCAATGGAATATTCCGATATATTAACGAAAACAGCGGGGGAAAGTGGGGGGAGGGGGGCGCATGGCGGGGGGGGGGGAAGAGGTGGGAAATCAAAGAGGTGAAGGCTGACTGTTAGCTGAGCGGCTATGTTGCATGTCTAGCACCTTACGGTAGGGCCAAGCGATTGAGAAACAACCCCTCACAAGAGAACGTTAGCTGGCAAAACAAGTATAAGGAATAGGAAAAAAATATAGCTAAAAATCGAAAAAATGTGGGAACAGGAAAAAAAACTGGGAAATGGTTGGCTTAGAATTTTAGTGGAGATACTACTACTACTTTACGGAAGGATATTCGATTTACATCAGAACGGCATCTATACATTAACACACATCTACTTTCCAGCTTCTGGACAAGCCGTGGTCACAGGGGTCGTCCCTTCTCCCCCCGGGTTCTTGCCTTCAAATATATATATATCCCGCATAGGGTTCCGCAATCCCACTGCTCGTCGATTTTTCATCGAGTGTTGCTAACTCACGCTCTCGCGCTTTCCGCAAGTCAATTTTTTTGTGCAAGAAAATTTCCCCACGAATTTGTACGAGTATGCACACCGAGGGGGGATTCGAACTCACGAAACTGACCTATACCAGGCTCGAGGATAACCTGATACGCCACCGGGGCGACCAGCTATGTACGCTACACTGTCGGAGGGCAAAACAAAACATTCATACATACCAAGTACTTGGGGGGAGGGGGGGGGGCGCTAGGGATTTCGAATCAAGAAACACCAGCAGTGCTCAGCGGTGATAACTACCTCCACCAAAACCCTGTATAGATACATTTGCGCCTCCTAAGATAGAGGTAGCGCTGTGCGGTGAAAGTTTTCCTGAACAACGGGGCTCCTTAACCCAGTCGCGTCGGAATTTATTATTATTATTTTAGCACAACCTGCTGTAGGTAGTCTACGGGTTTGTCCATCGGATTTCAGTTTGATTACGCTAGTTCAGTTTGCGGGTGAATTTCAGGGCTCTTATTCAGGTGAAAAACCTCAGAAAAACAAGAAGTGCGCGGCTCTCCCTCTGTCGAGTAGAGTGTATATTGTAACCATTTTATATGTTTTTTGCTATCTATTGTTTTTCTTTTTTCCATCCCAACTCGTAAAAGAGGTTTTTCCCTCGTCGGCCTTCTGGACAAAAAGCCGTGTTCACAGGTGTCTTTCTCCCATCTGCCCCCCGGAACGTGCCGTTGTTTTTTACCGCGCGCATGGGGTTTAAAGTACTCCCACTTTGTCAGTTTTTTTACGCTCGTCGATGTTCATCGAAATTTTGCTACAAGTCACGCTTTCGCTCTTTTCCGCTATCTTTATTGTCATTTTTTCTTTGCCCAAGAAAAAAGTCCCCACGAGCACGAGTACGCACTCGGGAGGATTCCACCCGAGAGCATCACTAAAATTTAGTGGGGACGAGATTCGCCTGTGAATACTACTACTGTACATACAGTACCCCGCAGGGGACACCCGCTTTCGACAGAAAATGCTCAAGACCGATGTCAAAATAAGGCTCCAATAGTACGGCTTCAGTAATAGGGCTTCAATAATAGGGCGTCAATAACAGTGCTTCAATAATAGTGCTTCAATAATAGGGCTTCAATAATAGGGCTTCAATAATAGGGCTTCAACAATAGGGCTTCAACAATAATAGTGCTTCAATAATAGGGCTTCAATAATAGGGCTTCAATAATAGGGCTTCAACAATAGGGCTTCAACAATAGGGCTTCAATAATAGGGCTTCAACAATAGGGCTTCAATAATGGGGCTTCAATGATAGGGCTTCAGTAATAGGGCTTCAATAATAGGGCGTCAACAGTAGGGCTTCAATAATAGGGCTTCAATAATAGGGCTTCAATAATAGGGCTTCAATAATTGGGCTTCAATGATAGGGCTTCAATAATAGGGCCTCAACAATAGGGCCTCAATAATCGGGCTAAATTGATAGCTAACGCGTGCTACGATAGAGGGGCACCATATTTTTTTCTTAATATTACCCCTCAATTTGTGAGCTTAAGACCACTCATCCCAAAAAACTGATTTGGTGTGGAGAAAAATAGAACTGCTACCGGATGAAAAATCCCATTGCACCTAAGGTAAACGACGAGAGTCATGGAAACGAAAAAAAGGACGAAATCCCGACGATTTTTGGGTTAAGGAGCCCCCGTCATTCAGACAGTATTTCGCACGAAATGTGCTGCCTCTGTCGTAGCATGTTACTAATGCGCCGATTATTAGGTGCCTGATATTGTTCTTTGAATTTGACATCCGAAAACATTCACGTTCTTGCGTCATTATGTGAAGGGATCGATTAGTTAATAAAAACCCTGCAGGGGCTTCAGAAGTTAAACTTTTGACGATGAAAATCAAGGGTTGCAGCATCGGGCACGGTGGTTATGAGGGAGGGATGGCAAAAGTTGGAGCCCGGGAGTACAACACTGCAAGAGGGGGTTCGTACAGGATGGGCGCGCGGCATAATCCCGCTCGTACTGCTGCGCGCTCACGCTACTCGTAGACGCTTGAAAATGTCGCTAATCGCCGCTATCAATTTGGTCGCTCTACATGAATGAGTCAGAAAGCTCTTTGAAGTTAATTATTCCGCGTTTAAGGGAGGCGTAGCATGTGTAAAGGGTAGGGGGGTGATATGTTACTAATCCGTACCATTGTTATGGTACCCGTTGACGCGTTACGATTGTTATCGAAGCTGTCCCCTTTCCATAGCTGGCAGAAGTTGCCGCCTGCCTGAACGAACGGCTCCGCCCCCCCCCTCCTGCCCCTTCCGCCAGAAGAAGGCATACGGGGGAAAACAAGCAATCAAAAACAGATTTGTAACATCCAAGCAACCCTCGTGTGGGTGACACTTACAGAGCCACCAGAGGCACTCCTGAATAGCAGCAGTAGTGGTAGTAGTAGTAGTATTAATAGTAGTAGTAGTGGTAGTATTAATATTAGTAGTGGTAGTGGTGGTAGTAGTAGTAGTAGTAGTAGTAGTAGTAGTAGTAGCAGTAGTAGTAGTAGTCGGCCCCTATAGGCCCATATTGCGCCCCAGTACTAATACACTGGCGTCGTCGGCAAGACTTGACCCCAGTACATGGTAAACTATTATTATACAAAATATCAATACACATTATTATTGAATGTTATTCAATGTCTTAATTCCAGGGAGGACGCGAAAAACGCCGCAAACGTCGTCGGCAGTTCACACTAAAGGCAATATATTATTTACTTTTTCCCGGCGTAGAAGCAGACGACTAGTTAAAGGCGCAAACATTATCAGAAAACAAAGTCGAATAAAACCGAAGGTACAAAGCCTACAAAACAAAGGAAACCTATAAGCGCGAGAACCCTGCCTACCTTAACCACGTGCTATGATAGAAGCAGCAGCTAAGAGTCTAGCACATTTTGGCAAGAATAATTTTTGAAATGACGGGGAACCCGACAGTCCCAAATCGTCGGAAAATGTTGTTCGTGTATTTTGCAATAATATATGTATATATATTCGCAAATTTTTTATGCCTCGACCATGGGCTTGTTTTGGTCATCATCGGGTTTGCCCTTGCTTCCAGTTTGCTCAACATACATGCGGAAAATAAATGGCGTTTTCCGGGTGAGGTGTGTATTAATAGAGGACACAGGCTACCAACAATAACAGTGTGGTGTACAGGACCTAGGTGCACACCACCAGTGCTTTTCCTGGGGCGGTGTACCTGCTAAGTAAGCTCTCTATACGCCAGCCTCCCAGTAATAGCTCTGACTCTGAGCAAACCTTGCTGAATTTTGATGAATTTGAACCGACTCATCCCACGGGCGGGGTTGGTTACCTTTTTTTTTGTTTTTATTGCTATCCATCCTCAAGCAAGCGTGGAAACAATCGCGGTTTGTCTGATTGTTCTAGCGGCATGTACGCTCAAGGACCAGCGCATGGCACGTGCTACGATAGAAGCAGGACTCTTTCTTCTGAACTGATTTTGTGAGTGACGGGGGGACCCTTTACCCCAAATCGTCGGAAACCAGGTTAATTTTTTTATCTTGCATGATTCTCGTGTTGTTGCGTACCCTAGGCCGTGGTATTTTTCCTCCGGTAGGTAGCAGTTTCGTTTTCTTCTTCCCTCTCAAATCAGTTTTCGGGAGAGAGGTCTCAAGCTCCCAAATCTAGGAAACCTCAGAAAAAAGCGGTTACTTTTTTTTTTTTTTTTTTATCCTCCGGCGGATGGGGAAAAATAAAGCTTTAGCTCACCACACTCCCACGTATTTTCATACGCGTCGTGTGTCGATTTAACTCAGTGGCTTTCGCGGTTACAACTCTCTCGTAGCACGCGTCGCCCATAATACATAATAGTGACGGTCGGATTACGCGATTAAAAAAACGTTCGAAGAGGCGGAGTGTTCTTTTTTTGGTTAAGGTACTGCGCTCCACGCTTGAAGAGCTCAGAAATTCTGCCGCGCCGCTATCGTGGGATGACACAACAATAAAAAAACCTTTGTTGCTAAAAAAGAGGAGTTGTCACATTCCGACGCGTGAGCTACGATAAAGGTAGCGGCGCGTTTCGTCTGAAACCGACCAGTTTCTGAATGGCGGGGCTAAAATCGTCGAAAGCAGGCCATTTTTCTTGTTTTGACTGACTCTCGTTGTGTACCAAGGCCATGGGAGTTTTGTTTCCGGTACAAGCAGTTTTATTTTTTCTCCGAAATCAGTTTTTCCTCAAGAAAGACATGTCTTAAAGCCCCTAAAGCAAGGAACCCAAGAAAAAAAAGGTGGTGGTGCACCTCTGTCGCGGCACGCGTCAATCCGGCGATTCTGCGTCTTAACAAAGGTGCCCCGTCCTCCAGAAAACTTTTCAGCTTAAAAATGCTGCCTCTACCGTAGCACGCGTGATAGAGCTGCTCAAAGTGGGGAGCGCTTCAGAAAAAAAACGAAAACAACGGTGCACCCTCTTTACCGTACGTAGCATTTATGTGTCTTTCGCTGGGTGTTTAGGCAGAGGCCCATGCACGGCTGCTGCTGCTGCTGCCGCCGCCGCTGCTGCTGCTGCTGCTGCTGATGTGTTCACTGCCTACCTGCTAGGTCCCATCATGTCGACCGCGGTTCCTCCTAGAGGGTTCACGAGGTAGCCGGTGTCGTATCCCGAGGGAACATCCTCGCAGACCTTCACGTCCTGCTCGTACACGCAAGTTTTGAGAGCCGCGAACGCAGCTTCGTCCACCTGAGACAGAACGAAAAGAAAACGAAAATAAGAGTATATATATGACTGTGCTGTGAGACGGCTGGAGTTCGCGTTGTAAGGTTGGGAGGTAGGGTGAAAGGGGGTAGGGTTTTAGGGACAGGATAGAGAGTATGGGATGGGGCTGGACTTCGACCTTCTGCTTGGATGTTTGACGTTTGGTGGGAGTGTTTTGCAGCAGCGAAAGCACTTTCATCCACGTGGATGTGGGAAAACAAAACCTAAAACTCTAAAGGGTGCAGGTCTTGCGCGTCGGTTGATTTATTGGATTTTGACGTTTTTGGATAAGGTTAACACGTTATTGAGCGGGATGTCATGCGTGGATTGATGTTAAACAGATTTTGACGTGAAACCATGCCCGCCATAATTATAGTAGGTGATGCAAGTGGGTGATGTGATAACATTTTATACACAGAGCCGTCTGATGGCCGGCATAATGTATCACGGTCAAGGCCATCTCTCCTACATGGAACCAAGGCTAGAGTAGAGTAGATAGAGTAGTAGCCCTCATGTTCCCAATTTATATACGGAAATGTCACTCGCAAGAGTCTGAATCTCACGGGGAGAAACGCTTTATTGGGCGATTTGTTTTGCGCAGCATAGCTTACCCTTCCACTGCGAACCCCTTTCGTACAACTAAAACAGGTCGAAAGCGCAAGGCCATTAAGGAGCAGGGGGTGACCTCACTCGCGCGAGTGACTCCGAGGTACTGCAAAATTGTTATCCCTCAAGAGTGACCCCTGGGTCATGGGTTGGGCGATAATAACGCACATGATGATCATGCCGCCCCCTCCATCCCGGATACCCTCTACGGTCTCAGTTCTTCAGAGCACCGTGGATGGCATGCCATTGCCTGCTTCGTGTTCGGGCCGTGAGCTGCTAACGGAGAAAATAATAAAGACAACCATGAACATCCAAGGCTCTGCACGGTAAGGGGAGAAGAACCCGTGATTTGCCCTCCGAGGTTAGCCCACGTGTTGGTCGATATCTCCCTCATCCAGTCTTACTACGGTAGTCTTAGTACGGTAGTCTTACTACGGTAGTCTTACTACGGTAGCCCCCCCTGACATCGCCGGTTTCAAAACCAGCTCGCGTTCCTATCTCCTGAAGCACGGCGTCCCTCGACATCCCGACGTCATCGATCGATAGACCTTTGCACCCAAGAAAATACATGTATGGATACTTTTTTTTTTCAAGAGTATCCTTCCTTTTGACGAGCAGCCCTGAAGCGTTCGTCGAAGAAAGAAAGTCGCTGGTTGTGGGAGGGGCTATCGCAGAATTATGCAACAAAAAAAACGGACTTATTTACGGTTATTATTATGAAGGCGGCTGGAACAGCGCGTTAAAAGTATTTTTCGGTCGCGTGCTGTACGTCGCGAACCCGAACCCCGCAGAGACAGTCACGGGCGCGAGCGACTCTGACAGGGCATAGCAAAACGAGGCCCTTGACGTAATGTGACCCCCCCCCCTGCCGTAGCCCTGGCCGAACGATGAGGAGAGCGCTTCCCGGTACTGACAACCCTTCGTCTCCCACGAGGGCATTACACCGGGTAGGGCCATCCCTTGGGTTTGTGGGTGGCGGGGGGGGTTGGGTTGAATTTTGATGCCGTGGTCGTACACACAGGTGCATTCGACGTCGTGCTCTTACACGCAGTCATTTGAGAGCAATTGACGCATTTTTTGTTTACCTGTGGAAGGGAAGATCGAGGCAAATTTTGGACCATGGACGCGTGGTATGATAGAGATATCATGGCACTTTTTGAAATGCGTATATATTTGTTTCTGAATGACGGCCCTCGTTAATTTACCCGCTCTCGTCGGAATGTCTTTCCGTTTTCTTATTGTAATTCGTGATATTTTCGCGTATTTTATGTATAGGCCATGGGTTTTGGATTAATTGGTTTAATTTTAGGACCTTTCAGTTTGCTCAAGACTGATTTTACGATGATAATAGCCCCCCCAAAAACCAGCGATTTTCTTCAAAGAAGGTTTCATGGCTCATCGACACGACGAGGAAGGGTTCTTCTGTTAAAAAACAAGATCTTCATATATGCGAAGGACTATCGACTGATGACGTCGGGGTGGCAAGGGCGACCGTCTTTCAGGAAGTACGGCTGGGGGCTGGTCTTAAAACCGACGATTTCGATGAAGAAAAGTCGGGGGGGGGGACTACCGTAGAACGACTCTCAAGATGATACGTTTTTCGGGTGAGGCGTTACAGAGATCCTCGAAAAAAAAATACGGTGAACCTTTTCCCGGAGCAATGCAATAATTGTGCCTTAAATGTTATATATTGTGCTGACTTTTGACGTTCGAGTACGTCTAGGCTTGCTTACGGTCAGTTTACGGTCACAGGCCTTAGGGTTAGGATCACGGTCCGGGATATCCTTAGGCTTAGGGTTGGGGTTGACATCGATCGGGAGTAATTATATGGTAGGGCTTGCACGTTTTCGACCAAGACGTTTCTGGTAATAAGGTTGATGGTGTTGATAGTGTTGATATTATTGTTGAGAGTGTTGATAGTGTTAAGTGCTGATAGTATTGATAGTGTTATAGTGTTGGTAGTATTGTTTGATAGTGTTGATAGTATTGGAGGTGTTGTTGATAGTGTTGATACTAAGTTGACAGTGTTAAGGCTGATCGCCTCAAGCGAGGGACTACCGGTTAGTGAAAAAAAAAACGAGAATTAGACAGCAGCTTTTTTTTCAGTATAGTAGGAACTCGGTCGTGTTTCTCGAACGAATCGTAGAATGCCTTCGAGAAGTCATCATCTTTCCGGTCAGATACTGAGCTCCTCCTCGTGCTAGGAGCCCAGAAGCTATTCTGCTGCACCCTCCCACAGTGGGATGGCTCATCGACACCTTCTACGATGGGGTCGTTGCACAGCAGCCCCCCCCCAAACGTTTCTTGAAGAACAAAATCGCCTGCTTTGAAACCAGCCCCCGGCGATACCTCCTGAAAAAGTCTATACTGTTCCCCTTGCCACTCCGACGCGTCATCGTTCGATAGTCCTTCGTAACAAAGCACGTGTGAAGAATAACTGTTAATCATAGCATCCTTCCTCGGGTCGAGCAGCCAAGAATCAATCGTTAAAGAACGTCGCTGGTTTTGGGGGGTGGGAGCTATCATGGAAAAAGAAGTCGACGGAGGCAGCAATCTTTTGGACAAAATCCATTTTCTGAATTTTGAGACTCATTAACGCCTTTACAACGGGAAAAAAAAGTTTTTTGGGGATAACTAACACTGAAATTAGCATAGTACTTAGGGAGGTATTTTGTGGCTCTAAAGGGGTTAACTTACCGTTAATATTATATCGTCGGAAGTGTCATTCTTTTTCACGCAATACACATCTTTCGTTGTATAACTAGGCCATCGCATTGTCCATCCAGAGTGCACACAATCCGTGTTTCCAACCCAAAATTGTGCGTTACGTGTTTATTTTTTCGTTTTTGGCCGAGATTTATTAGATGTCTAGATACCCTTAAGCGAGGACCAACAGAAAAACAAAAATTGGGTGCAGACACGCACTAGACACTACGGTAGAGGGTTGCACACCGTTTTCCTTCTGAGGCTCTTCGCTGCAGTATCTACCTCTAAACCTTTTCTTAACACACACAAAAAAAACGGCTTTAAGCCACAGACTAAAGGTGCAATCCGGTGAATGAATGAACAAGAATTGTGCAACACAAGAATGAACTTTCGACAATTCAGAAAAAACAAAAACAGAAACAAGTAGCCGAAAACTTCTGCCTCTTGAGTCGTACTACGGTAGCCCCCCCCCCCCCCCCCCCCTAACGGTTCTTTAACGACATCGCCGGTTTTGAAACCCAGCTTCCGGCCGTACCTCCTAAAAATACGGTGTCCATCGACAACCTCGACATCATTGATTGTTCGATAGCCTCTTGCAAAACAAGAAAACGTTAAGAAAACGTTTTGTTAATGACATCCTTCCTCGTGTCGAGCAGCCGTGAAATTTCGTTGAAGAACACCGCTGGTTTGGGGGGGGGGCTATCGTAGAATCAGTCCCCTCTCGTCGCACGGGTCTGCGCCTCTATCCTAGCACGCGTCGAGCACTTACTACTAATACTACTATTGTTGTTGTCTTTGACGGACGACGAACCTGGCCTAGTTCGTTGTGCGGCAACGTCTTGTGGAACTTCCCTGCGAGGTCGGTGGCGCCGTTGTTTTGGTGGCACATTCGCGTCATGCCGTCGTGCTCCCTCTTCGCCGCCGCCTTGCGCTGCCGGTACACCATTCTCGATCGATTCTTAGGCTGTTAAGGCAAGAAAGAAATTTGGGATTGGATAGGGTTGGAGTGGGTCGGGTTGGGTTGGGTCGGTTTATGTTCGGTTGGGTTGGCGACACAGTTTCGAAACAAGCCTTTAGCGCGAGTTCCTGGCGAGAGAATTGCAAGGGTCTTAATAGCGTTAATGACAGAGATCAAGCAAATTAAAGATCGTCCATATTTACGTGCGGGCAGTACTTTCTGAGACGCAGAATAGCTAGAATAAGGAGAAAGCTGCCCCCGGTTTGGTGGTGATTTTTGCATCCCCGCCGAAGTTTTGGAGGTGGTTTGATGGCGGGTGGTCAGCGGTAACACGTTTAGACGTTGGCGACGTTGTGCCTGTAGTAGCTGTCGTCATGATTATTTTACCAAAAGACAACAAAGTAGGGAAACCTGGCTCTCACCTGTTGTGTGTTTCGCCATTATGAAAACAACAATAATAGCCGAACCCATGTTTTCGGTACCCCACATAGATGGCGCAATTGTTTTGCAAACAAAGCTTGCAGTGTCAATAGTTTTCGCTGGTTGGTTCAATTAAGTAACGGTGGGTGAATATAGCCCGAGTAGAGGGTAACCCTACGGCTTTATTTACCTACCTCATGTCTAGCTCTAACTCTTTGAAACGCCGATCAATGGGGCTGCTGAACTCTAATATGCGCGATAACTGAAGGCGCATACCGGCGGGGATAAGTGACACCTGTGCCCATGACCCGTCCAGAAGATCTATGAGCGTAAAACCTCTTACTCCTTGAGCTGGAAGAAAAAGTGATGTAAACTTTGAAACCATAGCAAAACCCAGACCTTTCGTATGTGTCCTACCAGGTGCAGTATACCGGCCCTCTCGAATGGCGTTCAGATAAACCTAGACGGAGAAAATAGACACGTTCCGGAGGGCTCGTGCAATGCATGCTCCCCCCGCTCCACAATAAAATGGACGTGCCAACCGATACCCTCCAGCGGGAAAAAAAAACGACTGGGTCCTTCTAGACGGCTGTGGCACGTATTCCCCCCCCCCCCCCCCCCCCAGGTTTGCATGTTGGACGCATCCGGTCGCCTCCGAAGCATTGTGCACGCCGAACTCCCTTCCGGCGAGATCTGAACGCGCACTTTCTTCCGGAGGGCCTAGGACAACCGATACCCTATATTGTTGGGAAAAATCGTTTGGTTCCCTTTGCGGACCGGTAGATGTGCACCACCATTTTTTCGAGGTTTCCTCAATTTAAGAACTAAAAGACCTCTCTCCCCCACAAACTGATTTCTGGAGAGAAAAATGTAAAAAACAAATGCTTTCGGATGAAAATTCCTACGGCCTAGGGTACACAACGAGAGAAATCGTGAAGAACGAAAATGACCTACTTTTCCGACGGTTTTGGGTCAAGGAGCCCCGTCATTCATAAACTATTTAATGACAAAAATGATACCTCTACCGTATCATGCGTCCCATCCAGAGGGTCGAACCCTTGGCTCTTCCGTGGGCCTCCAGAGGATTGCACGCCAAACGCCCCCGTTCGACAAAAAAAATTGAGTGCACGATTACCTGTCAGAGGACCAGTGACGCGTGCTACGACATATATATAGAGGTGCATTACCAGTGCTTTTATTTCTGAGATTCCTCAGTGTTGGGAGCTTAAGACCTCTCCCGAAAACCGACTTGGAGAAAAATAAAACTGCTGCTACTACTTGAATTGGATGAAGAATCCCACGGCCTAGGTACACAACGAGAATCAGTCAAAACGAAAAATGGCGTATTTTCCGACGATTTTTGGGTTAAGGAGCCCACCCCGTCATTCATTCAGAGACCATTTCACACGAAAAGTGCTACTTCTATCGTAGCATGTATGTGTCCAGTGCCAGCCAATACCCTCCAGAGGAAAAAATAGTTGTTACTCCCCTCTGAGAGGGCTGTTGGACGCACCCCCGAGTTGGTTGGATGTGGGACGCTTCCGGTGCCCCCCGGAAGAGAGCGCGCCAGCTGCCCCCACTGCGACAGGAAGTGGGTGCACGATCCTTCCACTGCTAGACGATTTATCTTGTCCGTCGCCTGGCAAAAGGGTTCTGATTACAACCCTTGCGCGAGGATGTCGCCACATAGCAGTGGACTCTAGAAGTGAGAGACACTCTCGTAGTGCTGCAAAGGTTCGAATGGTACACCGTCCAGAGGTCTGGGCTCACGCGGCAGATTATTTTGAGTTTTAATTTTCTTATCCTCGGTTCCTAATCATCGAGTTTTTCTTGTGTATACGCCAGCGTTCAGCTGCAAGGTACACGATTACGCCTTTGTCTCAGAGAATACGAAGTATGCCGCAGGTACGCCGAACGAGTGTGATACGACAACAAAAACATACATACATATATATACGACGGTACTTAGTAAGGTGTGTACGTACGGAACAATCTGCCCGCACGTTCATATCAGACTGTTCACGTGCAACGCGCTCGAACGTTCATATCAGACTGTTTACGTACAACGCGCGGACGAGACGCGGATGCGACCAGGCGCTCTCTATCGCGTCGTTTATGCTGTGCGCGGCCACATTTTTTTCAAACGAAAACCTCAAATTTTCCCCCATTGAAAATTAGGGGTTTCGTCCTGCCGTCCCCTGCGAAGAAACTTTCCATGGATTGTGGAAACCCTGTCTTGCTTTCCGGCGGTGAAATCAGTAGGTGAAATTGGAAAATTTAGGGTCACGCGCGGTAAAGGTCGGGACGGGCAAACGGGACGGAAACGTGGCGGGACGTGGACGGGAAGCCGTGAGATATTTCGTTCCCGACCGCTATTATTCCCGATCGTTCCCGTCCTTGATTTCTCTTCCCATCTGGAGTGTTTACAATCCCGCTACTGTACCTGTTCTCTTCCCGACTGGTTGCCCTCCCCTTGCCTGGTCGGTAAACGCCCCATCCCATCTCGACGATCGCACACAATTTCTCCCGTCCCGTATATCTGTAAAGAGGAATTTATTCCCAACCCATTTGCAGCCAGATATATCATTTTCCCATCCTATGACCATCATGGAAATGCATCTAACTGATAGTCTGGCATTGTAGTTCGCAACTTTATCTTTGGGTGCAACAGCATTGAGGAGATTGCTGGACTGCTCTGGTATCCGCGTCCTCCCGCAGAAATGAGAAAACTTGTGTCGTAAAACTCCTTTCGGTTTCGCAATTCTAAGAAGCACGCGGATACCAAATACCTCGTCGAGTACTGGACCGTTTGGCACACGATAGCTTCAATGGTGATAGCTCCGTATCATGCCAAAATAACAGCCGTGGTAGTTGTAGTTCCGAGATGACTCGGGGCGTGTGGCGCAAGCACGGCGGTGTGTAAAATAACCGAGAGCTTACGACACCAGTGTCGCAAACCATTTTTAAACAGTTGTTGATCTTTATATTTTCAATACAGACCTTTTATGCGTATTATTACCGAGGCACGGGAAAATAAGTTTTGAATCTACGGAAGAAGATTGAGTCTAACCCGATTACAAATAAGACCATAGCGGGTTGTTACTTGTGGTTGTACTGACATTGCTAAAAGGGATCAAATAAATACGAATGTTTTCATATTTGTCGTGATCCACAGGTGGATCTGTTTATCTCGTAGTGGAATTGAAATCGAAGCACGCAGAGGAGCATTTGCTAGCGAGGCAGGTTCAAGATGCGATGAAGACCGCTTGATTTCCAGCTGATTTCTGCCTCTTGGCCGTTTGGACTGGAGATTGGTTGTCAGGGTGCTTCTCTCTGTCTGCGTTCGGTTCTGCTGTATTTCGCTGTGACTGCTGCAGTAAGTGCTGTGGGCCGCCTACTTGACGATGAGTGATTCACCGAGAGCCGCGGTGCGCGCCTGCCACCAACGGCGAGGCAGAAGCTTCTCTGCGAGAGCGGGCCGCTCGAAGCTCTTGCCAACTTGGGGCCAACCTCCGGGGATCCAGCGCTTGAGGCGGCGTGGACCTCGGCGGCTCTCGACAAGTGGGCCGGGCAAGTTGAGGCGGAGTTCTCGCGGCTCGATGCGAGCGAGTATCGATTCGAAACTGGCAGCGGTGTCTGAAGCCAATTCGTCTGCGCGCAAAGTGGTGACTGCTTGCGCTGGCCAGGTCGCCATCTTCGACGTGATCCTTCGTCAATTCGTGAATTTGTCGTGAACAACCCCGGTCGGGTTGCAGCCTCCCGCAATGATGTGACGCGTGACGACCAGGAGAGTCGGCGGCGGAAGGTCCAAGTGACCGACGATACGACAACGTGGAAAAAGGTCCACAGATCTCGGAAGTTGTGGATGATTCGAGGGCGCATCTCCCCGAACCTTGGAACACTCCTACAGACTTACAGTCATTCGTGGGCGAGGCCATCCACGTGGCTGCCAAAGTGGCCTCCCGGCTAGACGTGTGTTCAGCGATTTTGACGTGGGTGTGTATCGGCCTCGCGTGGACGGAATGGTCGGGAACTCGCTCATTGTCGCCGATCGCCTCGACCTTTCCCGATTAGCCGTTGTAGTGGCTTTATCGGCTGTCCTCTCGCCCGAGGTCGACGACGATCTCCCATGTCCGGCTCGAGTAGCCGCCTCTTGACAAAGCATTCACGGGGGCAGTCAAAAGTCTGCGCGGCCATACCTTCAGCCATTACGCTATATTATTGGACGCGAGAGCGCAGGGTGTCATGTGCTCGATGGTGAAAGATTACCTCTATATGTAGAACTGCGAACTTATGCGCGCTTCGCACAAAACGACCCCTGCTGTGATACCCATGCCCGGCTGGAACGGTGTTCAATGTGCCACCCTTGTCTAAATTCGAGCGCAGTACCGATTGTTTTTTTTTTGGGGGGGGGAGGTGCTCAATGTCTTGCTCAGCCTTTACCATGCCGTCGGTGGCAATGGAGACAGATCTTCCAAGCGGAAGGCCACCGCCTGCCTCGCCGGATCGACGTTGTCCAAGAGAAAATCCAACGCACATCTCCCCCAGGTCCACCGGATGTTCGCACGCATCGATAAATGAAACTGGTCGCCATGAAAAGTTCAAATTTCGGTAGTGCGCTACTAGTTTAGACAGGGGGGGTGTATCGAACATCGTTCAAGCAGGGCGGGGTATCACAGCAGGGGCCGTTTTCTGCGAAGCGCGCATGAGTTCGCTAATCCACAAGCGGACGTCCTCGTGCACCATGGTGCACATAACGCCCTGCGCTCCCGCGTCCGACAGTATAGCGTAATGGCCGAAGGTATGGCTGCGCAGACTTGCGACTGCCGCCGCGAATGCTTCATCGAAAGGCGGCTACTCGAGTCGGACACGGAAGATCGTCGTCGACCCCGGTCGAGAGGACAACCGATAAAGCCACCATAAAGGCCAATCGCAAAAGGTCGAAGCGATCATCGACCAAGACCGAGTGCCCGACC
Organism: Undaria pinnatifida; assembly: GCA_012845835.1. Classification (NCBI taxonomy): domain Eukaryota; class Phaeophyceae; order Laminariales; family Alariaceae; genus Undaria; species Undaria pinnatifida. The sequence continues at coordinate 2,736,861 of JABAKD010000001.1, read as the reverse complement.
ATCCCGTCCAAGCGAGTCCAATCCATACCCACGTCAGAAATCGCTGAACGCATGTAGCCGGAGGCCACTGTCAAGTGGATAACCTGCCTCACGAACGACTTTAAGTCTGCAGGGGGGTCCCCGAGGTTCGGTGGGTCACGCCATCGAACCATCCACAGCTTCCGAGATGTGTTGACCTTCTTGCACTTTGCTGTATTGTCGGCGAGTTGGGCCTTCCACCGCCGCCTCTCGTGATCGCCACCGTCATCGCCGAAGATAGCCACCTGACCGGAGTTGTTATCGACGAAATGGCGAAGCATCATGTCGAGCTTGGTAACCAGGTCAGCACACGCAGTCGCCATCTCGCGCGCCGATGAAATGTCTCCAGAAATCGCTGCCAAAACAATCATTCTCGCACTGACCACCAAGTTCCACGAGAGCTTCGGCGGATCGCGCTTGCAGAGCAGCTTCCGCCTCAGCGTTGGCGGCAGCGCAAGCCGCCGCCCCCGACTAACCAGCCATCATTAGGTAGGTTGCCCACAGCACTTACAGCAGCAGTACCAGCGAATCATTGTAGCACCGAACGCAGGCAGAGGGAACCACCCAGGCAACCAATCGCCAGACAACCAAGAGGCAGGCGGAAAAAACTACTTCAGGCGATATTTTGGCGCACCGTAAATTACCATTCATTGAATTGCGGATTAATATACCAAAATTACAACGTGAGACCAATCCTAGGGTAGGGAGGTTAGGTTCCTTTATAAGGGCTTGTTGTTGCCGTGAATCGGTGTCACTCGCGCGAGTGGCCTCCCTGCTAGGTGCGGTCATCGGCTTTCTTCGTGCGGTTGTAATCTTTACGACAAGAATCCACAACGGGATGGTTAGCAACTTTGTGCCAACCAAATCGCCTAGCGTGCTTTCGTCAGCCAGGTACAGAGTTACTCGCGCGACCGGTGAAGACACGGCAGGGAAAATTAGGGTTGACTCCCGTACCGTACCCTTGATCATCAACAAAGCTCAAGACGGCAACGGAATAAAATAGGGAGGTCACTCGCGCGAGTGATCCCGAGCCACTGCATCTAGAACGTTCTCAAAGTGCCCCCCGCCGGCGTAGCCTCCCCCTCCATGCCACCAACCGCGCACTGCTGTTTTCTCCTCCGAGGCGTGCTACGATAGGGGGTATTATAACTTTTTCGTCTGAAATGTGTTCTGAATGACGGGACTCTCTTAACCCAAAATCGTCGCAAATAGAACATTTTGTTTTTGTGTGATTTTATCGTCGTGTACCTGGGCCTTGAGATTTTTTCATCCGGTAGTCGGTTTTGTTTTGTTTTTCTCCAAAATCAGTTTTTTGGGAGAGGTCTTGAGCTCCCGAATTGAGGAACCTAAAAAAAAAAAGGTGATGCACCTCTATCGTAGCATATGTCCCTCCTGCTGCTGGGCGTGGGACTGTCAGATGTGTGTTGGAGGAGCTGTTTACGAACCAGGCGCAGGCTACCACATTCTCTTGGGAGCTAGGTGGCATGCACACGCGTCCACTTTTGCTTCCCAGGGGTATCGTAGTGTAAGCGGCATGAAGGCACGATGACGGCGGTGGCGTCTGGTGATTTCGGTGCAGACGCCGACTATTTTGGTAAGGTTTTATACGCGTGCGCGAGACCGTAATGGTTTTGGCCGAAATGTTGTTTAGAATGATAACAACCCAATAATATGTGTGTCGTTCGACTCAAAGGAGCCGCGAGATGCTGCCCGAAAATCGTGTGGGTCTCGATGTCCAAGCTGTACAGCCAAACATCACTACGCCAGAGAGTTTCCCTCTGCAATCCTTGAATCGTTCCTGTCTGATCCATTCCGCAGTCGGGGAAGGAACCTCGCACGAACTGGGAACCGCGTTTGCGCCGTCAACACTAAACTGTGGCAATGGGCTAAAACCCGGGTGAGAAATCGTACGGGTGATGGTGCGACGGCAGTGAACCCACCTTTCCACTAGCACTGCGCTCGTTCCGTTTTATCCCGACGTTGCCAGCAGATGGGAACCTAGGTGATAACGAGATATCCTACGGGGGAGGCCGGGGACATCTCCGGTTCTGCGAAAGCATACGGTCAGTACTGCATTGCACGCTGCAGGAAAGTACCAAGATGCAGTATGCTATCTTGTCTAGGACCTTTAGGAGTGGCCATGAAGTTTATCATGGCCTTCCGTGTGGCCGAGAAAGTAGTGTCGGACCACCCAGACACACTGCTGAGGGCAAGCTCAATAACACCGCTCTGCACAAGGCTCGTTGTTTTGTAGTCATGCGACGCGAGTTTAGTCGTCCGAAACGCGACAGCGTTCGAAATAGCAACCTTCATAATTTCACGGTTTCGCCGCTGTTCAGAGGAACCGAGTGTATTGAGCGAGTAGGGATACCACTGTGTACACCCCCTTCGCCTGATCATGCCGAGGAGAGTAAGAGCGCAAGGGTAGTAGTGGCAAAGGGGCAAGGGCAACGAAACATAGAACAGTATATATCTGGTGTTATCCTGGTGGCAAAGGCATCGGCAGTACTGTGCGTGTTTCACCAACGCCCAGACCATGTACGTCTGTCTGTTGGTACACTGGTGATAGCTTTGATCTTGGGTGGAGCTTTTGACAGCATTTTGCAGAAAAAGTAATACTCGATTAGACTATAGTCTAAGTGTGGCATTTTTCCTCGTCTTGACAGATACCTTTGCCAGCATCCACGCCCTTGACTCTTCTAGTAAAGGAGATTATTTTGATTTTTCTGTCTCTGTGTTTTCCTCCTGACCGCGTATTTCTGTGCCAAAGAAGGCGCGCTGACTTGTATGTCAGAATTCACGGGAGCGGTATGAGGAGACGTTATGCTAGGTAAACAGCACCGTAACGCAAGGGGTCAACTGTTCGCAGGAGCTAAGACACTCTGAGGACGCATGCCTGCACAGCTCTGTTAAGATACGGGAAGTCCGTAATCTATCATTCAAGAAAGAAGGGCGTGGGTGGCGTATTTTAGCTTGTGTTGCAGCGTTCCCACAACAAGAGGATATCGTTGACGCAGGCGTGTCAGGTTGACTGCGGACAGTTTTGTTGTACACAAGAACATCAAACTGGAGGAGTAGGCGGCCAAAATAATTTAAAGTGTCAATTGGATAACGCTGAAAATTTATCGACAAAATTTACAGCCGAATTTGACCTTAAGCGGAACGTGGTAGCCCTTTCCAGTACAATATGGTATATTATTGTTGGTTGATTCATTTAGTAGACACAAAGAAGAATATGGTATCACTATTAATAATAAGTAAGAAAAAACATCAAGAGGGTGTGCAGCGAAGGTTGAAGATAGATATATACCACGGCGGGAACGCCCTCACACCCTTTTGTCAGATCGAGTTGAATAATTCAGTCTCAAGTAAGTGCTGCGACGTCTGTGCGCTTCTACAAGGCATGACCTCCGACCCAGTCAAAGTATGAAATATTGAAGACACAACTTGAGCTCAGCCCTTACGAACGATCCAGACCCAACGTTCTTACCAACAGTCGCACGAACACGAACGATATCTCCCGCGGCAGCTAGCACCTGCAGCAAGACCCAATCAGACGAGCCCAGTTCGGGGTAGCGGCACTCGGTGGCCTCGCGTGACCTCGAACCCCCCGCGCGCGGTGGTAGGACTCTGGCGAATCCCGAGCAACTCGACCGCGGAGAGAGCGGTCGACAGCGGATTTTTTCCACCACGAGATCGAGGTTGAACGGTTTCCAGTTTGGGGGCGAGGCGAATCACCAAATTTTCACATTTCCGGTTCGCTCTTGCCTTTCGTGGAATACTGTACATCTATATGCATCTATGTACACGACTTTAAGGCCACGGCGGATCCTAAACCACCCCCCATCCCCGGGTTTCTCTCATCCAAATATCTGCAGATTATTTTGATACACGTTGTCCTGGATCTGTGCAGTACAGAGATCCGATCCAAAGAAAACTTTGTGCCTCTAGATTAGTCTATAGACTATATATTAATATATAATAGTCACTGATTGTACGACTTACCCCAGGATATACATGATAAACTGATGCATTCTTTCCAAAACCGTCACATTTATCCCCTCAAAATAATGTACAGTTTCCACGCACAGATTGAGCTGCCCCACCCGCCCCACCCCCGCCCCAACCCCCCCCCCTATGATAAACTGGTCCATTTTTTTTTTTCCCAAAACCGTCATATTTATCCCCTTCTTAAAGGATTTATAGCTTCCACGCACAAATTGCCCGCCCGTCCCCCCCCCCCCCCCCCCTTAGCCCCCCCCCCCCCCCCCCCCCCCCCCCCCTCCCCCCCCCCTCCAATCGCGCTCGCTTTTGATCAAAACCAGGCCCCCACGTCCTTCAAAACTCCGCCCTCCCCTCACCGGTTATTCGACTCACAGGATTCACTTGATAAACGGATACATTTCCCTTCCCAGCTGTCGGAATTTGTCCCCCTCAGAAACGGGTTTTATAGTTTCCGCGCACAGACTGACTAACATCACCCTGTTGACCCTGATAGCTACGCTGTAGTTGTAAGGGGAGTCGCCGACCTATGTCCTTAATGAGGACACACAACTCGTAATACGCGCGATCGGAGTATCACACACAGCTTGCAAGGATGCGTTTCGACAAAATCTTCGATCTCACAGCTAGCTGGAGTGCATTTTCAATTTTTATAATAATAATATAAGGGAAAAAGCAGATCGTCTGGCTTTCACACCCGCAACTTGATCCTTTGTTTCAAAAGAGACCCACATCGAGAGACTCATCCATGCAAAACCCTATTCAATCAGGGATCCATCTATATGTATGTGCATATATATATATGTGTACCCGTCTGCCCTAAAATGCACACATCGTGAATAGCCCTATTGGGCTTGATCTGTCCGAGTCGTGTGTACCTGGTACTATTTATCACCTCAGACAGATAAGGATCTAGATAATCTACAGTGCACCCCGCATCTGCCGTAGGGCCCCGGATGGCTTCTTCTGAGATCCGGGGCACGTGCCTCCGATCTCAGAAGCCATCCGGGGCTCTGGTGGAATCGAATAAAGCTACGTCTCTGCGAAGGCTAAAAAAGTGAGTACTCTCCAAGGACCTGCTCAATGGCAGACCTGCAGGGGACACTCTGTGTTCCCGCCCTATACTCTTACAGCTAGTCTACATATAAGGTGTAATGTTGGACCTGCATCTTTAGAGTGTGAAACCCAAGAAGCATTTACTGCAATGCGTATACGAATACGAATAGATCATGCAGATCGCACGGCTCCCACCGGGTAGCATGAGCTACACCGAACAGATGTTCCACTGAATGGCGCGTGCTACGATAGAGGTAGCAGTTTTCATCTGAAATGGTCCTGAATGACGGGGCTTCTCAGCCCAAAGTCGTCGGGAAAACAGGTCATTTTTTCGCATGAATGTGAGAAAGATTATTATTATAAGAATCGGGAACCGTTATACGAATAATATTGTTTGTTGGTCTAGAGAGAATTCGGCGTTATGGTTCATATTCTTTGGCTGAACTCGAAGTACGTAGCTCACTTTGACAGCAGCAGCTGGCATTGTTTGGTTGATCGCGCTTGTTGTGGGGATACCAAGTGGATACCGCACGGTAGGGTGCTGTCAGACCGGTACAACACGCGAACAGACAGAGCCGTTGTTTACAACAGGACGACAGCGGCCGCGCACTGGACCAGATAATTCGTGATTTCGTAATGTATTTATTACTGTATTGCGTGATTATCGTACGAACTATAGACTATACCTAGGCCATGACATTCTTCATCCGGTCAGCAGTTTTGTTTTCTCCAGATCATTTCTTGGGTGAAGAAGGGTTAAGAAGGACATGTCTTTAAATCCTAAATAAAGTGAGGAACCTCGGAAAAAAATGTGGTGCACCCTCTATCGTAGCACGCGTCAAATATCTAAACCATCCAGTGTATATAAGGATCGGCAATCTGTTCGAGGTGTGAATTCATAGTCTCGTACCTTCAGAGGGTCTGCGGCGTCGTCTGTCTGGCAGTCACCCTCACCGAAACGCTTCTTGGACTGCGTTTTGACGAACTCCTCGTAATAGCTCGTTGCCTCCACGCCCGTCCCCCTCTGAAACGTACCCCCCCCGACGTTCAGGGCCAAGGCCACGGTTAAAAAACTAAAGTTCTTCATTGTCCTTGCGACTGAGCTGTCCCGCATTCGTGGGTGACTCCTCCCCATTCTTCTTCTTCTGCGTGCGGGATGGATGTGGCGGTGGCAAGCGTTGTTCGGCCAGGACGGTCAAGAACTAGCACGGATGTCAAAGCATAAACACACACACTTCGATTAAAAACAAAAATAATAATGAGAGAATCCATGTACCGAGTCTAAGTTCAACGTGAAATTATGAAATAAAGCTTTCGGATTGTCCGTCCGTCGTTCTGGCGCGAACACAAACAGCAGCCTCAGCAGATCGAAAGCATGGTGGCTACTAAAAAAATGCAATCAGCAGCACTAGCAGCAGCAGCAGCAGCAGCAGCAGCGGCTGCAGCAGCATCAGCCCGAGAGCACAGTGGCTCTTAGCTCGGAATACAAGCCCAAGCTTCCCGCGCCAACGAAAAAGCTACGTGAAAAAAACGACGCAAGTTCGTATAGAACAACACACGAAAGCAAAAAAAAGCAAACGGTCGAACACCAAACAAGAATGAACTATTAATACTTGTACGACAGTCGTAGACTATTGTGCCACGTGCAGTACTCTGCAATGGTTTCATGTTTCAGCCTACTTCGTACCAGTCTAATATGTTTACAGGATCCCAAACAAAGGTGTATCCTCTCAAGTCGACTCGACCCAACAGAACCAACAAAAAGCGCCGAGAAAAAAATACAGGCGAACTCTAGTATCTCTCTCTCGGCCACTACGCCGTCTCGCGACGGCACGCAGCTTCCGAGCTGTGGGTAACAGAACCCCGGCCGAGTCGCTCTAGGGGCCTGTTGTGTACCGCTATAAAAAACGACATGATTTATGATTTCTCTGTCAGCCCTTTTTTCCTTTGGCGCGAGATTCCGCTTTGAATACGTAGCCATGATCAAAACCACGAAACACCTGGTAATAAATACCACACCCCTATTAGATCTATTCCAATATTATTAGTCTACCTATCCCTACCGACATGCGACAGGCACAGTCCGGTGAGCTAGACTGGTGGATACAATAGCTGCAGGGTGACCGGGATCGAATCGCCCTCAGAGGGGTTTCCCCTTTTAACCTTGTCAACAGAACGCATCTGGGTCGATTGTTCTGTCATCCCTTCTTTCCTATCATCGCAAGATCGTGCAAGATCCTGCCCCAGCACCGCAATAATAACAACCAAACCACAAAAACAAACAATAATAGTCTAGTCTAGTCTAGTCTAGTCTAGTCTAGTCTAGTCTAGTCTAATAACTTGGTAGAATCTCCGTTGTCTCACCCACGAGGCACGACGAGAGCATCGCTCCCCGCAAGAAACGAGCGAGACAAGCGGACAGTTTCAGGGTGACAGAGAGGGCGAATAGCTCTGGGGATTACCGCTAACCTTGGCAGCGAGAGCGGCGGGCGATTGTTCCGGCACACACTTCTGTGAGATTCAGCTATCATGCCGTGCATCCTAGAAGGAATATCGCTATCATTCATTCCACGCTTCTTTCTCACCTGTGTAAAACTCAGTGGCAGGGGGATCGGCGTAGCACTACACAGATACGAAGTATTGCCGGTGGTGGAGGTTGAGGAGGATACAGCAGCAGCAGCAGCAGTGGCGGCGGCAGTGGCGGCGGCAGCGGCAGCAACGCTCGCTCGGGTGGTGTGGGTTGTTCTGTGGTTTACGGGAGAAGAGCTAAGTTGGCTGCTGTACGTAGCGGTCTGGTGCAGAAATGCGGGGCGATTGTGCTAATAATAAAAGTTTTCATTCGGTTGCCTTTTCCCGCGCAGTTGATAAAGTTCTCCAAATATGCCTGTTGACGGCACTCTTCTAACCTTGACACAAAGAGACCGCCAAGGAAATCCTCATACAGTATTTTTAAAGGTAGTATATCAATTTTAACGTGGACTTGACGGGCAAAATACAGTCTAGACCGTCAAAAATTGATGATGACATATTTGACTTCCCCTTGCTTTCCTCCAGTAGATTTTGTTCGGGCGAATGAAAAAAGTGCAGCTAGCTGCCATTGGACCGCACGTTGGTCTGATGGAGTCGATGGGGAGATTGGTCCATCGGTCTATACGCCGGGCGGTCGTTGGCTGGCGACGCATAGGCCAATGGGGCCGCAGCACAATGTGCGTGCGGTGCTTTCTTATTGGGTGAAAAACCAGATGAGGCGAGTCCATCAAAAACCCACACCGCGAGAAGCCCATATAACAGGAGGTGTAGTATGTCGTATACCTGGTACTACTGCTGTGTCTGTGTGTTACAACTGCTAGATGTTGCTGTATGTCTAGGGGCAAACCCAGAAAACTCTTCTCTTCATATCTAATCCCCAGCATGCTCCCACGTAAATCGCTGAGGCAGATCCGATCGCGCGGCAGTTTGGTGGCGTTCTTGGTAACACGGTGCGAGAGGTTGGTCTTGGTTTGAGTTTTGTCTCACGTGGTGCTCGTGAGGCAAGATATTGCTGCGCTGCATGGTGTGCCAACCCCCTCGAGGGTCTACTTTTCTTGCACAAAACAAAACGAAGATATTGAATCTTGGGCGACGCAAACTATTAATACGACGTAAAAATGAGTCTTGGATTTTATTAATAGGTCATTTAGGACTTTTGAGTTACTTGCAAAAATACGAAATCAACGGAATCAACTACTACTATTAATAGCAGCGTGGGTAGGCGCAATTCGATGCAAGAGTGTACGAGAGGGAAGAAAGTAGGCGTACGATTATTATCGAGGCACGAGAAAATATGGGTTTTTCATGTACGGAAGAAGTTTGGGGGTACTGCACGTTGACCAATGAAATCAACGCGGGTGGTTACTTACTTGTACTTGTCCTGGTATTGCAAAGGAAACCTTGGATCAGTCTGTCTGGTTGCTGACTAGCAAGCGAAGCACGCAGAGAAGAGAGAAGCATCGTCAGCGAGACAGGTTCAAGGTGTGATAGACTGGCTAATTTCTGCTGTAAGTGAGCTTCCCTGCGACTGCTGCTGTGAGAATTAGCTGGGACTGCCGTGGTGACTGCGCCGTGGCGATTATTCGCTGTGACTACTGCTGTGGCGAGCGTTGTGGGCTGTCTCTTCGACGATGGGTGATTCGCCGGGTGCCGCGGCGCCTGCCGCCGCCAGCATTGAGGCGGAGGATACTCTGGGTGCCCGGACCGCCGCAGCTCCCGCGGGCTCGGGGTCCTCCTCCGGGGCGCCGGCGGTCGGTGCGGCTTTGCCTTCGGATGACTGGGCCACGTGGGCCCGACAGGTTGAAGCCGAATTCGCGCGGGTCCATTAGCGCCTTGACGACAATTTTGCCGAGTTATCGCCAATCGCCTCTTCCTCCCGCGAGGCAGTGGCTGCCTGCGCCGATCAGGTAGCTAATCTAGACATCATGGTTCGACAGTTCATGGAGAACAACGCTGGTCGGGTAGCGTCCCGAGACGACGGCGACGCTCAGGAACGGCAGCGCCAAAAAGCACAACTCGCCACCGAAATGACCACTTAGAACAAGGTCAACACAGCTAGGAAGCTGTGGCTTATTCGTGGGCATATCCCCCCGAACCTCGGGGACTCTCCCGCTGACCTGCAGTCGTTTGTGGGGGAGGCCATCCACGTGACCGCCAACGTCGCGTCTCAGCTTCGGGGGGTTTCAGTTCCTTTGACGTCGGGGCTTATGGGCCCCGCGTGGACGGGCCCATCGGGCGCTCGCTCATGGTCGCTGACCGTCTCGACCTCTAGAAATTGGCCGTCATTGCGATTCTTTCTGTGGGTCTCTCGCCCGGGGTCGCCGACGATCTCCCCTGTCTGGCGCGGGTCAACGCCCTCGGCGACGCGTTTACGGTGGCGGTCATGGGCTTGCGTGCGCACACATTCAGCAACAACAGAGGGAAGAAAGTAAGTGCTAATTTATTAAGCATTTTCGCGATAAAAAAGAAGGCACGCGTACTGCTGTAGAGGGTAGGGGGAAGAAGAGTCCGCTTACTTGTAGTGGCTCTGAATTTATATTTCGCTACGTCTAGCCTATAGGGAGAGGGAGAAATTCAAAGAATGCTGCGAAGAAGATAGATACCTGCTATAGGCCACTGTTCATAGGCCACTGTTTATGGTACCCCGATGTAGGCCATAGATCTTGCATGTGATCGATACAAGATTCGCCTACAGTAAAATCTCTGTACACTGCATGTTATGTGGAGACGGGCCGTTCCTAACGAACCAAAAAATGTCAAGAATCCTGACATTTGGGTGGAACAGTGGGTTCGTGTCCCACAGAGTTTTATTCTTTTTGGGGTGGAGTAGCTGACTTTAGTTCTCGAATGCTGTATTAAGAGCAACATAGACTATTATATATAGTCTAGATGCCTAATAATATTCTGTATTCGTACTCTTCCCGATATTAAAGCCGGGGGAAGAGGAAAAACAAAAATATACCGCCTACCATACATATGATAGAGCAGTAGTCTAGTCTAGTCTATAGTGGAAACTACAGAAATAAATATCTTAAAAAGATGTGATGTTTTACCTAGCTCAAAATTCCCCACCTAAAGTGTAAATACCAACACTTACCATTATAGTGGACAAAAAATATGACACCTCCCAATAAAAACTCACCCATATAGTATATTACGAGTACCAACAACGCAGCTTGCAAAGATGAGTATTGACCTGAAATTCGTCGAACTCACGGCTGACGTCTTTGAAAATTATTTATAAAATATCACGAATCCTGACATTTCATTAACGACGACGAAAGATAAAAGGCCAGACTTCTCATGCAAACCTACCGGCTATTCCAACGCATTCGTTGTGAGAGGAAACGGGGAGCCGGGCCTGGCGCACAACAATATTAGTAGGAGCTCTGCTCTCACACGAAGACTCCAAAACACAGCAACGTTGGTGCACGGATATTATGGCTACTACTGAAGGCGCCGAGAAGGTCTGTGAGGCCTGCTGTTTGTCCAGCCCGACTACGCGACGGATGAGAAGCCGGGGTTGCATCTGAATTTCGCTTGCCCAGCGCCGGCGGGAGTTGGTCAAGCGGCCTACTCAGGCAGCAGGAAGCTCATCTGGAGACGTACCGCCACCCAAGTTCCCGACAAACGCAATCGTACAGAACCTCCGCCGGTTCCTCAGTGAGCATGACCGGAGAACGACAGAACTGTTGGCAGACACCTCGCCCGAGGACGAATCACTCGGCGTTGCTGGCCCCGCTTATTCTGTCTTGAGCATCTTGGATGAGTCGGGCAACGCGGGAATCACCTCAGCTCGGCGTAAGCATGGTCAAGCGCGGAGTCCTGTGGACGACCGCGAGAGTGACGGAGACGACGAAGACTCCTTGGACAATGAGTCGCTCGCCAGACGCAGGAAAGCGGTCTCAACGGAGAGCACTGGGGAAAGGAAAAGGGAACGCCATTGCCAACTGGAGAAGGCAGGAGCTGCCGTTATCGGAGCGGAACCCCCGTAAGGAACTGCGGTACGGTCTGTGGTCCGTTGTAGTGCTGCAGTAGATGTGCCAGCATCGGCGTGCATCAAAAGGGGCAGCTAAGGAATCGCGACAAGGATGCTCTCTCTGCGATGCTCTCTCTGCGATTTTCGAAAAGGACGACAGCGGCAAAGGGCAGGGCGTCTCCGTACACCGGGCATTTTGGAGGCGACCTTGCTCCCAGCATCGGCGTGCATCAAGGGGAAGCTAAATAATCGCGACAAGGATGCTCTCTCTGCGATGCTCTCTCTGCGATTCTCGATAAGGACGACAGCGGCAAAAGGCAGGGCGTCTCCGTACACCGGGAATTTTGGAGGCGACCTTGCTCCCGCTGGAGGTGAGTGGTTGGTGCAATACAACCATGATAGTTAAAGCTTTCCCCAGTGACGTCAGGAGCTCAAACCACGAAGTATAAACTTTCCAACACTAATTCCAAGTATTTCTGTCCCCGAGCGAGAGGGTTGATCGCTTTGTAGACACTCGGAGGGTACTATACACGTGTGAATGCTCTCTGGTTTTAACGAGAAACGCGCAGGATTCCGTAGGACGTGCGCCGCTGATGGAAGCGCGGTTTACCAATGACGGGCGGTATTTTGGCTGTTGCTCCTGTATTCTATACAAAATCAGACGTTTCCAACAGAAAGTGCGTGTGGTATGAGTCTCGCGACTGTTTATAGTGTGGTACTACCGAAGTATGCAAGAGCCGGCCGGTGAAGCACATGCACAAAAACACCCACCCACGTGTCACACGACGCAACCACCCGGCGGCCAAGCCATCAACCCATCATCCAACCCAACCACCATACCAACAGTAGAACCGCAGTGCGACAGTAGCAAACATATGTGTTTGCTTCGTAGTTGCGATGGGACCATCCAGCGCAAAATCCACCCACCCTCCATTTACCGACCAACCCAATGCAACAATACAGCAGTGCAACAGCACGTACAGCAGTACACCGGTACGCGGGGAGCAGTTGGTCGGTTATTGAGTCTTGAGGACCCAGTAGAACACGGGGGGAGTTTCGTTATTGTTCACGATCATCCGATCTCTCGGGGAGCGGGCGAGCCGCCATCCACCGATCAACCACCACCCACCACGAACCCACTCCATTGTACTAGGTAGTTGTTTTAGGCTTTGCAGTCGCGCTCATGCTCCTTGTGTGCTTTCTTGTTTTGTTGGTTTGCTCGCTGCTGCTGCTGCTGCTGCTGCTGCGCTCTCGTTGTACAATATATTATCCCCGGAGGTAATTAAACCCAACACACGGAACAAGCAGCATACCTCGTACGCACCACCGCGTGCAAGTTGCAGGTACACATGCCGGTGATGAAGGAATCGATGGCACACGTGCATACATAACGTCCCCTGGTTCTTTACGCAGTCCTGTTTCCGCGCAAGTTGTTAAGGCCGTATTCGATTGACGTCCCCATCGCTTTTGTAACACCCGCGCAGGCGAGAACTCGGGCGAGGAAGGCGAGAAAGACAACTCTGACATCCCGCCCGGAGAGCTATAGCAACGCGGGTGATTATGTCGAACGGGGTGTCCGTGAATAAAAGGAGCGACACCATTCTCTATGAAGGGAAAAAATTCGGCGTGGGCAGACTTTTGGATGCCCTGAAGAAGAGCGGCGGGGAGAACAATGAAGATCTGTCTGATGAAGATATTTCCCAATGCACGGCAACTAACACCAGGAAGACGAAGAATTGCCTGCCGCGTCTTGTGAACACCATGGTGCTTCCGGAGTTCAGGCCACGGATGATCGCGTCCGAAGCTCAGGCATCGAGGGCCGAACTGGACGTGGATGCCGTTGGTGCCAAGAGGAGCATGTGGGTGGACCCCGCCTCCGCTTTCAGAGATCCTCACACACCGGTGAGAGGAACAGCGTGGGAGGGGATGACATCCGGCGAGGTTCGGGAAGTGGCGTTTTTACATAATCTGGCCGGCTGCCACTCCTTGCAAACGCTTATGCTTGTTTTGATAAAAGTATCGGCAAACAACACCTGACATTCGACAAAAATATGTGTTGTTTGTTTTCATATTTTTGTCGAATGTCAGGTGTTGTTTGCCGATACTTTTATCAAAACAAGCATACGCGTTTGCAAGGAGTGGCAGCCGGCCAGATTGTGTAAAAACGCCACTTCCCGAACCTCGCCGGATGTCATCCCTTCCCACGCTGCGTGCTCCTCTCACCGGTGTGTGAGGATCTCTGAAAGCGGAGGCGGGGTCCACCCACATGCTCCTCTTGGCACCAACGGCATCCACGTCGAGTTCGGCCCTCGACGCCTGAGCTTCGGACGCGATCATCCGTGGCCTGAACTCCGGAAGCACCATGGTGTTCACAAGACGCGGCAGGCAATTCTTCGTCTTCCTGGTGTTAGTCGCCGTGCATTGGGAAATATCTTTATCAGACAGATCTTCATTGTCCTCCCCGCCGCTCTTCTTCAGGGCATCCAAAAGTCTGCCCACGCTGAATTTTTTCCCTTCATAGAGAATGGTGTCGCTCCTTTTCTTTGCGGACACCCCATTCAGCATAATTATCTGCATTGCTATAGCTCTCCGGGCGGGATGTAAGAGTCGCCTTCCTCGCTTTCCTCGCCCGGGTTTTCACCTGCGCGGGTGTTGCAAAAGCGATGGGGACGTCAATTGATTACGGCCTGAATTACATTGCACGGAAAGAGGACTGCGAAAAGCACCAAGAGAAATTGTGTATCGTACAGGCGATAGCACTTGAGATGGTGGTAAGCACAAAACGTGTGACATATACGTGTGCCATCGATTCCTTTATCACCGGCGTGTGTACCTGCAACTTGCATGTGGTGGTGCGTACGAGGTATGCTGGTTGTTCCGTGTGTTGGGTTTAATTACCTCCGGGGATAATATATTGTACAACGATAGAGCGCAGCAGCAGTAGTAGCGAGCAAACCAACAAAACAAGAAAGCATACAAGAAGCATGAGCGCGACTGCAAAGCCTAAAACAACTACCTGGTACAATGGAGTGGGCTCGTGGTGGGTGGTGGTTGCTTGGTGGATGGCGGCTCGCCCGCTCCCCGAGAGATCGGATGATCGTGAACAATAACGAAACTTCCCCCGTGTTCTACTGGGTCCTCAAGACTCCATAACCGACCAACTGCTCCTCGCGTACCGGTGTACTGCCGTACGTGCTGCTGCACTGCTGTATTGTTGCATTGGGTTATTCGGTGGGTGGTGGGTGGGTGGATTTTGCGCTGGATGGTCCCATCGCAACTACGAAGCAAACACATATGGATGCTGCTGTACGCACTGCGGTTCTACTGTTGGTATGGTGGTTGGGTTGGATCGTGGGTTGATGGCTTGGCCGCCGGGTGGTTAAGTCGTGTGGCACGTGGGTGGGCGTTTTTGTGCCTGTGCTTCACCGGCCGGCTCTTGCATACTTCGGTAGTACCACACTATAAACAGTCGCGAGACACATACCACAGGAATTTTCTGTTGGAAACGTCTGATTTTGTATAGAATACAGGAGCAACAGCCAAAATACCGCCCGTCATTGGTAAACCGCGCTTCCATCAGCGGCGCACGTCCTACGGAATCCTGCGCGTTTCTCGTTAATACGAGAGAGCTTTCGCACGTGTATAGTACCCTCCGAGTGTCTATAAAGCGACCAACCCTCTCGCTCGGGGACAGAAATACTTGGAATTAGTGTTGGAAAGTTTATACTTCGTGGTTTGAGCTCTTAACGTCACTGGGGAAAGCTTTAACTGTCATCGTTGTGTTGCACTAACCACTCACCTCCAGCGGGAGCAAGGTCGCCTCCAAAATTCCCGGTGTGCGGAGACGCCCTGCCTTTTGCCGCTGTCGTCCTTATCGAGAATCGCAGAGAGAGCATCGCAGAGAGAGCATCCTTGTCGCGATTCCTTAGCTTCCCCTTGATGCACCCCGATGCTGGCACACCTACTGCAGCACTACAAAGGGCCACAGGCCGTACCGCAGTTCCTTAGGGGGGTTCCGCTCCGATAACGGCAGCTCCTGCCTTCTCCAGTTGGCAATGGATTTCCCTTTTCCTTTCCCCAGTGCTCTCCGTTGAGACCGCTCTCCTGCGTCTGGCGATCGACTCATCATCCAAGGAGTTTTCGTCGTCTCCGTCACTCGCGGTCGTTCACAGGACTCCGCGCGTGACTATGCTTACGCCGAGCTGGGGTGATTCCCGCGTTGCCCGAGTCATCCAAGATGCTCAAGACAGGATAAGCGGGGCCAGTAACGTCGAGTGATTCGTCCTCGGGCGCGGTGTCTGCCGACAGTTCTGTCGTTCTCCGGTCATGCTCATTGAGGAACCGGCGGAGGTTCTGTACGATTGCGTTTGTCGGGAACTTGGGTGGCGGTACGTCTCCAGATGAGCTTCCTTCTGCCTGAGAAGGCCGCTTGACCAACTCCCGCCAGCGCTGGGCAAGCGAAATTCAGATGCAGGCCCGGCTTCTCCTCCGTCGCGTAGTCGGGCTGGACAAACAGCTGACCTCACAGACCTTCTCGGGGAGCCTTCAATATTAGCCAATATATCCGTGCGCCAACGTTGCTGTGTTTTGGAGTCTTCGTGTGAGATCAGGGCTCGTACTCCTGTTGTTGTGTGCTAGGGCCGGCTTATCGTTTCCTCTCACAACGACAGCGCTTGAATAGCTGGCAGGTTTGTATGCAAAGATTGTGGCGTTTTGAGTGTAAATGTCGCGAAACTTGACAATTTTCACATTCTGAATAAAAATACAACGTTTTCCCAAACTGTTGGTTTCCGCAGAAAACCGGCGTTTGTGAGGCGGATTGAATTCGAGCAACGGAATAGTAGTTTGTATTGGGCCGACGAGCGAGCACGTCACACGTGGCCAGTTCCCACTCGGCTTGGGGCAGAGGAGGCATCCAGATAAGAGAACGTACGAGTAAACAAAGGAGGGAGCTGGCGCCTCAGTCGTCGCTTGCCCCGTGACCGAGTTAGAAACTTTGTCTCGATGGTAGACGCCATTGAGATCAGCCAATCGATCGACTACCATGGACAACTACTCGGGTTTTGCCAAGGGGCACATTGACGTAGGCGGCGGCGCGCTAGCCTCCGATGGGGCGGCGGTATCCCCCCCAGTCGGCGGGGCTGGGGATGCAGACGGCCCAGGGCCTTCGTCCGGAAACAACCCGGGGGGCGGGGCGGCCCAGGTAGCACTCCCCTCCGGTTTCGACGCCGTCATGCAGCAGCTCCAGCTATAATCGCCGCCTGCCAGGACGCTCTCGGGCCACGCCTCTCCAACGTCGAGAAAATCCAGGCGCAACAACAACAGCAGCAGCCGCAGCTACAACAGCCGCAGCAGCAACAACAGCAACAGCAGCAGCAACAGCAGCAGAAGCAGCCGCACTAACCAGAACCGCAGCAGATACGGCATTTACGGTCGCCCCCGTCTCCCCCGTAACCTGGGTACCCGCTGGGCGGGGGGGGGGTGTTCACGGGGGTGTCCTGCCGCTACGGGGGGGCGGGGCAGCTGGAACGCAGATGCTCCCACCAGCCCAAGCGCCCCACTAGCTGACTGCCGTCAGCGCAGCGCTAAAAGCCAACGCGAAGGCGACGGCGGACCTTTGGAGGTCTCGCGATGGGCGAAGGTTATATATGCCGCGCGAATGCTTCTACGTGCCCGAGGACATGTCTGCTCTCCTCGAGGGCATAAGCCTGAAGAAGGTCGCCCGCATCACGTACGAAGTGACGCGGCATCTGCAGTCTCTTTCGGGACTTACGGTACAAGGTTATCATTCCCCCGTCCCACCCGGGGTGTCAACGAAGCCCGCGCCTATGCATCTACCATTCAGCTCATTCGTCGGTGCGTTGTTAGCCGTGATAGACTACGGCATGGACGACGCCCCGGTCGGGTGCAGGAATAGGGTTCGCGAACTGCGCGAGGGTCTGATGGCCGTCGAGGGTAGGCTGCGACGGTACCTGCAGTATCATCGAATCACTCTCGAGCCCTTCCCCGAGCAAGTCCATGACGCGCTCATCGTCGCCATCAACGAGGCGCTTGATGAGGCCACGTTAACTCTCGCGGTCGAATCCGAGGAAATATGGCGGCGCCACCAACTCATGCCCCCCCCGCCGGGCAGCGGGCCCGAGTTCAAGCCACCTGAATTCTTGCAGTTGAGCATGCTTCTTGAAGAAGGCGGCACGAACTCCCTCGCGGAACGCTTCGTACTGTGGGGTGGCGCGCCTGCCAAAACGACCGGCCCCGGCGCCGAAAAACGCAATGCAGTTCCCGGGGTCGAGCACGAAACAGGGAACGGGCACAAAGGGCGGGCCAGGCTCCGGAGGGGAGGGATCCCCTTCAGGTCCCGGCTCGCCACCTGGGGTAACCCCCCGCCTAACGCATGTGGTTACACATGGAGCGGCGGGAGTTGTCCACGTATCGTTTGCCGGTTCGCCCACGACCAGGGGTCCCTGGCGCTGCGCTCCAAGACCCCGGCCGTGGCGGGAAACAAGACCCCCCCCCCCCCCCACCCCCTCCCCCACTGCAGCCGAAACAACAGGTACCCGGAAGCGGGGCCACCGGAGGGGCCGATGGAGGCGGGAGCCGGCCGGCAAGTGTCACCCATTTCAGCAGGAACCACGCTGAAGGCGGGCGCGGAGTGCTCTTCCCGGGCTCCGGCGCGGGCAGGGGGAGGGGAGGCAGTAATAACAATTGACAATACGAGCCCTGCCATCCGGCAGGGCCGACCACAGGGGGGGGGGGCGTTCAGCGGAGTAAGCGCAACCTTCGCGAATGCGACGAGGTCGGTGGGACTTCACCGCGCTCCCAAACCCGGATCGGTTCCGCCGGCCCTGCTTTACGGTGAGTGTGTCGTCACCCAATATTCGCCTCGTGTACAGGTTTTTCGGGCATAACAGGGTGCAAAATGAGCATCGACGATAGTGTTGTTCAGCTTGTCACAACAGCAGCTGTTTTCGAGGGCGCGAGGCCTGTGCCCCCTACCACACGCGTACATGGTTTTGCGCATCACAGTGGGTGAAATGAGTATTCATGCACGCGTCGTTCAGTTTTCGGTTTCTGTTTTTTTTCTCTTTTCGGTTGTTTTTTTCACCACAATCAGCTGTTCCGAATGCGAGGGGCCCGTAGCACCTCCCGGGCTCGTTGGCTGTGCCGGCCCTCGGGACACTCATCCGCTTAACCAAGCTTTTTGTCGTCGGGGCACGTGGGGCATGTACCCCATCTCGCGGGTGCCATCGTACAGACGCCGCGGGACGCCCCTCAGCCGCTGTGCGAGTGTGAGGGACCTGCACCCCCTTCCGCGAGTGTCGGTTTTATCGACCTCGTGGGACGCTTGTGTTCAGCTTGGAATCTGTAGGCGCACGAGCGTCTGGGGCTTGTACCCCCTCCCGTTTGCCATCGACTGTACCGAGCCGCGGGACGCTCATCCAGGTGCATAAGGAGTTGCTGCTTGTGCGCGCGGGGCCTGTAGCCCCTTCCACGGATGTCGTCTGTACCGACTTCGCGGGATGTCCCGACAGTCGCTGTTCGAGCGCGTGTGGCCTGTACCCTCTTCCGCGAGTGTCGTCTGTACCGGCCTCGCGGGACGCTAGGGTCAATTTGTCACCCGTAGGCGTCCGATCACGTGGGGCTTGTACCCTCTCCCGCGGCGGTCGTTTATTCCGACCCGCGGGATGCTCATTCAGATGCTCCATTCGTCGCTGCTCGCGCGCGTGGGACCTGTACCCCCTCCTCCGGGCCTATTCAGTACCGACCCCGGGGGACGCCCTGCCAGCCACGGTTTGAGTGCATGGGGCCTTTACCCCTCGCGCGAGGGTCGTCTATACCGACCCCCCGGGACGCTCGTTTCAGTGTAGCACCTGCAGTCACTTGAGTGCGCGGGGCCTGTACCCCCTCTCGCGGCGTCGTCTGTACCGACGGGACGCTCACCCAGGTTGACAATGTTTTGCCGCTTTCGCGCGAGGGGCCTGGACCCCTCCCGCGGGCATCGTCTGTACTGACCCTGCAGGACGCACTGTCAGCAGTTTTGAGAGTTGGTGGGGTCAGTACCCTTGTTCGCATGTGTCGTCGGTACCGACATCTGGGGCGCTCGTGTCAGTGTATCACGCCTAGTCGCGTGAGTGTTTGGGGGCCCTACCCCCCTGCGCGCAGTCGTCGCGGTGTGGACACCGTCCAGGGTCGACCACACAGGCGTGGCGACGGAGTTCAAAGCTAGATGAAGTTGTTCGAGAGTGAGGGGCTCTGGAAACGGTGTTCACGCATATCTATCGGTACCGGTCAGAGACGCTTATACAGACACGACGCGAACTCTCCGACCGAGACGCAGTTCGGGGCCCGTTGTAGTGGGGCCGTCCATCTTTACGGACGATAATACACGGGGAGCTTGAACCGTCGTTGCATGACGCATGAAATAGACTGCCTTGTGTTTAAAGTATGAACCTTGGATTCAAATCCAAGTTAATGCGCAGTCTATTGGCACGAATAAGATATGCAGTTGAATCCTAAGTTGAATCTTACCTTGAACCTTCGGTCTAACCTAGATGTAAACGTAGATTTGAGTATGTTAAGGTTGTCCCGTTGTCCCGGTATTCTACCGTACTACGGGCATTGTTCCGTGATGATCAGGTGGTGATGCGACCCACCATGACCACTATCCTAACTCTCCTTCTCTTCCTTCTTTCCCTGCTTTCGTCTTCTTCTCTCTTTGGCCTCATGCGCCCTTTCCAAACCATCATTTTTCTTTCTTGTCACAACTGATCTTAACAGACACTTCGGTGCCACCTCTGCATCTCTTCGCATAGAAGACAGAGCCTTCACACAACCATTGTGTTCACAGGCTATTCACAGGTTATGAGCCTCGAACTGCTGTTTCGGGGAATCTAGGCATTGAAGTGCCTGCTGATGCTCTTTCGCTTGAGAAGTGGATGAGCGCAGCCTCATGTGAAACGGCTTGTTGCCGGTTGCGTCGGTGTCGCTAGTTTCTATTGTGAATAGCCTGTGAACACAATGGTTGTGTGAAGGCTCTGTCTTCTATGCGAAGAGATGCAGCGGTTGCGCCGAAGTGTCTGTTAAGATCACTTGTGACCAGAAAGAAAAATGATGGTTTGGAAAGGGCGCTTGAGGCCAAAGATAGAAGAAGAAAAAAGCAGGGAAAGAAGGAAGAGAAGAAGAGTTGGGAGGGTGATCATGGTGGGTTGCATCACCACCTGATCATCACGGAACGATGCCCGTAGTACGGTAGAATACCGGGACAACGGGACAACCTTAACATACTCAAATCTACGTTTACATCTAGGTTACACCGAAGATTCAACATGAGATTCAACTCAAGATTCAACTGCATATCTTATTCGTGCGAATAGACTGCGTATTAACCTAGATTTGAATCCAAGGTTCATACTTTAACACGCCCCCATAATGCGGAGTCGGATTGCTTGAGAAGCCTCATACTTATAAAACGAATTCGTAAAAGAATCAAGAACAAATGGGTCTCATATCCGGTCCGGTGGATCAACCGCGTCAATGTGGATGTATCCATGTTATCCACACATTTTACAAAAAACAAAACGTTACAAGAAAAGATAAGTATAAAAATTACGCTTGGTGTAATTACCAGCGATAAATACCCTACCTAGTAGATAAAACGCAAAGATTCGTCGACTGGGTTTTAAACACGCTTTCTAAATTGTACCAAATAGATAAGCAATACTAGACAAATAAAGAGAATTGTGGACAAGTGTCCATTACGACAAATAAAACATTCTCACTATTCAGTCGTTTGTTTAATGTACTTACGTACTTCCGCAAAAACAAAAATTAGGAAGCAGATAGAACTACGAGTACTGATAGTACTGTAACAAACTATAGTGGGTGTAGTCATAGTCCATCAACGAGCTATAATATCCCAAGAAGAAGAAACAAATAAACAAACTAACGAACAAACAAAGGTCGCTGCTGTAAGTTAACCACGCCACTTCAATATGATCCTAGGATACGCATATAACGATAAACTGTCTGATTCTAATCGTACGCTGAAGAGCATAAGAGAGACAGTCCTTCGTGAGCCTTTACTCCTAAATAAATGCTGGAATATATACTCGTACGCATTTTCCGGTAGAACATGGCTTATTGCTGTACGATCGTTGACATGAGTTCATACGACCCATGGTTCCACCTTTACTAATACGTAACTGGCGAGCAGTTGCAACTTTATAGTTGACAAAGAACTGCTGCACTAAGCATTATTCTCTACTTAAGTATCAATTTCAACCGTACCTACATTTCCAGCGCCTGTCGCCGATTGTTGACGGGAGTGCCGTTTGGGTAGCTGTGATGGAGCTCTTTTGTATAGAAGTTAAATAAAGGCTGAAGAAGCTAGAAGGTGAAGAAAGGCTGAAGGAGCGCTTGGACAGAGAGGGGGAGAAAGGTTGTGATGCGATGGGCGCGTGATCCTTCCGGTGATCCTTCCCCTTCCTCGGTCCATTGCAGTCTTGTAGCTAATTATGATAAGCCAATCGCTTGTCGATACATTGCCTATTCGGTTTGTGCGTAACACGCTTCTCCGTCCTCGGTACATCGCGGTTTGCCGGTTATTGAAAAGTCCGATATCACGCGGCAGAATCAGAAACAGGCTTAATTTTTTCCCACTAATGAAACGCCGCAATCTTGTATGGAACTCCATGAAACAGTAATTTTTGTGATCATGGAGGTTGCCTGAGATATTTTACAAGGCCGTCGCGATGGTCATCTATTAGGCGGTCTTGCGAGCCGGAGCTGTAGTTGCGACTTCAAGGTGTTGGAGCTTAGAAGGAGTTCTCCGTGCTGAAGTCGTTGATCTTCCAGCAGAGGTCGCTGAAGGTTTGCATTCTTCCGCTTGTGGTGAGGCCATAGATTGCGCGTAGGTGTTGGGTACCGAAGTAGATACCGGACGGTTTGTTTTGTCCGTTCTGAAAGCCCTGCTGGTGTACTGCCAAACGTTATCAAACTGCTGTTTTGGCAATCCTTGGCGTTGTAGCGCCAGCTGACGCGCTCTTACTTGTGAAGTGGCCGAGTCTGCTGTTGGTTGAACGGAAGGCGCCTCTTTGATGCAAGAGCGTCTTTTTACCCTGCTGTGATGGTCGGTACATTTTGCCATGTCGGCGTATCCTAGCAGGTCAGTACTCACCTGTTTTGTATGTTCGCTGGAAAGGTTAGGCCGCAATATCTTACGGTGTTCCTGTTGAGTGCTCTTAATGATCTTGCACGTATCACACGCCGATAACGTGTCTGAAAAATTTGCCCCATATTCTGGGATATTCTTCACCTCGGCTATCACCTGCTTGGGATGACCCAGCAGCCTCCTGTGCCCGATGTTAGCTGGAATGGTTTCAGGCAGGGAAGTCGTCGCTTTAAGAGTCGTCGAAGCATGAACAGCGAGGACGGTTTCCGGATTAAAGTTTTTGCCGGAGATGGTCGGGAACGCTGTCTCAGGCGTTCGGCTGGTTGCACCAGTGGTGAGATCGAGCTGATAAAAAGAAGGGCAGTGGCTGTCCTTACGTAAGGGTATAGCAAAAGCACCCATGTCAAGATACGACTGCGTGGCGATGATCATAGTGACCCCTCTCGCAGCAGCTGATCCCCCCGAAAATAAGTGCCTGCCTAGCCCAGGTACGATCGTGACAGGAAGCTGTACAGAGTGCTTAGAGCCTATGTGGTCCAACGCTTGTACAACCAAAACCCGTTGACCAACGCCATAAAGGCGATGGTCTCCCGCTACGTTGATTATTACGGGAGGGTCCAGCTGCACGTAGTGGTTCATTTTATGTTCAATGCCCGATAGAAGCTGATTGTAGATGAAGTGGCTAGAAGCTCCGCTGTCTGCAGTCATGGAGAAGTCGACGGGCTGAGCGGCGATCTTGATCGGAGGTGCGGCGATGAAAGAATAACCTATACCAACTGGTGGTGAGGATGGACAGGAAGGAGTCGCGAAGGACGTAGAAGTAACTGCTGTAGTCGCAGCCGCAGTAGTAGTGGATGAAGCATGTATCTCTGGGACGTAAGCTTCCATTTGCGTTGTTGAAGTTGGAGTTGTGGCGGTATTGGCGTGAGCGCTGCGGTTGTTATTATGCCGGCCATTTTGTTGACCAAGACGAGGGCGACGGGTTATATTGTCGTCCCGCATTTGAGACCGACAGTCGCTATTATCGCGGCGATCGGTATTATGCAGGCTACACCAATGTAGACGTATACTCAAACAACAACTATCGCATATGGCCATGACGGATGGGCAAGACCAAGACGTGTTTATAAATGAATTATACTATTTACGGGATGAATTGGTGGAAATGGGAGAAATATTCGACGATGACAGCATATTGGACATAGTGCTGGAAGGACTCACGGATGAATACCTGCAAATAAAATATAGCGCCGAAGCAGATGATGACTTCACACTCGACCGAGCTGTGATAACAATGCGTAATATGTACGCGAATAGAGCTATGCGAAACGGGCCTTTGCGAAAGGCGAAGGGGCGTGAATCTGCTATGGTAGTCACGTCAACACCCTCAGCAGTAGTGACCTGTTCACACTGCAAAAAGCCAGGCCATCGATTCCAAAATTGCTTTAAACGCAAGGAAAATATGTCGGGGAAGAAACCTCCCCCGACACCTTGAAATAACTCGTGGTGTAGCCTGCATAATACCGATCGCCACGACTGTGGGTCTTATGCAGGCTACATCTCGAATTATTTCGAGGTGTCGTGGGAGGTTTCTTCCATGACATCTTTCCCTTGCGTTTAAAGCAATTTTGGAATCGATGGCCTGGCTTTTTGCAGTGTGAACAGGTCACTACTGCTGAGGGTGTTGACGTGACTACCATAGCAGATTCACGCCCCTTCGTCTTTCGCAAAGGCCTGTTTCTCATAGCTCTATTCGCGTACATATCACGCATTGTTATCACAGCTCGGTTGAGTGTGAAGTCATCATCTGCTTCGGCGCTATATTTTATTTGCAGGTATTCATCCGTGAGTCCTTCCAGCACTATGTCCAATATGCCGTCATCGTCGAATACCTCTCCCATGTTCACCAATTCATCCCGTAAATAGTATACTTCATTTATAAACACGTCTGGGTATTGCCCGTCCGTCATGACCATATGCGATAGTTGTTGTTTGAGTATACGTCTACGTTGGCGGGTGGAATTCTGATATTTTCTTACCATACCATCCCAAGCAGCTTTTCCATTTGCAAGTTCACCTCGTTTGGGCTTGAATTGTAGAAGAAAGCTGGCCGCTGCTCCCGATGTACTCAGGAACACGAAGTCGAACTGAAAACGATTGTCGCGGTGCCAGTGCTTGATGTCTTCCAAATTCGAGATGTTGTCATCCGTGGCCCATAAAACTGATGTTGCGGCTGGGAGTGTAGAATATCCTGAAGATGATGGTGGCAGATGCGCCGTGTCCACGGGAGTACTCCCTGCGTCCGGCTGTACATTTTCTCCCGTATCAGCCGGGGGTGTTTCCCCAGACTGAATGCCCGTTTCGTCAGCGGCCTGGCTGCGAGTTACAGCTCGTGAAGGCCTACTTCTTCTAGAAGATGGACGAGGACTAACTACTTCGGGCTCGGGGCAAGGTCGCCCTTCCGGGATATCAGAAATCCCGGCATGACGTATACTTATCACGGACTGAGCCGTGCGTTTCCATACGTCGACATCCCCACCAAGGCGGGGATGCCAACCAATGCTGCCCGTGCTCGAACTTACGCACGTGGCAGGGTCAAAACAGCGGCCGTCGGAGCCCCGGCGAGGGGAGACGCGCGGGCCACGCGTAGCCAACCATACGTTCGCGCCGGTCGTATCGCGGACAAGTGGCGGGTCAGCACTCGCGCGGCTTCCTGATGGAGAGTCGCGACGCCGACCGTCGAACAAAGACGTCAGAAATGCATAGTAATATGGGAATCAGCTGTGCACGAGATTCCGAATTTACGCCGTGTCTCCGCTGGGGGCAGCGGTCATCCGCAAGGTTTGCATATCCAATGACTTCTCCTTCGAGGTGCAGAACGAAGCTGCGAAAGGCGGTCTGAGCGCAGGCACTGATCCGGACAGCGTCCCTCAGTGTTTGTGCGCAGAAGCACTACCCAAATTCCTCACGGCGTTAGTCAGCCCGAGAATAAAATTCCGACTACGCGCGTATTAATGATCACGGCCAATGTGTCCGACGCCTTCCAGAACGTGATAATCGACCTAGACGAGGCCCACACCTTCTGCTACACGGTAGGGGAGTTGATCGTCATCGATTTTCGTTTGACGTTTGGGTGGCCAGGGTCTCCAGGTTTATGGGGCGTGATGTCGGCCGCCGCGGAACACGCCCGCTGTAACACCACGCTAGCATCGGCCCAGATTTTGGGCGAAGGAGCGGACATGATGGCACACGTTAAGATGGTCGACCGTTGGCAGGCAGGAAATCCAACGACAGTACCGGCCGACGCAGAAATCAAAGCACACCCTGGGGGCGGGGTAGCCGGTCCCTTCTTCGCCACGGTGTACGCAGATTATTACCCACTAGTAAGGGTGCAGCATTCCGACCACGACACGACCGTGCTAACCGCTTCGGCCTCGCTTGCCTCCGACCATGTGCGCTTGTTCGGACCAGGAGAGGCGGGGGTTACACCGATCCTAGCGCCGAGAAAGAACACAGAGTGGGACACCACAATCGATGCCCTGGATTATACTCTCAACTCGCATACGACGAGAATCTCCCTGACGCGTGAAAAAGTTTTTGCGATTGAAAGAATGTTGGCTGATCACTGGCCCACAAGCAGACGATACGCCAAGGCGAGAAACGTTCTTAGCAAGGCGGGGAAACTCTGGAACCTGGCATATGTAGTCCGCGCCGGCCGATAATTCGTTCGGAGACTGTTAAGACTTACCGAGCTACACGACGATCGAGATCCCAGAAACCAGAATGTTGTGAGTTTAGGCGGACAATTCCACGCCGACCTTCTATTCTGGAAGTGGGCAGAAAACCACAAAGTCCTACAAGCAGGAGAAGCAGTTAGTGCGCCCTGTTAGACCGCGTTGCAGCGCCCAGCTAAAAGGCAATACCTACCCGACGCCAACCTCGACGCGGTCGGCGGGTATTGCGTCGAGAGGAAGGTTTTCTGGATATACGACCTGGCACCCGAACTGACGACTGAGTTAAAATAAAAGGCCGAGCGACGCGAAACCTGCACCGTCACGATTAACTTGCTAGAGTTGCTGGGGATGGTAGTGACAGCCTGGGTGATGCTCGAACTGGTAGGGGACAGTCCCGAGTCGGTGGGAGACCCAATGGCGCTGCGCGGTGATAAGTGGCTGCCATCACGTGGGTAAATAAGTGCGGCGGAGCAAAGGACAAAAGGGCGTGTTTGCTCATGAGAATGCTCGGTCACGTTCAAATCAGAGGCGGCTGGAGCCACGTCGCCAAGCATATACCCGGAGTGCAAAAAAATTTGGCAGACGCAATATATCGGTGGCCTCCGGCAGAACTGACGGAAAAGGTCAAGGAGCTAACAAACAGTACTGAGTAGGTCGAGCAGGATGTCGGGAAGCGTGGGCGTAAGATCAAAGAGACTGTGCTGCGGACCAAAAGAATATAACTATGTGGCACGACGCACTGGTGTGAAAACTCATGGCGACCGGACAGGACTCGGTTTGACGTGCACGGTGTACCGTCGGAGCCCCCCACCACCTCTTTCCCCCCCCCGGTTTGTTGCACCCCCCCTCCTTCGTCTCGTTTGCCCGTCACCGACTCTTTGGCGGCTTCCACAGGAACGGGGCAACACAAGTCGGAGGATGAGAAGGATGTGGTGAGCCTGGTGGAGACGCTCGCGCTCGGGTCCGTGGAGCAGAGCACGCAGAAAAACTACCTGGGAAAATGGAACGTCTGCATGGCAGAAAGAAAGGCACAGGAAAGGGGGCCCTGGCTCCGATATGACCCCTCCGCCCCCAACCAACCAGGTGTTGTCGGAGATTGTGGTAGTTCATGGCTTGTCGGTGTTACGTTCCCAAGTACCAGCAGTCGACCGTAACGGGGTACCTTGCCGCGATCAAGTTTTTCCATAAGATGTACGCAGGCTGCGAGCTTCCCACGTCGCGCTCCATGATCGTAGTGGGTAGAAAAGGGATAGACCGGGCGCACGCGTCGACGCAGAAAGACCAAGACCTGTTTATAAATGAAGTATACTATTTACGGGATGAATTGGTGGAAATGGGAGAAATATTCAACGATGACAGCATATTGGACATAGTGCTGGAAGGACTCACGGATGAATACCTGCAAATAAAATATAGCGCCGAAGCAGATGATGACTTCGCACTTGACCGAGCTGTGATAACAATGCGTAATATGTACGCGAATAGAGCTATGCGAAACGGGCCTTTGTGAAAGGCGAAGGGGCGTGAATCTGCTATGGTAGTCACGTCAACACCCTCAGCAGTAGTGACCTGTTCACACTGCAAAAAGCCAGGCCATCGATTCCAAAATTGCTTTAAACGCAAGGAAAATATGTCGGGGAAGAAACCTCCCCCGACACCTTGAAATAACTCGTGGTGTAGCCTGCATAATACCGATCGCCACGACTGTGGGTCTTATGCAGGCTACATCTCGAATTATTTCGAGGTGTCGTGGGAGGTTTCTTCCATGACATCTTTCCCTTGCGTTTAAAGTAATTTTGGAATCGATGGCCTGGCTTTTTGCAGTGTGAACAGGTCACTACTGCTGAGGGTGTTGACGTGACTACCATAGCAGATTCACGCCCCTTCGTCTTTCGCAAAGGCCTGTTTCTCATAGCTCTATTCGCGTACATATCACGCATTGTTATCACAGCTCGGTTGAGTGTGAAGTCATCATCTGCTTCGGCGCTATATTTTATTTGCAGGTATTCATCCGTGAGTCCTTCCAGCACTATGTCCAATATGCCGTCATCGTCGAATACCTCTCCCATGTTCACCAATTCATCCCGTAAATAGTATACTTCATTTATAAACACGTCTGGGTATTGCCCGTCCGTCATGACCATATGCGATAGTTGTTGTTTGAGTATACGTCTACGTTGGCGGGTGGAATTCTGATATTTTCTTACCATACCATCCCAAGCAGCTTTTCCATTTGCAAGTTCACCTCGTTTGGGCTTGAATTGTAGAAGAAAGCTGGCCGCTGCTCCCGATGTACTCAGGAACACGAAGTCGAACTGAAAACGATTGTCGCGGTGCCAGTGCTTGATGTCTTCCAAATTCGAGATGTTGTCATCCGTGGCCCATAAAACTGATGTTGCGGCTGGGAGTGTAGAATATCCTGAAGATGATGGTGGCAGATGCGCCGTGTCCACGGGAGTACTCCCTGCGTCCGGCTGTACATTTTCTCCCGTATCAGCCGGGGGTGTTTCCCCAGACTGAATGCCCGTTTCGTCAGCGGCCTGGCTGCGAGTTACAGCTCGTGAAGGCCTACTTCTTCTAGAAGATGGACGAGGACTAACTACTTCGGGCTCGGGGCAAGGTCGCCCTTCCGGGATATCAGAAATCCCGGCATGACGTATACTTATCACGGACTGAGCCGTGCGTTTCCATACGTCGACATCCCCACCAAGGCGGGGGTGCCAACCAATGCTGCCCGTGCTCGAACTTACGCACGTGGCAGGGTCAAAACAGCGGCCGTCGGAGCCCCGGCGAGGGGAGACGCGCGGGCCACGCGTAGCCAACCATACGTTCGCGCCGGTCGTATCGCGGACAAGTGGCGGGTCAGCACTCGCGCGGCTTCCTGATGGAGAGTCGCGACGCCGACCGTCGAACAAAGACGTCAGAAATGCATAGTAATATGGGAATCAGCTGTGCACGAGATTCCGAATTTACGCCGTGTCTCCGCTGGGGGCAGCGGTCATCCGCAAGGTTTGCATATCCAATGACTTCTCCTTCGAGGTGCAGAACGAAGCTGCGAAAGGCGGTCTGAGCGCAGGCACTGATCCGGACAGCGTCCCTCAGTGTTTGTGCGCAGAAGCACTACCCAAATTCCTCACGGCGTTAGTCAGCCCGAGAATAAAATTCCGACTACGCGCGTATTAATGATCACGGCCAATGTGTCCGACGCCTTCCAGAACGTGATAATCGACCTAGACGAGGCCCACACCTTCTGCTACACGGTAGGGGAGTTGATCGTCATCGATTTTCGTTTGACGTTTGGGTGGCCAGGGTCTCCAGGTTTATGGGGCGTGATGTCGGCCGCCGCGGAACACGCCCGCTGTAACACCACGCTAGCATCGGCCCAGATTTTGGGCGAAGGAGCGGACACGATGGCACACGTTAAGATGGTCGACCGTTGGCAGGCAGGAAATCCAACGACAGTACCGGCCGACGCAGAAATCAAAGCACACCCTGGGGGCGGGGTAGCCGATCCCTTCTTCGCCACGGTGTACGCAGATTATTACCCACTAGTAAGGGTGCAGCATTCCGACCACGACACGACCGTGCTAACCGCTTCGGCCTCGCTTGCCTCCGACCATGTGCGCTTGTTCGGACCAGGAGAGGCGGGGGTTACACCGATCCTAGAGCCGAGAAAGAACACAGAGTGGGACACCACAATCGATGCCCTGGATTATACTCTCAACTCGCATACGACGAGAATCTCCCTGACGCGTGAAAAAGTTTTTGCGATTGAAAGAATGTTGGCTGATCATTGGCCCACAAGCAGACAATACGCCAAGGCGAGAAACGTTCTTAGCAAGGCGGGGAAACTCTGGAACCTGGCATATGTAGTCCGCGCCGGCTGATAATTCGTTCGGAGACTGTTAAGACTTACCGAGCTACACGACGATCGAGATCCCAGAAACCAGAATGTTGTGAGTTTAGGCGGACAATTCCACGCCGACCTTCTATTCTGGAAGTGGGCAGAAAACCACAAAGTCCTACAAGCAGGAGAAGCAGTTAGTGCGCCCTGTTAGACCGCGTTGCAGCGCCCAGCTAAAAGGCAATACCTACCCGACGCCAACCTCGACGCGGTCGGCGGGTATTGCGTCGAGAGGAAGGTTTTCTGGATATACGACCTGGCACCCGAACTGACGACTGAGTTAAAATAAAAGGCCGAGCGACGCGAAACCTGCACCGTCACGATTAACTTGCTAGAGTTGCTGGGGATGGCAGTGACAGCCTGAGTGATGCTCGAACTGGTAGGGGACAGTCCCGAGTCGGTGGGAGACCCAATGGCGCTGCGCGGTGATAAGTGGCTGCCATCACGTGGGTAAATAAGTGCGGCGGAGCAAAGGACAAAAGGGCGTGTTTGCTCATGAGAATGCTCGGTCACGTTCAAATCAGAGGCGGCTGGAGCCACGTCGCCAAGCATATACCCGGAGTGGAAAACAATTTGGCAGACGGAATAATCGGTGGCCTCCGGCAGAACTGACGGAAAAGGTCAGGGAGCTAACAAACAGTACTGAGTAGGTCGAGCAGGATGTCGGGAAGCGTGGGCGTAAGATCAAAGAGACTGTGCTGCGGACCAAGAATGTAACTATGCGGCACGACGCACTGGTGTGAAAACTCATGGTGACCAGACAGGACTCGGCTTGACGTGCACGGTGTACCGTCGGAGCCCCCCACCACCTCTTTCCCCCCCCCTGTTTGTTGCATCCCCCCTCCTTCGTCTCGTTTGCCCGTCACCGACCCTTTGGCGGCTTCCACAGGAACGGGGCAACATATGTCGGAGGATGAGAAGGATGTGGCGAGCCTGGTGGAGACGCTCGCGCTCGGGTCCGTGGGGCAGAGCACGCAGAAAAACTACCTGGGAAAATGGAACGTCTGCATGGCAGAAAGAAAGGCACAGGAAAGGGGGCCCTGGCTCCGATATGACCCCTCCGCCCCCAACCAACCAGGTGTTGTCGAAAATTGTGGTAGTCCATGGCTTGTCGCTGTTACGTTCACAACAACCAGCAGTCGACCGTAAGGGGGTACCTTGCCGCGATCAAGTTTTTCCTCAAGATGTACGCAGGCTGCGAGCTTCCCACGTCGCGCTCCATGATCGTAGCCGGTAGAAAAGGGGTAGGCCGGGCGCACGCGTCGACGCAGAAACGCACGCAGGTCAGGTTACCGCTGCCCTGGGCCCTATTGGAACAAGGGAGGCAAGAAGTCACAAGTACGGTAGAGGAGGGAAAGGTCCTGTGGTTGGGCCTCGCGCTGTCGTATTTCTCGTTTTGCCGTGCTTTCGCGTAGTGGGCGTATGCGAACGGAAAAGTCAACCCCGAGTTTTGTCTGAAGCGGAACTGTCTCACGTGTTATAGAGGGGGAGCCCAGGTCACGGTCGAGAATAGGTCTATCGCGGATTCCGTATAGGTGCGGTTCGTAGGGTCGAAAACTGACTAAAAGAGGGAGGGGTGTACGATCACGCGGACGCGAGCGGGTGACGCGGGCGAACCGGGGGGAGGTTCGGAGGGAGCTTTCGAGCTGTTGCTGGACCTAATCGACGTGCACCCTCTCCTGGAGGGGGGATTCCCGTTGATAGTGAGGCTTACGGCACATGGTTGGAAAGCCTTCACGCGGACGGAAGCGGTAGCAGCGCTGAGACTCATGATCGCGAGCAGCGGTAGAGACCCGGCCCAATACGCGTTGAATTCCGGAAGAATTGGGGGGGCGGCGCAGTTGGCCGCGCAAGGGCTGCCCGAGCTGCAAATTCAGCGGGCCGGCGGATGGAAGTCGCGTGCTTTCATGTCGTACGTGCGCGAGGCAGGGGAAGGGGCGGAATCCGTCTCCGCAGCACTCGCGCAATCGGGGTAGTACGGGACATGGATCAGTGGTAGATGGGCAGGTACGATTATGGTCAAGCTGACCTGATGGTGTGTGATATCTTAATTAGCCCCGCAGGGGAAGGAACGGGGCGGCGGGTTAGCCTGTCTGTTAAATTCCTCCTGGGGTTTTGTAGGTTATAAAATTTACGGCGTCCTCACGACGGGTCCAGGTGACGTCGGCGGGTTGCCATAGTTTTCGCAGGCTTTTTTAGCACACGTGCCTTGCCTGCAGCAGGAAAAAATACTAATGCGAGAGTTCTTGAGCTTTATCAAACTGTTAATGGTCACCACACGTGACGTAAATCGAGAGAGTACTGCGCCTCGCAGGTCCGGTAGGAATAAAATGCCTGCGATGTATGAGTCGTTCTGCGGTAGCCCCCCCCCCCAACTTTTCTTTGACGAAACCGCCGGTTTTTTAAACCAGCTCCGGGGCGTATCTTCTGAAAACCGGTGCCCCTTGCCACCCCGACGTTATCGTTCGATAGACCTTTGCAATCGAGAAAAGTATGCGGCAGATGTTTTTTGCGTAACGTCCTTCCTCGTGAAGAAAGCAGTCATGATCGCGGAACGGTCGTGAAGGAAAATCGCTGGTTTTGGAGGGGGGCTGACGTAGAATCAGTCGTATTTATAGAAACTTTTTTTTTCCCATCGCTATAAAAATATCCCCACTTCGAAATTTCTGGGAAAATTCTTGCTCGAAATTTCCGGCAAAAATCTCGCATAACACAGCAGAAATCAATGCGGCTTCTTCGTAGATCGAGATGTGTCCTCTAACAACTGGGGACAGACGGCGTTCGTTGTGCAGGCAACCCTCGAGATGCGTTGGACTGGTACTACCGTGTGCGCACGTGCGTGGCCGCTCACGGAACTTCAGCCGTACTGCTGTACGGCAGCCTTTCTTTCCCACACGTGGTTGCCATCTGCCGCTAGGACGCGCGAATGTGCGCGCCTGTGAGCATGACGGTACCGGGAAACGCGAGTCACATGTCACGTGAATGCATGATGGGCGAAATAAGGGCGGGCGTGTGGCGACACACACAATGAAAGACGAGAGCACGAAAGTGTTGCGACAAACGCGAACAAGACGCATCAGTAATAGTAGTAGTGGACCACCACAGCACAGCCGAGAGGGCCCTCCCGGCCTTACTGTGATGGCAGCCACATCTACCTCGTCGTGTCCGTGCCCGACAGGGTTGGGTGGTGATTAGTGTAGAGTGTGTGGAGGAGCAGGCTTTAGCAGGAGGTTATATCTTTGTTTGTGGGGGGGGTGGGGTGTGTCAGGCAAATGAAAAGTGGCTTGCTGCTTGCAGGAATAAGGATCAACGTCGACCAAAAAAGCTCCCCTCGCAGGATTTAGAACGGTCTATTTTGTGGTTTGGGATCGTTTGGGTTTAATTCATCTTTCATCGTTCGGAATGAAATGTCAGGATTCGTGATAAAATTTTGTCACACCCAAATGTCAGAATTCGTGACATGTTCTTTTTTTCGTTACGAACGGCCCTTGTAGATGAGTTAAAACTAAAGAAAACTACTACTACTACTACTGCTGCTGCTGCTGCTGCTGTTCGAAGGGCCCATTCGTCTCGGATCCGCGGGTGATATTCGTATAGGCCTTTAGCAGGGGGACCCTCGACGCTGGGTCTTTGCCTAGTTGTTATACAGCTAGCGGTAGAGACGGATGTTACATTACCATGGTATTGCTATATATTCGATGACAGCGGGGGACTGCTGCTACCTCTGGTTTCGCTCTTGCCGATTAGAGACCGCCAGGGTCTGAAGTCTGCGGCCGCAGATAAGAGGGTGGCGAGCTCCATCATAGGGTTAAATATATTGCAATGGGGCATTTTAGCCTCATTATTACGAGGTGTGGGGGAACCTATAGCCTCATTTCGTTTGTTTCGAATAGCCGCATCTTCGATCCCCTTTCCAATTCTGGATGTTTTGTTGACATCCTTTGATGGCCATGTGATCTGCGTCTACGACTATTCAGGGTGGCCTAATGTGCGGCAGCGCCATCCACCATCGGCATCTCTAAGCAGCCGGGGGGAGGGGGGAGGGGGGGATTTCTAAGCGGCTGGGGGGAGGGGAGGGGGGAGAGGGGGGGTCCTGCCCAAGAGAATGAAGTCTGTGTCTGGCCATCACCGTCATGAAATTTGTTGGCCTGCCAATGGCCGACATAAGACAGCGCAAGACCGCCCTGACTTCTTCGCCTTGTTGCGTTCACGCCCCAGTGCCATTGATGATGCACTTGATACCCTCTATGAGAGCCCAATGCCGTCTTTAGTCAGTTCCTAGGGTCTGCCATTATGAACTTTTTGTATTTTCCATTCCTTGCTTCCTCTTCTTGTCTTGTTTTTTCTTGCTTTTCTTGTCTTCTTTTCCTTTCTTTCTTGTGTCGCTTTTCGCTTTCTTTTATTATCCTTTATCTTCTTAGCTTTTAGTTTCTTTTTTCTAATTGAATTGCGTCTGCCGTGCGTATGCGTAGTGATAGGTACTACGTGCAATATATACGTGACACTCTCTCTTGTGTGGCAAGAGGTATAGTCGGTGTTTCCTGGCGCCAGTAGTGAGACGTATGCACCAGTATGGACCTGGCACATCGTAGGCTGACTCCCGATTTCACGTTTATATTTCACGTTTATATGTCATGAATTGCGTCCGGTGCGATATATATGTGCGTGTACCACCTTTGGTTTGTTTGTGCTTTTCCCTGGGGTGTTCCTCAGCTCCAGAGTGACTGGAACCTGTCCTGTGACCACGGACCAGTTTTTTATTTCCATCAATTTTCTCTTGTTTTTCAGTTTCCTCGATATTTTTTTCTTTTTCGAGATTTAATTCTCTCTCTAACTTCAATAATTTATTGTTTCATTTTTTAGCGTTATAGCTCAGTTGGTAGAGCGTTGCGTTTGCAAGGCAAATGTCAGCAGTTCAGTTCAAGTCTGCTTATCTCCATAATTTTCCACAAGTTGGACTTAATTCTTGAAGCAGATTATGCGAGTTAATGTGAGAACAACAACAGCAACAATGTAATAATAGAGTGCTCTCCGTAGAAGGCTAGCCTAGTTTATACCAACCAGGCAGATTCGACGTGAAACCATGTCATAGTTGAGGTAAAAAAACACGTGATATTAGAGGTCAAACTCACATCAAGGCCATCATAGATGGGCGACAATGAAGTAGGTGACGATGATGGGACAAGCAGGACGCCTCTCGTCTCACTACCCTGCGCTGCCCTATACGCTACCCTTCACTACCCTGCACTATAGTCTACCTCGTAACCCTGCTATGTCTGTCTTATAGTCACTCTCTACGTATAGTCTAGGGGGATAATGTATAATCTTTGAGCCGCGAGCGAGCTAGATGAGGAGAGACCAAACAAGGGCACCGGAACCAATTAGGGGCACGCTTCCCAGCACCGACCAACCACGCATCCCCCACTCTTAGTACCACATCACAGTCGGGGGCGGGTGTCATTTCTATTTTTTCTTCTAAATTATGTATATTTATTATAAAAATTAAAATACACTCCAGCTGTGAGATCGAAGATTTCGTCGAAACTCATCTTTGCAAGCTGTGTGTGATACTCCGATCGCGCGCATTACGAGTTGTGTGTCCTCATTAAGGATATAGGTCGGCGACTCCCCTTACAGCTACAGTGTAGCTATCAGGGTCAACAGGATGATTTTAGTCAGTCTGTGCGCGGAAACTATAAAACCCGTTTCTGAGGGGGACAAAATCTGACAGCTGTGAAGGCAAAGGGGGGGCCTGGTTTTGATCAAAAGCGAGCGGGTTTGGAGGGGGGCGGGGGGGGGGGGGGGAAAGGGGCAATTTGTGCATGTAAGCTATAAATCCTTTCGAGGGGATACATTTATATATTGTCCCCTTTAAGGATTTATTTTTATAGTTACCGCGCACATATTGAAGTGTCCCGCCCCCCCCGCCCCCCCGGCCCCCCCGCCCCTCGATCCCTCTTGTTCAAACGCCCCACCTAAAATCGAAATCTGCCAGAGTAGTAAACACTACACCAACCAGCTGATATCACCTCATTATCTTTCTAGCCATCCATGCCGTAGCTTCAATTCATTTCCGCCCCCCATCCCCCACTCCCCTTCCCTCCCTTTTCCTTTTCTTTGTTTTTTTTCCGCCCTCTATTGTTCAAACGCCCCACCTGCAATCGAAATCGGCCAGAGTAATAAACACTTCTACGCATTGCAATTAATATCACGTCACTATCTTTCTACCCATCCATGACGTAGCTTTCATTCATTCCCCCCGCCGCCCCCCCCCGCCGCCCCCTCCTTCCCCACCACCCGCACGATCGCCGAGACCTAGCACCACGCGTATAGCAAGCTCCTACATACATGCGTAATACGCGCGATCGAAGTATCACACACAAGCTTGCAAAAATATGAGTTTTCGACCAAATCTTCGATCTCACGGCTGGAGTGTATTTTTACATTATATGTGACCTAAACCTCTTGAAAACCCTTCCCCCCCCCCCCCCCCCCTCCTCCCCCCCTTTTTCTTTCCCCGCTCTCTCTTGCTCAAACGCCCCACTTAACATCGAAATCTGCCTGAGAAATAAACACTTC
The DNA here is from genome assembly GCA_012845835.1 of Undaria pinnatifida. Classification (NCBI taxonomy): domain Eukaryota; class Phaeophyceae; order Laminariales; family Alariaceae; genus Undaria; species Undaria pinnatifida. Next base: position 2,699,890 of record JABAKD010000001.1, on the reverse strand, counting down.
CACGCACTTGATATCAACTCATTATTTTTCTAGATAGAGCCATCCATGCCGCTGCTGCAATTCACCCCCCCCCCCACCCCCCCGCCCCAACGCCCCCTCTTTCCCCACCACCCGCACCATCGCCTAGACCTAGCACCACCCGTATAGCAACCCCTACATCTATGCGACCTGATGTTGTTTAAAAAACCCTTTCGCCCCCCCCCGCCCCCCCCTTCCCCCCCCCCCTCCCTACCCCCACCCCCTCGAACGCTCCGCCCTCTCCTCACTGGTTGTACGACTTACAGGATAGGATTTACAGTTTCTACGCACAGATTGAGCTGCCCCGCCCGTCCCCCCCCCCCCCCCCCCCCCCCCGCCGCCCCCCCGCTTCCTCTTGATCAAACCCAGGCCCCCACGTCCTTCAAAACTCCGCCCTCCCCTCACCGGTTATTCGACTTACAGGAGATGCATTTCCTTCCACAGCTAGCTGTCAGATTTTGTCGCCCTCAGAGGTTTTATAGTTTCCGCGCACAGACTGACTAACATCACCCTGTTGACCCCTGATAGCTACACTGCAGTTGCAAGGAGAGTCGCCGATCTGTATCCTTAATGAGGACACACAACCCGTAACACGCGCGATCGGAGTATCACACACAGCTTGCAAAGATAGATGAGTTTCGACAAAATATTCGATCTCACAGCTGGAGTGTATTTTTATTTTCATAATATTATTCGAAGTCCCCCCTCCAAAATATGACGCAGTCAAAATCAGCCAGTCTATCACACCTTGAACCTGTCTCGCTGACGATGCTTCTCTCTTCTCTGCGTAATTCGCTTGCTAGTCAGCAACCAAACAGACTGATCCAAGGTTCCCTCTGCTATACCAGGACAAGTAAGCAACAAGTAACCACCCGCGTTGATCTCATTGGTCAACGTGCAATAACCCCAAACTTCTCCGTACATTCAAAACCCTCGCGCCTTGATAATAAATTAAACTCGAACGATCCCAAACCGCAAGACAGGGGGTTATAAATCTTGCGAGGGGGGCTTTTTGGTTGAAGTTGATCCTGTATCCTGCAAGCAGCAAGCCAGTTTTCATTGATTGCCCCCCACACCCCACCCGCCCCACACAACGATATCACCTCCCCCTCCAAACAAACGGTCTACATCAATCACCACCCAGCCCTGTAGGGCACGGACACGAGGTAGATGCGGCTGCGCCACCATAGCTAGGCCGAGAGGGCCCTCTCTCGGCTGTGCTGTGGTGGGCTACTACTACCACAGCAGCCGCAGCTGCTGTGTCTTCTTCCAGTTTGTCGCCATACACATCGATCCGTGCTCTTGTCTTTGGTTGTGTGTGTCGCCACACGCCCGCCCTTGCTTTACTCGTCATGTATGTGTCTCGCGTTTTCCGTGACAATCGTGCGCTGCCGCGTCCAAGCGGCAGATGGCAACCACGTGTGAAAGGCTGCCGGACAGCAGCACGGGTGAAGTTCTGTGAGGGGGCGCGCACGTGCGTGCGCACACGGTGACAGTACTCCAATGCCCAATGCATCATCTCGAGGATTGCCCACACAAGATGCATGCCGTCTGTCCCCCAGTTTTAGGACACAGCATCCCGATCTACGAAGAAGGCGCATTGATTTCTGTTGTCACAGCAGTTATGCAAGAATGTTGCCGGAAATTTCCGCCAAGAATTTTCCCAGAAATTCGTGGTGGGCATACTTACATAGTGATGGAAAAAAAAAGGTTTCCAATTACATTGCAGGCATTGTTCCTATCGGACCTGGAAGGCGTTATACACTCTCGATTTGCTCTACAACCACCCTATCAACTTCAACCAAAGAGCCCCCCTCGCAAGATTTAGAACCCCCTGTGTTGCGGTTTGGGATCGTTCGAGTTTAATAAAATATATGTATGGGGTGGTTGTAGAGTAATTAAACCCGAACGATCCCAAACTGCACCGCAGGGGGTTATACATCCTGCGAAGGGGGCTCTTTGGGTGAAGTTGATCCTTAATCCTGCAAGCAGCAAGTTAGTTTTCATTGATTGCCTCACACACCCCACCCGCCCCACACAACGATATCACCTCCCCCTCCAAACGCTCTACACCAATCACCACCCAGCCCTGTAGGGCACGGACACGAGGTAGATGCGGCTGCACCGCCATAGCTAGGCCGGGAGGGCCCTCTCTCGGCTGTGCTGTGGTGGGCTACTACTACTACATACAGCTGCTGCTGCTCTGTCTTCTTCGCGTTTGTCGCCATACACATCCGGGCTCTTGTCTTTGGTTGTGTGTGTCGCCACACGCCCGCCCTCTTTTTTTTACTCATCATGTACGATGTGTCTCGCGTTTTCCGTTACAATCGTGCGCAGCCTCGTCCTAGCGGCAGATGGCAGCCACGTAAGAAGGACTGCCGGACAGCAGCACGGGTGAAGTTCTGTGAGGGGGCGCGCACGTGCGTGCGCACACGGTGGCACTACTCCAATGCATCTCGAGGATTGCCCACACAAGATGAATGCCGTCTGTCCCCCAGTTTTTAGGACACAACATCCCGATCTACGAAGAAGGCGCATTGATTTCAGATTGATTTCTGCTGTCACAGCAGTTAAGCAAGAATGTTACCGGAACTTTCCGCCAAGAATTTTCCCAGAAGTTCGTGGTGGGTATACTTTTATAGTGATGGAACAGAATGTTTCCAATTACATCGCAGGCATTAATCCTATCGGACCTGGAAGGCGTTATACACTTTCGATTTACTCTATAACCACTGTTAAATTAAAGGTGGGGGACACAGAGTGCCCCCTGCAGGTCTGCCGATTGAGCAGGTCCTCGGAGAGTACTCACTTTCGTTCCTTCGTAGAGACGTAGCTTTGTTCGTTTCCACCAAAGCCCGGGATAGCTTCTGAGATCGGAGGCGCGTGCCTCCGATCTAATTCCTAACTTCCCCGAATATAAACCGCCAACCTTATCAAATGAAACCCATCCAAATGATCTCAAATTCGGATACCTACAGGCCTTTCGAGGCCGTATCTTAACACCACCCCCTTTTTTTTGCAAACGTGAGTTTCGAGTTTCAACCATTCAATCGGTCGTACTCACATCTGACGTTTTTTTATTTTATATTTTCAATTTTTTATAAAAAAACTCAGCTGACGTTTTCAATTTTTATAAAAAGAACACTCTCGGATTCGAATTTGAGGTAATTGCGCCGCACCACACTCCCCCGGTTCCCCTCGACACCTGCCTGCCTGCCTGCGCGCGTGCCTGCTGTTCTGGCAGTAACTGGACACTAGAGATACCTCTCTGAATGGTTTGGTGGCCTTACACTGCGGACGTTGATCCTCCCGCGCACGGCTTGACGCAGACAGGTTGCAATTTTGAGCTCGATAGCTCATAGTTGCCTGCTTTATAGCAGTGGGTACTCGTATCGCGGCACTGCCTGAGACACCACTACTGCTGTTCGATCTAAAAGGCATCTATTACTAGGGCTGCCTGGGGCATACCACCCTGCGTTCTGTCTCTCGCGTGCACCAGTGGCCTTATTGCGGTGCTGGCTTCGGTGGACGCTGCCCTCGGGAGACAGGCTTGGAGGTCGACAACTTTCAACTTTGTCGCAAAAGCTAATTGGCGTCGCCGCTCTGTGCGCGTAGGTGGCCTTTGCTGGCGGCCACGTACAGCAGTACCGCGTACGCCTGTGTCTCTGCTGTGGCATCACTGCTGTTCGATCTACGAGGCGGTTGAGGCGGCCTAGTCTAGTCCGCTTCATTTGTGGAGCCCTGCTCTCTCTCTCAAGTGCATCAGAAGTGTTAATGCGGGGTGCCGGTGCAGGCTTCAGCTGACGCTGCGCTTGTCGGGAGACGGGCTTAAGAGATTAGAGGGCACCACAACAAGTCACAAGGGAACCTTGGACGCGAACAGTACCCCAGTAGTCTAGACTATACGTTCGTACCCTATTCGTACCAGTGCTACCGTTTATATACGTTCCAGCTATTAATACGTGCGTACGTAACTGCTGCAGTGGTGGATGCAGCAGGATGGAAGACGACGCGACGATGCTCTGCTGGCGTCGTCCTGCGCACGGTGGACCATGTGCCGCGGGGAGAAGAAGAATGCCGTGGAAAGGGCTATGAGGGAGGCCCGACGGGACTGCCAGCCCAGGTGAATTGCGCAACACTGGTACGATATGATTCGTCATGTCGTACTGGGATAGTATTCATGATGTCTGCAGTAGTAGTAGCAGGAGGCGCAAAAGGTTTCCTTCAGCTTGCGCGTGTGTACAGGGCGTGTTCGTAAGAAATCGAGGCGCTCGATTTTGCGACAAGAAACAATTTTGGCTTAAAAAACGGTGTTCAGCAGGGCTGTGCGCTGGCAACCTCAATCAGTAGATCTTCGTATACGAAGTACGCTCTGTGTCGGCAATCCATGTACTGGACAACGACACTGGGTTTGAGTGAAGCTAGCTCTTCTCTTCCCTCCTTGAACTCGTTTGTGTGGCATGGGTTTCACTTATGAAGTATGGCGTGCTTCCTGGACGCACGCGAAATGTAAAACCTACGACTGTCCAACCCACTGGCAGGCTCATTGATACCGCTAGTTGTCATCTGCTGGCAGTATATGCGGTACCAGTGCGCAGCCTTCGTGCTCAGGGTGGAATGTCTCGTTAATTTCTATACAACAGCCAATGGTAGCCTATGCTCAATGGTGACGACACAGCCGAAAAGCGCCTCGAGGGCGAAATGACGTTGCTTACCAGCGGGTGCCTTCTGTAGCTGCTATGTGGTGTGAATATACTAGCGGCACGGCTACAGCGCCGCCCGTGGCGCTAGATCTGCCTCGCCCATAGTTGTATCATAGGGTATGGCATAGTAGTGCTCGTCATTTTTATAGCGTGTAGTGATATTCTTTCGTCACCGGGTTGTTGGAGTTGTACCGTAGACGTATGGAAGGATTTATGGATCGGGGATCGGACCTTATTCTCCCCGGGTGCGGCGGGTACGAAATCACCCTATTGTTGTAAACCCTGGTGGTGTGGCGCTTGCAGAAACAGCAATAACATGCCGTGATTATAGTTAACTACAGCAGTAGCTCATGACGAAATCTGAACCCTCCCGAGGCCCATGTGCTGCGATAGAACAAACAAACGGTGAGCGCGGCCTCACTTACCCTGGTGCGAGCATGCAGCACACGGCAGCAGCGCAGACTGTGCGCGTGTCTTGCGGGCACTTGCGTTGGGGTCCGACAGTAAGGTCGCTATCGCCTGGATGTAGCAGCCCGCGCGTGTTGCTTCGTGTGAAGTATCCGCTAGGATATATCCTTCTGCTTCCCTAGACGTGACTTCGATCCGTGTTCGCTGAGCAGGCTCTTCTCCGCCCTCCCCGCTACGGTGCGCGCCTTCAGTTTTATCCCGAAAAGAGTGTGTCACTTTCTTCCCTCGTCGACTCCTCCCGTCGAATTGTGCTGACCCACACTATCTATCAAGCGCTCTCGGCAGCTGGTGTGTCTAGAAAATAAATTTCTCCGAACCGAAATTTCAACCCTTGACTCCAAGCTTGGCAGTGTTCGAGGTTACCCACCAGACACCCGGGGCGATCGGCTTCGGTGTGTACAAAGTTTGTTGCTCGATAAGGGCAGGCCAGACGAACCCCTCCGTCCACGTCCCTCCTTTGCACGCACGCCGCCACTGCCAAACTGGCCATGTACAGCAGGGGTCCCCAAGCAAGGCGTCGGTGTACCAGAGCAATATGTATGACCTCCCTATTTAGGGAAGCCGCCTTATTCCATCCATGCAATGAGCGCACTTCCCGAGTCACCCCAAGCGACTGTGCCCGCCTTATATCGGAATACGGCCTTCCTCAGACCGCCTTACTGTGGAGCTCCTTCCTCTACTCTATATGTATCATCGTATGTGTCGCGCATCGCGTCCGAGCATGCTCGTGTGCAAGCCGGGTATCAGCTATACCCTTTGCAACCCTGCTGTGATACCTGCGACACCACGTACAAAATATTTGATTCGGGCTGGGCTCAAATTATTGTGCTTAATTAGGGAGGGTGTGTCGCACACAAATTTTCCGTGCCTAAAACAAGGGTTGATTGGTGTTACGTACAAAGGACGGGCATAGTCTAAGCTATTATCTACCAATTTCTTGAGTGCTGTTGCGTACCAACCAGCCCGGCGATGAACATAGGCTCGAAAACACGCCTGATATTGTGCGAAAACTCCGAGATTTTAGGTAAGGAAGCATGCACAAACATCCTCGGGTCATCCAAATTGATCTTTCAACCCTCAGACGTATTTTTCCTGGCCATACGATACGATTCTTGACGGTTCTTAGGTTTATGATAGCAGCACCGCATGGCCTCAATTCCTTATCGAGCTTATACCACTCTGTCCGAAAATATATAGCAACATTTTATTCCAATACTAACATCCAACGGTTGCTTGTTGTTTACGGACAGAGTAGTAGATATTCTGCTTTTTTCTGTGTCGAGCTTATATGTTTTGTCGGACTGGTACTGTACTTGTAACCCAGCTGCTGTACCCCCGATGCTGCCTCATCCTGTCGCCTACCCCCCCCCCCCCCCACCTTTAGGGTCAGGTCTACGTGTAGAGGCTCGGGGCGGGGACACGCGGGGCTCCTCCCACGCCGCGTAACCGTCGCGGTCGTTGTCTTGAGCGCTGTCGTCGCGCTGGCCCTACCGATACTGCTACCGCCAATGCTGTTCGTGTTAGCCCAGGAGGACCAGAGGGATCAACCGCTGCTGGAGCCATTTGCCGCTCGAGAAAACCTGGGGCAAAGATTCGTGGGCGTCTCTGAAGGGGGCGAGGAAGAGGAGGAGGAAGAGGAAGAGGAGGAAGAGGAGGAGGAGGAGGAGGGGGGGGGGGGGGAGATATGACGGGCTCATGCCTTCAAACTCTCGTCGAAACCTTCAAGAGTTGGCCCTGAGGCCCAGTAACAGCAGTACTAGCGGTGAGAACGGAGAGGGGAGAGGTCGGAAATCACAACCTTCCGAGGAGGAGCGGCGGGAATGGACGGAGATATCAGGGGAGGAAACGGCGGATGACTCGACGGAAGGCTCAGAGCGGGACATAGGGGGGGAGGAGTTCCGAGGAGAACAGGCGGGCGAATACGCAGGGGGGGAATCAGAGGAGGCGTTGCTGGCGGATGGCCTGCCGAAGTGTGTAGTTGGCCTTCAGGACGAGGAGGGAGGCGGCGTTCGCCGGTGCTTGCCGAGCGCATTCTTCATGGGGGTTTCCAAGTGCGGTACGTTGTGGGTTTTTTTATGTCGGGGGATGCGGGAATTGCGTTGGTTGCATTATTACGCACCTACAAGCTGCTGCCGGTGAGTGCTGCTGCCGGTTTTGCAGCAGTGGTGCTGTGTGTATAATACAGTACGACTGCCGCTACTTCTGCGGCGATACTGTGTATGCGTATACTATGCATTGAAGCTACTTTGTGGAATATGATGTTCTTTACGTGCTGATACTGCTGTAGATTACGATGGCGCAGGACAGCGATGCTCCAAGTGTATAACGGTGCTGTAACGAAGCTGTAGGTACTGAAAATAGCGATGTGTTTTGCCCACGAACAGGTTCTACCGTGGGCCAGGATGTTGAATGTGGCGATGCTGTCCATGGCGATGGTGGAATGGCAGGGCTGCGAGATGGCTGGGTTCCACCGCTAGTTCTTGAAATGAGGCGAACTAATATAGGGGCAGCACTTTTTGAAAAAAATATTATCTGAACGAAGGGGCTCCTTACGGCCGTGGGCGGTCTAAAACCACGGGCTTCCGGCTCACTCTATTATCTAGATATTTTTCGACGCAGTAAAGTACGTCGCACGTTTCAACACGCTGCATTTCGACCCTCAGCTGGCTCGTGCCTAAACGAGAGCGCATCTTCAAAGCTAGTGTTGCATGCGCAGCAACTCGTTCTTCAGTGCAGATTGGCCGTCCGCACTTTTTCAACGGCGGTCTAGGATTTCGACTGTGGGGGTGTTGCAGTGGCCGAAATTCGTCGAAATTCAGAAGACACAAAATTAGGCGAAAGCTAGCCCCCAATTAAACGTTTTGTGCTTCATTTGTGGACAGCTACACCCAATCACCCCACCACTCCTCGCAAGCAACCACAGCCCGACAAATCGAGCCACGCTCAATATGAGGTGCGCGAGGTCGTCGGTTGCGGCGGAAAGCAGTCGTATGCCACCAGGAACGACTCACGAGGTGATTTCGTGGAGTCAAAGTTGCCAGCCATCATCACCCCAAAGTCGAGAATTTGCTCCTAAATCCAGGATTCGATTCGCTTGCGAGTTACTGTGTACTACCGTGGCTACAGCACGCACACGCACACAGAAACGGCTTTCGCCAGAAGCTAGGTGGGATTTTCGCGGATCCTTTGAAGCACGATTGCGCACGTTCCAGGAAAAGCGCGGACAGGGTAAATTTGTCCCCGTTCAAGGTGATGGGGCTAGAAAAAGGACGAAAAAAGGGCGCGAAAACAACTCGGAAAGCTCTGAACTCTTCAACAACTTCATCAGGTTGTTTTTTTTCGGGTAAGGGGGATCTTGTTTGTAAAACTATGAACTCTGTTTCCAAGTCGTTTACGCTTTTTGGGCTCAACGCCTGCGTAAGCACGCCTACTTGGCAAGCAGCTCCATAGGGATCCCCTCCCCCCCCGCGGCCTTGACCGAAACTCGGCGGAATGTCGTCCTTTTTTTTTTGCAACAATTTTTTTCTTGTCCCTAGGCCATGGTTGCGCTTTCGGTTTAATCTAAATTAGGCTGGGGGCCTCGGGGGAAAAATAAATATTTTGGCGAACTATGATACTGTACGGCCAAAGCCAATTAGCTGACCTAAACTCTTTTTCATTGAGAAAAATCCACACACTTCGAGCTAGAATACGGGGCAGTCAAAATAATGCGAAGACCCACAAGCCCTCAAAATTACCGCACGTATACACCTATCTCTGTGAGCGCCTGACGCGTGCTACGACATCGTAGAGGTCCACCACTATTTTTTCTGAGTTTTCCTCAAATGCGGGAGCTTAAGACCTCTCCCAAGAACTGATTTCGAGAAAGTAAAAAAAAACTTGTCGTACCGGTTGAAAATTCCCATGGCCTACGAAGGTACACAACAAAAATCACGCAAGAAAAAAATTGGCAATTTCCGACGGTTTTGGGTTAAGGAGCCCCGTCGTTCAGAAACATTTTTTTTCAGACGAAAACTGCTACCTCCATCGTAGCATGCGGCGGCTAAAGAAACGTACATGCCACGGTAGAAGTTGCGCCATCAGTGTTTTTTCTTTTCACGCTCCTCGCCTGATGCAGGAGCTGCATCACCTCTCCAAAACGCTGATTTTGGGCGGGGGGAAAGCACTACCCGGGAAATGGCCTAGGTATGCAACGAAAATTAGGTATGCAACGAAAATTACTGTAGTAAAAAATAAACAGAAGATGGTGTTCCGGCGATCTTGGGCTAAGGAGCCCCGCCCATCCGTTCCGAAAAATATTTTCGGCCGAGAAAACGTGGCTATACCGCTTTTTATTGTAACCTAGCATGCGTCTTCTACTCAACCATCCACCCAACCAACCAACCAACCAACCAACCAACCAACCAACCAACCAACCAACCATTTTTTTTTGTTACACAGGTTGGAACCGCTAAGCCGTGAACATCGCTTTCAAAGTTTTTTCCTAAATCCAAACACCCTCTTCTGTTTCTCTTCGCTATCAGGAACCACGTCGCTTTCGAACTGGATGTCGGAGCACCCGCGCCTGCGCTTGATCCCTCGTCCCGGCTACTCCAACCTCGAGACGCACGTGTTCGACGAGGACCCTTCGGCCTGGCGCCAGACGATCGCGGCTGGTTTGCGCTTGAGGTTAGCCGTGGAAGCGGAAGCTGGCGACACCGTGCTCGATTGTAAGGGGTGATTGATTAATCTTATTGGATGAACCAAATATATATAGTCTATATATCGATTCGTGACGTTGAATTATACTCCGTATAAATACGTCAGCTGTGAGTTCGATCGTGATATTTTTGTCTACGTTGGCGTTATGGCACGTTTTACTAATGTAAAACGGCTTGTGGTCATAACACCATTTTCCGTTTTATGGGTTCAGAAAGGTCATGAAACCTTTTTTGGGGGGCGGGGATTGAATAATAAGATCCGCAATTTTTTTCTCATTTTGTTTTCTTTGGTCGTGATTCGTAGTTTTTGTTTTTCTTCGGTAAAAATTGCCATAAGAGACGATAAAGCTAACTCCTGGTTACCCTCGTGTAATATCCGATGTGGTATTATAGAAACGTGCAGGCCCGAAATATGAAATCGCCGTGAACAAACTGCTACAAACGCTGACCGTAAAAAATATGCGGGGGGGAAGGCGACGCGCGTGCTCGATCGACTCCAAAAGAGGGGTCGTACCTGGCGAACGTAAAAAAAATCACGTTTCGTGACATTTAGTTACTTGAAGCATTCTGCCACGTTTTCTAAGAAACATCTCGGTCATGGCATCAGGTTTTGACGCATGCCAAGGATCAAAGGCTACGGTTGGGGTGAGGGGGGGGGGGGGGGGCGTGTACCCATTTGTTTGCTTGCCTTAGCCATTTGACCATTGACCACGCATCCCTTTCGAGACGGAGCACCGTTCCTGCTCCTAACGGAGACACCGCCAACATTTGGGCGCCCATTACGGTTTTCCCGTATATGTTACATAGAAACCGTTTGCTTGTCCTATCCTCTTCTTGTTTCGCCGTCTGCGGCCACCATCTATCTCCTAGGACAGCGATCGTTTTCTCGCTACTCTCTGCCCTACCAAGCTCTTCCATGACCAAAAGCAGCGGCCTGGGGTCACTCGGGCGAGTGACACCCCCTGTTTGATGCGGTCATAGGGTTTCTTTCGCGCTTTTTTTTTTTTCAATATGAATCCCCGACGGGAGGGTTATCTACGCTGCGCCAAAACAAACCGCCAAAGTTTTCTTGTCCGCGAGCCACAGAGTCACTCGTGCGAGTGTGATAGCTGACACCCGTATTGAAAAATGGGGCTCCTTCCTGTCGCGGCCTTGATCCTTGCTATGTCACACTGACACATTGGTTGATCGGATATCCTCATCCCTCCCCCCCCCCGATTTTTTTTTGCGGCCTGTTTTTGCATTGGCTCGGACGCGCTCGCGCGAGTCCTTCCTCCTCCACACAGATGTTTCGTGTGCTGCTTCCCCCTTTTTTTTCGCGACACGAATACATAGTGGCCTGGAGCGTGCCAAAAATACAAAAATAACAAAACGCCTTCGAACGTCTTCGTGCCCGTGAGATGCAGCGTCATTCGCGCGAGCGTGGCTCAAATCTGGTAGCGAAGATGAGGGCATATCATAACGCATGATAATACCCCCTGTATCCTCTACCGTAGAATTGGTTTTCCTATAAACTTGGTTTTACTATTAAGGCGCACCCCTTTTTTCTGACGCTGCTCACTAGAAGAGCTATTTACCCCTCTCCCAAAACATGACTCGGGGGAACACGAAAAGTGCCCAGGAATTCTACGAAAACGATCCCAATATCCTAGGAATATTCAACGAAAACGGTTTTAAAAATGCGAATTTCGTTGGGTTTTTTTTCGACGATTTCGGGTTAAGAAGCCCCGTCATTCAAAAAACGTTTCAGTCCCAAACGCGCTGCCTATGTATCGTAGCATGCCTCTTTTTATGGAAACCCTGGCAAAAAAATCACCTCAAATGGTCAAGGTGGGGGCGGGGGGAATCTGCGTCGTTTTGTCGATATTAAAAAAATAGGAAATGGTCAGAGGGGGCATATCCCGGGTTTTTCGGTTTTTTGCGGATATAGGGAAAAGATGCACCTGGAACGTGCCCGTGCTTGCCCCAAGCTGGCTATTGTTCAATTGTGACGCGCTGGCCAAGACACCCACAGCCCATGCCGAGCACGCACACCGTTTTGTTTTGTTTTTGGGCACGGTATTGGGGGCAGGCCCAACGCTGTCGTCTAATCCGTGCTCACAGCAAAGGCTCCGATATCTCTGCCGATACCTTCCCCCCCCCCCGCCCCCAGATGGTTGTCTTACGACCGGTTCTTGAAAGAATGCAGTTCACCCTTTCATACGACTCGCCGAACACCTCACGGCGCTTCGCGCTTGGAGCAAGCGATGCCTGCCTGGTTGGTGAAAACCCGACGCTCTCCGTCCCGGCATGGTAGGGATGCGAGGGTCTATGGTCATACGACTACGGCCATGCACAAATTGAGTACCCCCCCCTCCCCCCCCCCCCCCCCTCACCCAGATGATTGTAATATCTCTCTCGAGTTTTTCTCGAGGACGATCTAAAGGTAGAGGTGCAGACTTTTTTTTCTGCTTAAGGCTCCTAGTTTCAGCATACTATTCCCCTCCAAAAAAACTGATTTTGAAGAAAACCAAAAGTACAACCCGACGGTTAATCAATCCCACATGGCGTATTAGGCTCCCCTCGCAAACAGAAACTGCGAAAAAGAAGCGAAAAAGAAGCGAAAATTCCGACGATTTTTGGGTCAAGGAGCACTGTCATTTACAGAAAACGTTTTTAGCCGAAAAGTGCTACCTCTGTCTCGTAGCGCGCGTCGGCTTTTGGATTCAAACCATCCAGCCCGACACCAAGACGCATGCCTCGGTATAGAGATGCACAATTTTTTGTTTATGAGTCCCCTTTCTTCGCTTGAGGAGCTCTGCCCCTCTCTCCTTACCCCCTTACCTCCTTATCTCCTTGTAAGTCGTTTCTGAGCAAAGTGCAAACGGGCAACAAACCCGATGAACAAGCCCGCGCGTCTATCTAGGTAGGCTATTCTTTTTTTGTTTTTTGTTTTTTTTGCTGTCTTGATCCCATCTAGTTTCCTCGCACTACTATCCTTGCGCTCCCTCCCAGGAGTAACTCAGGTTCGAGGTTTCATAGCGGGCCCTCCCCCTCCACCCCCCCCCCCCCCCCTCCCCCGCCCCCCACTGCGCACACGTACGTTTGTTTACGGTGCGTGGTCTAGGTGTAGCCCAAAAAATAATATTTGCCAAACGAGAACGATATCCCGAACGTTTGGGGTGAAGGTGCTCCCGCTATTCGGAACAAAAAATGACCTGACAACATACATAGGGGTACCATGTATGTACGTATACATAGCCGGTCGCCCCGGTGGCGTATCAGGTTATCCTTGAGCCCCGCCGAGTGCATACATACTCGTATAAATTCGTTGGGACTTTTTTCCTTGTGCACAAATTGACTTGCGGAAAGTGCGAGAGCGTGAGTTAGCAACACTCGATGGAAAGTCAACGAGCAGTGAGATTGCTGAACCCTACGCGCGATAAATATTGAAGGCGAGAACCGGGGGGGAGAAGGGACGACACCTGTGACCACGGCTTGTCCAGAAGCTGGAAAGTGGAAGCGAGAAAAAATATATATATAATATATATTATTTGTGACCTAAACCTCCTAAAAAAACTCCCCCCCCCCCCCCCCCCCCCCCCCCCTCTTGCTCTCCCTTACTCAAACGCCCCACCAAATATCGAAATCCGCCACATTAATAAACACTTCACGCACAGGATATCACCTCATTATCTTTCGAGAGCCATCCATGCCGCTGTGTCCCCCCCCCCCCCCCCCCCCCCGCCTCGAACGCCCCCTTCTTCCCCATCACCCGCACCATCGCCTAGACCTAGCACCACACGTATAACAAACCCCTCACCTAAAGCCCTTCCTCCCCCCCCGCCCCCCCCCCCGCCCCCACACCCCCCACCTCCCCCCCAACCCATCCCAACCCCACCCCCTCGAACACTCCACCCTCTCTTTACTCACTGATTGTACGACTTACCCCAGGATATACATGATAAACTGATGTATTATTTCCAAAACCGTCACATTTATCCCCTCAAAATAATGTATAGTTTCCAGGCACATATTGAGCTGCCCCACACGCCCCTCCCCCCCCCCCCCCACCCTGCCCCAACCCCCCCCCCCCCGCCCCCAATAATATACTGGTGCCAAAACCGTCAGATTTATCCCCTCGAAAGGATTTATAGCTTACATGAACAAATTGCCCCCTTCCCCCCCCCCCCCCCCCCCTCCAAACCCGCTCGCTTTTGATCAAAACCAGGCCCCCACGTCCTTCAAAACTCCGCCCCACCCCCCTCACCGGTTATTCGACTTACAAGATTCACTTGATAAAAAAATGCATTTCCCTTCACAGCTGTCAGCTTTTGTCCCCCTCAGAAACGGGTTTTATAGTTTCCGCGCACAGACTGACTAAAATCACCCTGTCGACCCTGATAGCTACACTGTAGCTGTAAGGGGAGTCGCCGACCAATATCCTTAATGAGGACACACAACTCGTACTGCGCGCGATCGGAGTATCACACACAGCTTGCAAAGATGAGTTTCGACGAAATCTTCGATCTCACAGCTGGAGTGTATTTTCATTTTTTATAATATGTATATTTTCTTTTAATAGAATGATACATCCGTAGAACAAACGAGCGGCCGGTGTATCACGCAGCTCGCAAAGATTAATATCTACCCTAATTTTTGTAATCGAACTCACAGCTGACGCATTTATAATATTCTTGGATAAAAAAAAAAATTAAAAAAATTAAAAAATAAAATGCTACCCTTATCGGAGCACGGGTCCGACGCCAACCCCACCCCTATCCCTGACCTTATCACGCCAACCCCAACTCCAACTCCAACCCCCGAAACCCAACGCTAACCCCGACCCCACCGCAGAGGAGGTGTTAGCGTGTTTTGTACGATTTTCAACCTCTGTTGGGTTGGAAAAAAAATGCCTGAAAATCGTATTGAAACCGGTAAACGTCTTACCGCACCGGTACAGCCCGAGACGAAACTAACCAATCCACGGGAAGAACAATACTCTCTTAGCCAGTAAAGTAAAGATGGCAACGAAAGAAAAAGAACGTATCATCTTCGTGGCCAATTTTTTTCTTTCGCTGATTTATTGTTGGTGTGGGTTGAGTTGGGCTGGCTTTGGATTTGCTTGTGGGTTTTTTTTTATTTGCCAGGTGTATATCTTTGTGAGGAGCCGATCAAGGCTACGGTTGGGGTGGGGGCTCATTTTCGGGGCCTTTTTTTGTGCAGTTGCTCGGAGTCTCGCGCGCGCAAGTGACCCCCCCCCCCCCCCGCCCCCGTTCCTTTGCCCTGTTCCTACGGTGTTTTGGTTTGCGGTGGATGAACTCGCAATGGAATGGTCAGCTAAGCTGCGCCGAAATAATCTCCTGTTTTTTTTGTTTTGCCCCTGACGTACAGGGTTACTCGCGCGAGTGGCTCAAACCCTCTAGTGAAAGTTGGGGGGGGGGTGGGTAACCCCCCCCCCCCCTAACGTAGCCTTTGTCAACCCTACCCAACGCTAACCCCCAGCGCCAACCTTGACCCCCCGCCCGCCCTCAACCCCCCAAGCCCTAACTCCATACCCAATGTCACTGGCAATCCCAACTCCAGACACGCCTCATTATGCTTTGGTCGGGGAGACTCCTTTCCGGATTGCGGAGATTTACGGGGAGGCGTTTTTGGAAAGGGAAGGGCTCAAGTTCCTGTTGGTGCTTCGTGAGCCCGTCGCGAGAACCATCAGCTCTTGGATGTACAAGACCGACCGTGAGTCCGACCTGTGTACGCCAATGGGGGGGCAGTAGAGCTTATCACTTGTTCGAGAAAATGGTTGACGCACACATCATGACCCGCGAGTTGTTTTTTTTCATGATTTTTTTTTTTTTTTTTTTCATGACCCAGCTAGGGTGCTTGCCGGGGCCGGAGACTGCATAGGTAACTCGCTCGTCGGGTCGCTCGTTTGGTCGACCCGGTGGTCTAGCTCTACGGGCGTGGCTAATTGCCCATGCGTGTGGATGGCGGTTTATTTATCATTTTTCCACAAAATGCTGCTGCAAACAATACCGGTAGAAACAACCATAGGACACGACATCCTGGGAAAAGTACGAGGGACCAACGACCAACCAACCACCCGAGGTATACATGCTTTGACCCGTGATTTTTCGACTTCGACCCATGGGAAATGTCACGGGTCAAGTTGACCTGACCCGCATGAAACCCGCATCTCGCGGGTCACCCGAGTTGTGGCGGGTCGGGTCGGGTCGGGTCCGGTCAGGAGGTTTTCAAAATCTCGCGGGTCGGGTCAGGAGGTTTTCAAAATCTCGCGAGTCGGGTCGGGTCGGGTCAAGACGTCTCGAGATTCTCACCGGTCGGGTCGGGGTCAGCTGACCCGACCCGACCCGACCCGACCCGACCCGACCCGACCCGACCCGCGAGATATGACCCGACCCGTGAAAAGCCCTGGAAAATACACTCCAGCTGAGAGATCGAAGATTTCGTCGAAACTCATCTTTGCAAGCTTTTGTATGATACTCCGATCGCGCGTGTTACTGTGTGTGTCCTCATCAAGGATATAGGTCGGCAACTCCCCTTAGAACTACAGTTAGCTTGTACCAGGGTCAACAGGGTGATGTTGTTAGTTAATCTGTTCACGGAAGCTATCAAACCTGTTTTTGAGGGGGACAAAATCTGTAGATGGGGATTGCATCAGTTTATTATGTATATCCTGCAGTCGAGCAACCAGTGGGGGGAAGGCGGGGTGATTGAAGTACCGATGTGTACATTTTGTTTTTACATAAATTTAGCGTCTTCTGGTTGTGCCAAGCGATTTCACAGGCATTATACCGGCATGTAGGCATTAGTTTACCGACACTGCGGGGGGGGAGGGGGGTCCACTGCTGTACTTGGGGTTATTCTTCGTTTGTTTCGGTATTGCGTTTTCTTGTTCTGTTTTGTTTGGGTTTTGCCTCTTCTTTTTGTTTTGTTATTGTTTTTGTCCGTTCTTCTATTTTTTTGCGGTGAAATGGGGACCAAAAATTCGTGACTCGTATGATATGGTGTTTTTTTCTTCTTGTTCGACTTTGTACTTGCTTGACATGGGAGCAATTATTAGCATTCGTGTTTGGCCTGATTTTACCGTTGGCATATATGTACAAGCGCAAAAATCGGCGCGCTTCGCGCACCTTATTTTATTTTTCATCTTATTGGACTGCGCCAAGCGAAGGTCGTAGACGATATCCGCGGAAACCGTTGCATTCATGGTATTGTATAAAAGACATCTGGGGTATGCCTTCACGTCAGAGTGACTTGAGCCTGTCCTGTGACACCGGACTTGATTATGCGAGTTAACGTGAGAATGACAACAACGATAAAAAAGCCGCCGCTTTCTCCCACACTCGTTGGAGCACCACATGTACCCGTTTGGCGTGAAAGATGTGCTGCCGCTGTGGTGCCTGTCTGCGCTGCTGCTGTTTGGGCCGTGTGCCGGTCAACGGAAGCGCGGGCTCCGTGTTGGGGTGTGTTATTGTAACTATAGACACGTGCAACGATCAAGCGGCATCTTGTACTGGACTGGTAACAATGATCACGGCTTGAACATCGTAGCTTATTTGTTGTGGACTAGCTGCCTTTTTCACCTTTTTTCAACACCACGGATAATGGTCTGGGCGGAGAATTAACCGAAACGGACCAGCGCTCCGAAGAGTCACCTCACCGAGGGTGCTGTTGTGTTGGTCGTGGCCGTTAGTATCGCAGGTAAGCGTATCTTCAGCACGCAGTAGTAGGTACCGGTACCGGTACCGGTCCGTGGGTGGGATGTGGGTCGGCGGGTGGGTGAGACTGGGTGGTTTAACACGTTATTGTACTCCGCTGGAGGTGCAACGTACCCATGATTGTGTTTTAAAAAGAAAAGAATCGAGTACGGACCAAACGCCTCCGTTTGTTTGCTGGTGTACGTACCAGCTGGTAGGCACTGCTGTACTGCCGTAGCACATATCGGTTGGAGTGTTTGGTGGTAGGATGGGTTGGTCGGTTGACGGGCGAAGGGTAGGTGGGTGGCGGTCGTCTCGTGCGTGTGTGAGTGCGTTCGTGCCTGTGGGGGGTAGAGCTGTTATTTTTTTTGGTACAACAGCAGTATTTTTGTTCTCTCCGCTACATAACCGGCCTGCTCTGGCGAAGTTGGAGTACGAAGCAACGCACCCGTTTGCCGCTGCACTGCTGTAGTATGGTGGGTGGGTGGGTTGGTTGGTGGGTGGATGGCTTGGTCAGTGGGTGGGTAAGTCGTGCGGTACGTGGGTGGTGTTTAGTCGGCGACCTGGAAGCGGATGTCGTGTTGGTGCGGTTGTTGTGTAGTGCGTTGTTTCTTTTCCTTGCTGCCGAGCGCTGATGTTGTGCGGTGGTTTTTTGTGCTGTTCGAGAATCAAGTTGCGCTGACTTCAGCTAGTTGAATTTGCATCCACTCTATGAATGAGCATGGTGAGATGATAGTCACTGAACTTGCTGAACCGGTGCGGCTGGACTGGGGGGTTTCCCCGAAGGGGAAACTCCCGCCGCGTGCGCCTCGCCCCCTGATTGGCCGAGGGCGGGCGGAGGGGGGGGGGCTCGGCCAATGGGATCGGGGCTGGGAAAACGCAGGGATGAAAGCCATATTCCTACGGTAATACATATATTCTCGTATTTTTGTTTTAAGGAGTGTTTGCTTGCATCTATTACAGCGATGTGATGTTTTACTTTTGGTCGCACTCACGTGCGTTCGCCACTTCTACCAGCGACGATTTCGTTTTTTTCGTCGGCGATGACAATGATAGACCGTTCCCTGCGACAGCGCTTTGTTTTTTTTTTTTCCCCTCGACCAATGCCCCTCGGCCCCGCTATCGTGCCGATCTCTCTCCCCCCCTCCCTCCCCCCCCCCCCCCGATCCTTCGTATTTCCTGGCTTTTTATCATGCGCTCGCTACGGGTTGCGGAAGTACCACCTAACCTGGCCAAGCCGACCCGCCCACCGCCCCGCTCCACCTCTCTCTCCCCACGCGCTATCATACGCGTGCTACCGGTAGCGGAGGTTTTTTCTTAACCCCCCCCCCCCCACCCCCCCCCGCCCTGCGCAACCCGTAGCCGAGGTTTTTACTTAAACCGCCCGCCCCCCCCCCCCCCCCCCCCCAGCCCCCGCCCCCGAATGCCTGGTCGGTGAAAACCCGACGTGCTCCGCGTTGGCTTTGTAGGGGTGTGAGGGGTCAATGCTCTTAACACTACGTATATTAATAGTGCTTGCAACGAGTACACCCCCCACCCCCTCCTTAAGCATGCGAGGGTCTCTAGCCGCGCATTTTGTTGAACCTCTCGCTCCCACCCCCCGCCACCGTCGTGATTCGTACTTCCTCGTTTTCTAACTTAAGCTTGCTAACTGGAACTGGAAGTGGAACTTGAACTCGCCACGCCGAGCCCCCCTCCAACCGCCCTCCACCCCCCCCCCGCCCTCCCCGGGCCCTTCTTGTTTCCTCACGCGCCATGACATGTCATACGCTTACTGATAGTGGAGGTATCTGCTAAACTGGCCAAGGCGCGAAATGCGGGCCCCCTGAAGGCATGGGTGGACAGCCACGCGGTCGAAGGACGAACACTGGAGCTGGCGGTAGGGGAAGGGATAGAGATGTCCCGGTCGCTGTTGTCGTGCGCGGCCAATGCTACGGCGTCCGGCGACTTCGGCCACGGTTTCGAGAACACCGAGTGCGACGGCGCTGCTGGCGAGGATGCTGTTGAGGAGGGTGGGGGCTGGGGGGGGGGCGAGGAGCGCCGGGGCTGCGCAGGGACGCACATAGAACCTTGGTGAGTTCGTGAGGGGCAAGGGGGGAGAAACGCCGCTGGCGGGAAATTTGTTGGGGTCGGCGGGGGGGGGGGGGGGGGGGTTACTCAATGTTTGCTTGCCTCGGTCTTTTGACCGTTGACCTCGCAGCCCTTTCGAGACGGAGCGGAGAGGAGAGGGGTGTTCTACGTGTTTTTATTGTTTTTCAAGGCGATCTTGCGCGGGGATGTTGTTTGAAGATGTCGGAGAAGGGGGGGGGGGGCGAGGAGGGGAGCGCCGGGTCTGTATGACTCATATCGAACGTTGGTGAGCGCGGGGGGGGGGGGGGCAACGGGAGAGGTGGGGGATTGGGTTTAGTCGGGCTGGGTTGGGTTGGGCGGGGTTGGTTTGTGGTGCGTTGTCTAGGCTGTGTGGTGTTGGTTGTGTGGTGTTGTTTTGTGTTGGATTGGATGGGGTTGGGTCGGGTAGGGTAGGGTAGGGTAAGGTAGGGTGGGGTTGGGCTGGGTTAGGCGGAGAGCTCTTAAAATTTGGGTTCAACTTCTTTTCGGCGGGTGTGTTGAAGTGACCCCCAGCTAACCACCAGCGGTGTCCTGTGTTGGCGTACTCGCTGAAAAGGTGTAACCCGAGGGACTACTTGGAGACCAACTTGTACGACGCGCACGTGGGCAAGGGGCTGTACGCCATGCAGCTTTCCCGATGGTTCGCCGTATTCGGCAAGGAAAACTTCAAGGTGAGTTGCGTTTTCTCTGGAGATACGTGTAGGTCGCTACAGATACCGGGTACGGAATTTGCCTGCGAGGTATGTGAACTCGAGAGACGATATCGCCTCGAAAGATACCTTGGCTGGAGATATGGCATGACTCGAGAGATAACTCAACTTGACAGATTGTTTCGGTGCTTGAAATGCGTCGTTGCTCGAGAGGTAACTTGTCTCGGCGCTCTGACGAGATCGAACGAGGGCCGACGCGGAAGGCGTGTTTGAGTGCCGTTGCCGTTGATCCATCACGCATTGAATGTTCTTCAAAATACCAATTGCCCCTAATCTGACGTATATAGTTTCGCCGGATCAAGTTTTCTGTGCGTATAGTACACGGGATACGGGAGCCGGGTTGTCTTCGGCTGCCATGGCCTTTTCTGTAAAGCCATCTTGTGTCATCGTTGTCGCAACTCTGCCCGTCACGCGACGGTTGCTCGTGATGAGTGATCAGCAAACGTGTTTTTTTTTTCGCAACAAGACGCATGAGATTTCTTCGTTTTTCCAACTATAATAACACCGCGGTTTTTGCCCTCTCGGCGAAAATATATTCGTTTTTTTTTATTGATCGTGAAAACGCTATTTTTTCGCAGAAGAAAGACCTACCGACCCATATTTATTTATTTTTCACCCGCTCTTTTTGGGCTCCTAGCCCGGTACATACACCCTCGTCGGCGACTAATTCGTATGGAATCGTTCACAGCAACATGGCGTACGTGCAGTTTTTTTTGTAAGTTTTCTCGCTCGTGTTTTGGTTTACCGTGTCCTAGTTCGGCAAGGCCCCTTCTTGTGGTTTTTCGTATGGACTGATCTGCGAAATATTGTTATTCGCAGGTGGCAACGTGCCACATGGTCCCATCCTTTTGTTGCGTTTTGCTCCTCTCTCCCCCCCCCCCCCCCCCCCCCCCCCGCTCCCGCCCTCCCTTAGCCGGAAAAAATTATCTTGCCGATTATTTTGCATCGCGGGCGTGCTGCTACATTAGTGATTGAACTTGTCGGACATATAACTCCCGACCGCCGGAAGTGTGTAGGTGTATGTTTATGTGTATGTGTGAGGTCAAGTGCTTCGATGATAACGGTATACCGTTTTTTGGCGAAAATGTTTTCTGAATGACGGGCCTCCCTCCTAAATCCTCCTCATATCCCTCCCATTGGTCGGAATGCCATATAATACGCCATGTAGTATGCCATACCTGGTATATTGTAGGCAAGAAAAAAAGGATCAGCTGTTGAGGGCGCCTAGCAGCGTGGGTAGGGCATAGTTCGACGCGGGGTCGACGAGGGAAGAAAACGCGGAATTCTTCTCGCGATAAGAATGAAGGCATGTACCGTAGAGGGGGGAGGGGGGAGGAGGGCCCTACCGCTATGTGACCCCGGATCCTAGTTGCTACTACTGCTGGGATGGAGCTTGAGATCAGTGCGAGGGTAACAAATGAGACGAGGATACATATATATATATATATAATATAAAAAATGAAAATACACTCCAGCTGTGAGATCGAAGATTTCGTCGAAACTCATCTGTGTACCTACCTGGTGTATGTTATTGTCGTGCGATATGAACATTTTGTTTGCCTAGGCGATGGAATTGGTCACGTTTTTTTTTTTTCGCTTTCAGCTTTATTTGCTCAGAATCTGTTTTTGTTGGAGCAAAGGTGGGCTGTAGGGGGGTTATGTTCTTTTGAGGCCTTTCCTTGCAGTGGGTCGGGGTCATTCGCGCGGGAGAAACCTTCATTTTTGCTGATATTAACTTTCCTGCTGCTTTAATTGTGCGATGTGAGATCGCAATAAAATGGTGAGCTACGCTGCGCAAAAAAATAACGGCCCAAGGTACACTTCTACTTTCCAGTTTCTGGACAAGCCGTGGTCACAGGTGTCGTCCCTTTCCCCCCCCCGGTTCTTGCTTTCAATTTCTATCGCGCATAGGGTTCAGCATCCCACTGCTCGTCGATTTTTCATCGAGTGTTGCTAACTCGTGCTCTCGTGCTTTCCGCAAGTCAATCTGTGCACAAGAAAAAGTCCTCACGAATGTATACGAGTATTCACTCGGGGGGGCTCGAACTCGCGAAACTGACCTATACCAGGGTCGACGATAACCTGATACGCCGCCGGGGCGACCGAGTTGGGCAATGATTGATATTTATTTGTTCAAAATCCAGTTGTCGGTGGGGCATGGAGCTCCTCGTGCGAGGAATGCTCCAGAAACAAAAAAATGGTGCATCTCTAACATGGCAAATGGAAAAACAAGTGTGCACTGAAAAAAAAGAATGCATCACCCGCAATCCCTCTCCCCTTCAGATTCGGGCCGGGGAGGGGGAGGGGAAGAGATGGGGGAGGAGGGGGGGGGGGGGGGGGAGAGAGAGAGGAAGAGAGGGGGGTAGGCGGGGGGTGGGGGGGGGGCGTACTAATTTTGTTGCGTGCCTTAGTCATTTGACCAGTGACCACGCATCCCTTTCTAGACGGAGCAGAGGGGGGGGGGAGGGGGGGGGCGTCATCCACACTACAATCAAGTGATTTCGCTTAGTAGGGGATTGTTTGTGTTGAACCCCTCCCCCTAGACCACTCATCTCGTTGTAGGGGTTTGCGGTTTCTAGGCCAGGCGTTTCTGACCGGTTGAACTCCTCCGCTGTGGAACCATCGGTAGCACGATATGATCATTCGACGAGGACGTTTGTTTTAGGACCAGCGCGTGTATTAATGTTGGCCGGGTTTTCGCGAACGAATGTCTTCGAAGCCGTGTTTCGGGTGGAATAGATTATCGAACTAGCTCCTCCTGTTAGGAACTCAGAAACTTCTTAGACTCTGCTGCAGCCCTAGCGTGGGATGACTTCAAAACGCCTCGCGAATTGTGTGAAACCCGACCGTGCATGTTCTCTTTCAGCCGTTGGAGGACCGAATGCATCTCACCCCAGATGAAATCGATGCCCACAAAACTTGCAGACAGGTTTTCACTGCTGTGCACATCTAAAAATGGGGATTGCGCCACGGTCGGATCTAGCTCCGTGGGAGCTCGCCTGGCGAAATCATATATGGCCAAGATTTTGTTTTCCGGGACCAATCTGCGGGGGGCGTCCGAGATGTAGGCTTGATCCCCGTTTCGTTTTTTTTTTCGTATCTCCCCGTTTTTTCAGGTTTTGTTTATGGAAGACATGGAGGCGGATCCGCTCGCGGTGTTGGAGGAGGCGATTGATTTTTTGGGGCTGCAGCTGACCGATCCCCGTGGAAAAGAGGTGAAGCACCCCCCTTGTCTAGTAATAGTGCGGAGGCGTGCTGCGATTTTTTTTTTTTTTTTTTTTTTTTTTTTTTCTCCGGCTGCAGTGGGTACTCCGATTTTAGGAGCGCCCCGTGACGAGCGCGGTTGTATTCGTCCACTATAATGGCGAGATTTCATTCGTTTTGAGAGGAAACGCTTGAAAACTCCTGGAAGTACGCGCGTGCGTAAACGAAAATCTTGAGCCAGGTACCAGGGAGCGAATACATGATAAGTGTATGATGGACGGAAGCAGCTATTAATAGAGTGAAGGGGTAGCTTGTACGATAGAGGTGTACCTTTTTTTGGCGAAATCACTTTCTGAATGAAGGCTCTCCTTAACCCTAAATGGTCGGAAAAAAAATAAATAATAGGCCGTTCATTTTAGCATGATTCTCGCTGTGTACCTAGGCCATGAGATTTTTCGTCCGGTGGCGGTTTTTTGTTTTTGTCCATGGTAACAACAAATCAGTTTTTGGGAGAGTGGTCTTAAGCTCCTAAATCGAGGAACCTCCGAAAAAAAACTGGTGCAGCCTCTATCGTAGCACGCATCGCTACAAGATCGACCGACGCCAGATTATCCTTTTACTTGCTGTACCGTTTGCACGTACTGGTGAAGGCTTCCTTTCGGCCGCTATCCTGGAGCATAGCAGCGATTACAATTACGATGTGTGTATTCGGGAAAGAAGTTGGAGATGCTCATATCCTGAGATAAGGTCATGATAATATGTTACCAGGATGTTACCAGGTATGTGTGTATACCATATGGTATTGCACTTGCCGTAGTAGCGTATCGACAACTTTGCAAAAGAAAATGGGAAACTATGCAGTTGATGGGTGTCCTACTTTTGTTCATTTTTGGTTTTTGTGATCAGCGATAGCATTAGAAGCTATTCTCTGCCCTTTTCTTTCGACCGCAACTCGACGAGGTCCTCCTCTGTTCTGTCGTCGCCTCCGTTTCGCCCCCGTATGTGCCACGCCTCCGCAGGGTTTGCAGAACCTTGAGGAGTGGAGTGAGGTGGTGAGGGCGAGGTACAACGAGGCAGATCCGGTCAAGGAGGCGCAGCTTCAACCACAGGCGAGCGTTTTCGCTTAGCGACGGCTGTGAATGTGTGATTGAGTCGGTGTTTGCGAACTAGCACTACCTTTGGGCGTGAACACTATATTTTTTCGGTGTTTGCGAAGTACCAACTTTGGTCGAGTAGGAGTTGGTTGGCCCTAGGGAAACATGAAAGACTTAGTGTTGAAACCGTCGAGCGTTACGATCCCAAGGTCAGCCCAACCGACGAAAAACAGGCGGAATGGGGTAATAGCTTGTAGTTGCTACCGTTACTTATCAGTGATGACATGTTGCTGATGTCCATTCACCCCTGCCAAAAATCCGCAGGAGTCATATATATTCAAAGGAGAATACGTCTGCAAACTCTAGCGGCCGGTGTATCTATCACGACGCGTGCAAATATGAGTATCCTCGAGCCCTGAATTGATCGAACTCTCAGCCCTAACGTATTTAGAATATCTTTTTCTGTTAAAAGTTGTTGTCCTTTTTCGCATATACATTCTTCTTTTTTTAGTAATTGTTTCGTGGGTTAATTGGCCCTTCGTTTCTGGCAGTGTTCGTCGGTTTCAACATTCATTTGTTTATTTATTTTTTTCCAACCCCACGAATCTGGAACATCGCAAACACCGTACGAATTAACAATAGCATATGCTGCGATAATAAATATGTACCAGGTATATATATGCTACCCATCCCTTCAATTTTCTTCGGCTTTCCTCTCTCCTTCTCCCTCCCTAGACGTAACTCAGATCCGGGGTCATTTAAGCCAGCTCCCCCCCCCTTTCCCCCACAACGGTACGCGCCTTCCTTTTTTTTGTCGCGAGAAGACTCCAGCTATTTCTTCCCTCGCCGACTCGCTCGCATCGAGCGGCTTTACAGCATTGGGGACACCCGATTTAAGAGCGCCCACAAATAAGAAAAATATCAGATCTGACTGATTCTTACCACGATAGCCTCCCTTCAAACCAGCGATTTTCTTCAACGAACGTTTCATCATCATGGCTGCTCGACACAAGGAAGGGCCCTATTGAAAAAAAAGTATCCATGTATTTTCTTGTACACGTGCAAAGGTGTATCGATCGATGACGTCGGGGAGGGTGTCGAGGGACACCGTGTTTCGGGAGATACGACCGGGAGCTGGTTTTGAAAGCGGCGATTTCGTTAAAGAAAAGTTATCTGGGGGGGGTACCGTGGTAAGCCTCATGTATCCCTTTTGGGGCGACAGCGATAAGACCAAAACGTAAACACGTTCTTATCATTGTGGTGCGAGCATGCAGCACAGCACACGGCAACGCATTGTGAGCCGTGCGCGCGTGTCCAAAAACAGGCACTTGCAAGATGGAGTTTCGACTGTAAAATCGTCGCCACCTGACGCTAGCAGCCCGGCTTGCTTCGTGTGAAGAACGCTTTTTGTATTGTACTGATCGTCAGATTTGTTTTCGCGAATTCCTTCTCCCCCCCCCCCCCCTCCCTTTCTGAAGCACCAAGAGGGCGATCAGATCGGCTTGTCACGCCTTCTGACGCCTACGCTTAAAATCTACCACTCTGTCCGTAAATATACGCAAGTTTTAGACCTCAATATTGAAATTCAGCGTTTCTTTTATTTGCGGACGTAGTGGGATATTATTGGAGATGATGGTCGGCACGACACAACTCACCCAACCAGTCACTAGTCGGACTAACAGCTAGTCGTTTCCCGGAGGTGCGGACTATCCGACTTATCGGGTTTCCACACTCGTAGGAAGAATTGTTCAATGCGGCGATGCATTTTTTCTTTTTGGGGCGGGGCGCCCCCGGCGGGACGAGCTGATTCGGCCCGCTTCGCTCACCCGACTCAACTCTTTTGAGGTGGTCTTTCCCCCCCCCCCCCCCCCCTTTTTTTGCCCACCCCTTCTACTGTCTTCGCACTTTTTCTTTCTCTTTCTTCCCCCCTAGACGTAGCTCAGATCCGGGTTCACTAATCAGGCTCTTCTCCCCCTGCCTCCCCACTTTGTTTTTATCGCGAGAAACACGCTCGGAAACAATCCAGCTATCTGTTCCCACGTCGACTCCCATCAAACTGCGCCTCTACCCGCACTGCTATTTAGTAGGCGCTCTCGGCAGTTGTTCCCCCCCCCCTTTGCTTTTTGCCAAACACAAAGTCAAAAGTCCGACCCACTACGTATACGCCGCACTCGACAAAAAAAAAAATCGAGAATAATGGCCGAGCAGCCCCATAAACAATCCCATGTTCTACACTGTATAGGTATACAACGACGATATTGCGTTACTTAACGCCTATAGAGCCGCAAAACCCCGTCCCCACACATAAGGTTTCCAGTTTTAGAGGGGGCCAAGGCGGGGGAGGGCGGAGGGCGGGGGGCGGGGGGGGTCTCGTCATTTAGAAAATATTGTAGCCCAAGCAAGCAAAACGCTACCGCTATTAATAATCGTACATTGCACATGTCCTTTGGTCTGCGTAAAGGTGAAGGTCAAATAACACGCCTGCTCTGATGGAGGTAGGTAGCACTTTTCGTCGGAAATTTGTTCTGAATGACGGGGCTCCCTTAACCCAAAATCGTCGGGAATAGGACTTTTTTTTCTTTTTGCCACGATTCTCGTTGTGTAACTTAGGCCATGTTTTTTTTTTTTCATGCGGTAGTAGCAGTGTATTTTGTTTTTCTCCAAATCAGTTTTTTGGGAGAGTGTCTTATTAAGCTCCCGAATTCTGGAACTCCCTCAGAAGAAGAAGTTGGTGCGCCTCTATCGCACGTAGCACGCGTCGTCGGTTGACATTCATCTCGTGCGTTTTTGATGTTCACACGACGTCAGGTGACTCCAGCGGTGGTAGAAGAGCTGCGGGACTTCTTCGCGCCCCACAACCAAGCCCTGGAGCATCTATTGGGAGTGCCCTTGCCCGCCTCTTGGCAGCTGTAGCGGCGGACGGACGGACGGACCGACGGAAGCATGCTGCTGCTATCGCACTGTAGTCTAGGATGCTTGCGGGATATCATGTCAATGGTGTTCGTTCTGGAGGAAGTGGGTATCTGGGTACAGGAAAACAGAAGCGGGCTAAGATAGAGGTATTAGTAGCACTTGTTTCGGCCGAAATGGTTTCTGAATGACGGGACTCGTTGAACAACCCAAAATCGTTGGGGGGGGAAAATAAAAGTAGTTGTCGTCGTGGGTGGAAAATGGAATTGTTTTTTTCTTGTACCTAGATCAAAAGTGCTTGTTCATCTGGTTGCAAGGGTTTTGCAGCTTTGTTCATCTGGTTGCAGGCGTTTTCCAGCTCTGCGCACGATTATTATCGGATTATTTTAGGCCACGTGTTTGTTCGTTCGTCAGGTTGCGCTGTCAGTTTTGCCCACAAAATTCAGTTTTTTTGCGGGGGGGGGGTAGAGAGGTACAGAGCTCCTCGTGTGAGGCGAGGAGCCCCAGAGAAAGTAATGGCTACACCTCTACGGTAGCGTGTGTCAGCAGTTGATAACAATAGTACAGAAATTGGCAAACAAACGCCTCAGTCCTAGGCCAACAGCAACCCACGAATATATATATATATGTTAATAGCAAACACAATTTGGGTCGTAGAAATATTTTTACTGAATTACCTGGTGCCCTTCTTGGGTCGTTTCTATCCAAATTTGCTCGTGGGTTTTGATTGGTCTTGGGTTTTGTAGGGCGTTTGTCGGTTTCAACACTGGCTGTTTCATGTTCCCAAAACCCAACATAATTTGTGAAATTGTAAACGACGTAATGTATTAGCATGTTTCCGGCTAAATATTCTCACGTGGGGTAGAGGGTGGGTGTCCTACGTGCACACTTGCCAGTTTATTTAAAGGCCTTTCTTTCTGTTCTGCCTTCTCATGGTTTCGTGCAAAAACATCGGGAACATTTTTCTTAGCTTTTGTCAATTTTTTGTCCACAACGCGCTTTGGCGTGTTAGTACGTGCGTATCTATGGTGCAATTCGTTTAGAAATGTGCGTGGCGCTTCCTGTACGGTGCGTTGTATATTGTATGCTGCTGTATCGAGGGACGAGTTTGTGCGTGCTCGCGATGCTGTATTCCGAGAGCGCCGAGGATGCGTCTTATCAAAACTGCATCTATCTATGCGACATGTCCGGTTTAATGGATGGTGTCCAAATGTCTGGTTCGCGGAAAACGCCCCTCGGGCACGATGCGGTGGGATGTACCTGGTATGTGGTGAGGATGTATGTTGCCTTCTCAATTTGCTTTTTTGGTGAGGTAGTGACCAGGGCTACGGGGCAGGGGAGTTATTTTCATTTATTCTTTTTTTCAGTGGCTCGGGCTGACTCGTGCGAGTGATCCCCCTGCTCCTCTTCCAGTCTTCATGTTTTTTTTTTTTCGGTCTGTGACATCACCATTGAATGAATGAACAGCCACGCTGCGCCAAGCAAACCGTCTGAAGTTTTTTTTCAGCGAGGTGCGGAGTTGCTCTCGGGCGAGTTACCCATATCCGGCAGTGATTGAAGAAGGTGTGCCCCCCCCCCCCCCCCCCCCCCCCCCTCCCCCCCCCCCCCCCGACCCGTAGCCTCGGTCTAATTTATGGAGCTCGTCGATAGAGGAGAGCCCCGGGGGAAAATGGCGAACCCTAGCGCTACCTTTAGCATGTTCCGTTGGTGTGGAATGCCATTCATTTCGATTCGCAGGGCATGGGATTGATTCATAAGATCAAGTGAACGTTTCTTTCTTTTGTTTTTTTTTGTTTTTCTCTCGGGGTACAGACAGGATTTTGGCAAGGACTCGTGCTGCGATAGAAGAGGAGAAGCGGTTTCGGAATACCCGGGATTCTTACGCCGAAAACCATCGTCGGAATGCCGTTTATTCCTGTTTTTTTTTGTTTTCAAAAGGTGTGGTGTGACGTGCGCTACGATATGATATAGAGGCGCTCACCACTTTTTTTTTCGGCACGATGTTCCTCAGTTTTGGGAGCTTTAATAGACCTCTCCCAAAACTGATTTGTGGAGGAAAATAACGCTGCTAGTGCTGCCGGATGAAAACTCCTATGAAACGAGAAATCAACATGCCTGAAGGAAAAAAATGACCCTTTGTTTTTCCCGGCGATTTTAGGCGAAGGAGCCGCGTCATTCAGAAAGTGGGTCGATTTTTGACGAGAACTGCACTGCGACCTCTATCGCAGTACGCGTCGTTTTTTTTTTTTTTTTTTTTTTCACCTAGACAACCTGTCTATGGGGTGTTAACTGTTGTTGTTTCATCCGGTTGCTCTTTTCAGTTCACTCTGTGAAAGAAGCAAACAAACAAAGCAGTTTGTTTTTGTTGGTGAGGCGGTTATAAGAATTCCTCGAGTCGGGTAGAGTTGCGCTCCATAAAAAGTATGGTGCACCTATATGGAACTACCTCGCACGCCCCTGCGACGATCAAATATGTCGGTTGTCGAACGAGTTCAGGTACCCCGTCCGCCAACGCGTCTGTGTACTTTATCGTACTAGTTTTAGTGTGTGGAGTTCCTTGGCGGCTGTCCGTCGCGGGGGCAAGAGTGCCGTCAACCCCGACATCTTTCGCTATGGTAGAGAGGTAGCGCTTTTTCACCCCCAAACCTTTTCCAAATCCCGGGACTCCTTGACCCGGCACAATATCGTTGGAATTTAGGCTCATTTTTTATTTTTTTATTTAGATCGTTGTGTACCTAGGATATGGGATTTTTCGTATGGCTGCGCTGTCGTTTTTGTTGAGACGTGTGCTACGAAAGAGGTACATCTTTTTTTGTTGTGGCCTAAAAAGCGTTTGCTGATGTGGCCTAAAAACGTTTGCTGAAGGGACGCGGGCTCCCGAACACAGCCCAAATCGTCGGGCTTTTTTTGTTTTTTTTTTCTTTTTCTGGACGATTTTCGTTGTATATACCTAGGCCATGGTATTTCTTCATTCGGTGTGTATATACGTAGCGGCTGTAAGTGTTACCCTAACCCGTTTTTGGGAGAGGTCTACAGCTCGTTAAGGGAGAGATCTCACAGAAGCGAAAAAAATGTGCACAGCCTCTTTTACCTCGTAGCATGTGTCTTTCCACAAAAATCAGCTGTCGGCTGGCGTACCGAGCTCTCCTCTCGAGCAAGGATCCTCTGCACGAAATGAATTGGTGCGCACCTAGAGCTACCGTAGCGTGTGCCCTTATCCCGTCCCTCCCGTCGGTGGAATGCCATTCTTGTGTTTTCAATATAACGCATGCTACGATTAAAGGTAGCATTTATTTGCTGGCTAATATGTTTTCTGAATGGCGGAAGAACGGCCTTTTTTTTTTTGCAAGATTCCCGTTGTGTGCGCAGGCCACGGGATATTTCATAAGGTAGCTACAGCAGTTTTAGTTTTCTCCAAAAAACAGTTTTCGGGACGGGGAAAAGGTCTTAAGCTCCCAAAATGAGGAACCTCTCAGGAAAAAACAACACTGATGCACCTCTGTTGTCGCACGAATTGAATGCTGCATCAATGTTTCTCGCAATGGGATAGTTGCATTGCGTCAAGTGAACGTTTTTTTGTTTTTTGTTTTTTTGTTTCTCACGGCCTGGTTTTGGGCGCTCAAGATGGACGCGTGCTATGTACGATCAAGGTAGTGCTCACTTTTGGCCTCAAGCGGATTCTGAATGACGGCGCTTCTTAGCCCGAAAAACCGCGGGAATTTCGCTCTTCTTTTCGTTTTTTTTCTTTGCACATGCTGTTCGTTGTATGCCTAAACAGGCCAGATGGAACGGTTTCTGAATGGCGGAGATGTGTAACCCAAAGCGTCGGAGTTTGCTTTCTTTTCTTTTTTGGGCATATGGCGTTCGTTGTATACCTAAGGCCAGGTGGGATTGCTCATCGGGTCTATGCCACTTTGTGTTCCCCCCCCCTCAACATTTTTTTTTTTTTTGAAGAGGAGCGGGTTAGCGAGGAGCCCCTCAGAAAAGTAAAACGTTGTTTTGAAGCCTCTACGATAGCAGGCGTCCAAGGTGTAGAGCTCCTATTGTGAGCGGAGCCTCATGCCGTTCCTAGGCGCCCCTCTGCTGCAATTTAAGCATGTACGAGGTGGGGTGTAGCGGAACACTTCTTTTCTTCAATAGCGCTCTGCGCGCACTTTTTTTTGGGAAACGCCCTAAACGTTTACAACGAGTACGCCGATGGTATGCGTGGCTACGGTAGTCTTAGAACTTGTCCGGCGTTTTTGTTTTTTTTTCTCTTCGTCGCGATGTCTCTCCCCCCCTGCCTCGCGTCCCTACCCCCCTTCCCGCCCCGCCTGCCCACCCGCCGGCCCGCCCGCCCGGCATCTTACCGTACTTTTGTGGAGCAATTGATGCCCCTTTTTTTCTCTCCCGCTTTTCGGCTTTTTTTTTCTTTTTTTTTTTGGGGGGGGGTAATTGATACCGTGCAGCACGATGAAGAGTATCGAATGTTTATGCTATCATTGGATTGTTTTTTCGGGGGGGGTGGGGGGTGGGGGGTGGGGGAGTTAGTTGATATCGCAGCAAACAAGGGAGTGTCTGTCGATTGTTTGTGCGCCGTCATTGGATGGAACACCCGATGCGCGCAGCGACGCGAGAGAGGTCTACGATGCCACTTTTCTTGGGACGTCCTTGATTCTGATTCATGGCGGAGGCTCACGAACCCCAAAATCGTTCGGGATGTCATCCCATTCTTTCTTGTCTTTGCACTATTACGGAGATTCATTGTTAACAGGGGTAAATGCCTTATCGTGTTGCAAACAATTCACCGGAAACTTCTAATAATTTTCGCAATATCGCGGCCAGGACGTCATATATTTTTTTATTTTTTGATCGGAGTATCACACACAGCTTGCAAAGATGAGTTTCGACAAAATATTCGATCTCACAGCTGGAGTGTATTTCAATTTTCATAATATATTTTTTGCGCCGTGACCGTAAGGCCTATGTGCGAACAATCCAAGCTATCGTTTACCGTTATCGACGAAGAATTGACAGAGTTATGACCCCATAGTCTAGGCATTAAATGACCCCTGATAACAAGGGATCTCTGAAATACGTGTATTACCTGACAGTCTGTGCTCTTTTATTGTATACACCCCAGGAAGCCCCAAAAAGAAATGATGACACATGCATGAAGTAGAGGTGCACGCACTCTTTTTTTTTTCTGGAGCTCCAGGGTCACTTATTAAGAAGCTAAAATCATGCCCCTCCCACAAGCACAGATTTCCACAGCAAAGCGAACGTGCAGTCCGATGATGAAAAGGAAAGGGACCCACCCGTGTAGCGGGTATCATGTGTGTAGTCTGCACCAAAAACAATAATCGTGCTCTACGAAGCAAGAATGGTCTGTTGCCGAGGACTTTGGGTTAATGGGGCCTTGTTACACACAAAAAAAATGCCCAGAATAAAGTGATACCTATATAACAATATCGAAGCACGCGTCGGGAAATAATGCACCTCAATCCTAGACCGTGGCTCGCGTCACGGGCGCCGCAGAGGGGCTAGATACCGCGCCTCTCACAGCATACATATTATTACAAAAATTAAAATACACTCCAGCTGTGAGATCGAAGATTTCGTCGAAACTCATCTTTGCAAGCGGTGTGTGATACTCCGATCGCGCGTATTACGGGTTGTGTGTCCTCATTTAAAGATATAGGTCGGCGACTCCCCTTGCAACTACAGTGTAGCTATCAGGGGTCAACAGGGTGATGCTAGCCAGTCTGTGCGCGGAAACTACAAAACCCGTTTCTGAGGGGGACAAAATCTGACAGCTGTGGAAGGAAATGCATCAGTTTATCAAGTGAATCCTGTAAGTCGAATATTCGGTGAGGGGAGTGGCGGAGTTTTTAAGGACGTGGAGGCCTGATTTTAATCAAAAGGGGGGCGGGAGGGGGGGAGGGGGGGGAGGGGACGGGTGGGGCAGGTCTATTTGTGTGTGGAAACTATAAATATTTCTTGTGGGGGAGGGGGGGGGGATTGTGGCGGGGGGTGCGGGGGGCGAGGGGGGAGGGCTTTAGGTCGCATAGATATAGGGGTTTGCTATACGCGTGGTGCTAGGTCTAGGCGATGGTGCGGGTGGTGGGGAAGGAGGGGGCGTTGGGGGCGGGGGTGGGTAGGAATTGCAGCAGCGGCATGGACGGCTCGAAAACGATAACGAGGCGACATCCAGGGCGTGGAAGTGTTTATTACTCTGGCGGGTTTCGATATTAGGTGGGGTGTTTAAGCAAGAGGAAGCGAGGGAAGAAAAAAAAAAAAACGAAAGGCCGGGAGGGGGTGGGGGTGGGGGTGGGGGGGGGGTTCCATTGGGTCACATATAATATTAAAATACACTCCAGCTATGAGATCAAGGATCAGCATATACTTCGTATAT
This sequence comes from Undaria pinnatifida, assembly GCA_012845835.1. Lineage (NCBI taxonomy): Eukaryota > Phaeophyceae > Laminariales > Alariaceae > Undaria > Undaria pinnatifida. The sequence continues at coordinate 2,665,880 of JABAKD010000001.1, read as the reverse complement.
AGTTTAAAAAATATAATATATATGTCGGTTATATTCGGAATCCGGTTTGGGTGCGAGTTATACTAGAGCGCTTCTAAAGTACGCATGGAGTCACAAACCCCACACTACTAGAGGGGTGCGACGAAGATTCTGAGAATTTTCTGAGCTCCACGACGAGGAGCTCTCAAGATCTCAAATCTCACCGCGTGGCCACTAATAAAGGGGGTGGGGGGTCCCTATTGATTGGGGGGGCGCTATGTTTTGCAGTGAATGCGTGGGCACGCTACACGATACAGGTGAGGTAGCACTTTTCGTCTTAAATGGACCAGTTTCTGAATGACGGTAAAACGTAGCCCAAAATTGCAGGTAAAACTTAGCCCAAAACAGATTTTTTTTTGCTGTTGTTGCATGATTCTCGTTGTGTGCCTATTAGTAGGCCAATGGATTTTTCATCTGATCTGGTGGTGGCAGTTTTATTTTTTTCCAGCAAATAATTCAGCTTTTTTGGGGAGAGCCTAAATCGAGGAACCTCTCAGGAAAAAAATCTGCTGCACACCTTCTACGGTAGCACACCTTCTACGGGATCACTCGCGCGAGTGGCGAGCACTCCTGTTCTTTTGAGGTCTTAAGGCCTTTACAACCAACCGGGGAATCTCCTTGTGGGGGACACAAAGTTACTTCAAAATAGCACAGAGAGAAGTTTTCGGGCTCTACAGGGGTTTAAGCTCTTGTTGTGCTGTGAACAATATGATGTACTCAGTATTACTAATTATGCGATATGAATCCGCAGCGGAATGAATGGGTAGCTACGCTGCACCGAAACAAAAAACACCAATAATAAACTATTCTTAGTAGTCCACGTGGGGGAAAGAGCCACTCGAGTGCGAGTGGCTCAAACCCGGTCGTGAAAAAGGGGCTATAAAACGTATACCCTCCCTACACCGCAGACTCGGCCTCCGCCCGAAACACGACTCCCGAAGGCGTTCCAGTTCGCGCGATCCGGCCAAAACTCTTCCTTCTATTCGCGCTAAGAGTCCTGAAACTACAGCTAGTTATCAGAGTAGTGCTAGTTTAATCTGTGGTTCCTCACTCGCGAGGAGCTCCACCCCTACCGCACTATTGAAAGATGCACTGTAGAGGGATGCACTATGGAGGGGTGACTACAGCAGCAGTAGTACCCGATGTCATCGTGTGAAGGATTCGCTATTTTTTAAAAAATGAATATGTGCAACTTCAGCTGTGAGATCGACCAAAACGTCTTTTCGACCAAGATCTCAGCTTTGCAAGCTGCGTGTGTGGTACTTCGACCGAGCACGTGTTACGGGGTGCGAATACCCTCGTGAAGGATACAGGTGGAGGCGACTCCCCTGCTGATACCAGGGTCAACAGGACTAAGACGTTCCGGCTTTTAAAAAGTTTGTGGAAACTGTTTTTTTTTGTTCTTTGTCCACACACATCAGATAGATATCTATCTGCTTTCCAGCTTCTGGACAAGCCATAGTCACAGGTGTCGTCCTTTTTTCCCCCCGGTTCTTGCTCAGTATTCATCGTGCATAGGGGCCACAAATCCCACTGCTCGCCGTTTTTTCATCGAGTGTTGCTAACTCACGCTCTCACGCTCTCACGCTTTCCGCAAGTCAGGTTATGCACAAGAAAAAGTCCCCGTGGATTTACACTTGTAGTATGCACTCTGCGGGGCTCGAACTCGCGAAACTGGCCTATACCAGACTCGAGGATAACATGATACGCCACCGGGGCGACCGGCAAAAACCCGCATTGGCATTAATATGTTATAAATCTTTGCCCCAGAAGTGGCAACCCCAACCGCACTAAAGAGGGATGACTACAGTAGTGTACCCGGCATCATCGAGTTTTACGATTGTGAGATTGTTTGTGCGTGTTTTCTGTGTATATCTGGACCTACCATGATAGTCTGTCCACGTTGGGTTGCACCTTTTAGGTTTGCTCTAAAAGTCGGGCTTTTACCGAAACGCTACGGGCGGGCGGCCACAGGGGAAAAAAGGTATACCCCTCTTTTTCAAATGACGGGCTTGGCCCTCCGACCGGATGACTCTGTGCCTCACCCTGCCATCGCATCTTCAGGCGGTTGTGTTTGGCGCAGCGCAGCGTAGCTATCTATTACGATTCCACTCCAACGTTGCGGGTTCATACAGCGCGCAACATTTGAGCAGCACGAAAGACAAACACCTCAGAAGAAGGAACTGGGGGGGGGACACTCGCGCGAGCGAGAGCCCGACCCCCTGAAGAGAGAGACTCCGAAAGTTAAACCCCTCGCACCGCCTTAGCTTTCGTCATCTCTAACGCGTGGCATGCGCGGCGCGTGCTACAACAGAGGTGGCGCATCGCATCTTTTTTTTTGACGTTGCTCAGTTAGGAGAGAGAGGTCTTTTTAAAAAGACATGCCCCTTCTAAAACCAAAAAACTGATTTATTTGGAGAAAAGCTCAAACCGCTTTGATACCGAATGAAAAATCCCATGGCCTAGGTATAGAACGAAAATCACGAACAAGAAATTAATGGCCTGTTTTCCCCACGATTTTGGGGTAAGCAGCCCCGCGTCGTTCAGAAAGTATATTTTTGCAGACGAAAAGCGCTGCTACCTTAATCGTAGCACGCGTCGCGCGTGAAGTAAGAGTGAAATTTTCAGAAGAGACCCAGATAGATGCCGCGGCAGACGTAGACGTGGACCATTCATTTTCTGAGGTTCCTTCTTAATGGAGGGGCCCTCTTGTACACTTCTCTCCCCCCAAAAATGTTTTTTTTTTTTTTCTCGGAAAAAAACAAGAACAACAACAAGTAAGTGCTACTACTTGATGTACGATCAATCGCATGATCTATCTAAGTGTCCAACGAAAACAAAAATCAACAAAAAGAAAAATTATGAAAAATTCCGACCCGATTTTGGGTTAAAAAGGAGAGCCCCTTCGTTTCCGGGGAAACAAAAAGTGGTCGAAAAGTGTGACACCGTTATCATCGTTGCATGCGTTATTAGAGAACCCTGTTGCCGCGAGCCACGGGACGCCTCAGAACTATTCCAACACAAGCCTATTTCCGACAAGATGCGAGTCAATTCGCAGCACGATGCTATCGTTAATATTATTAGTCAAAAACAGATCGCTGCTACGATAGACTATATATATATATATATTTTTTTTTTCAAGTATGCGGGCTCGTAAACCCGAAGCCGTCAGGATTTCGTTTTTCTTTTTTGTTTAATTTTTTTCTCCAAAAAAACGAAACTTGTTGTGTGCCCTAGGTCACGGGATTCTTCATCGGGTAGTGCACCCCCCCCCCCCCCCCCCCCACCCCCCGACCCCCCATATCAGGTTTGGGAGAGATATATTTATATATACATATGGAGGTTCTCAAGCATGGAGCGTCGTAATAAAAAGGGTGTCCGCTTACGGCAGGCAGCATATATATGCGCCAAAAGGGCCCCCAATTATATAGTTCTAAGTACAGGCGTTGACCAAGACGCGTCTGCCAAATGTTTTCGCCGCGGCTTTTGCCTCCCCCCCCCCGAGGTGCCGAAGTCCGTCCTACGAGCGGTTCTTGGAAGGATGCAGTTCACCCTTGATACGACTCGCCGAGAACAGCTCACCGCGATTCGCGCTTGGTGCAGGTAATGTCTGCCTGGTTGGTTAAAACCCGACGTGCTCCGTCCCGGCATAGTGGACGTGCGAGGGTCTATGGTCATACGACTACGGCCATGCACAAACTGAGTACCCCCCGCCCCCACCTCCCCAAAAGCGGTGCTCCGTTTCGAGAGTTATGTGTGGCCAATGGTCCAATGACTAAGGCATGCAACAAATTAGTACGTTTCTGTCCCGCCCCCCCCCCAAACAAAAAACGTGCGCGCTTCGTTTGGTCCACTATTCTAATCACCATCAACCCCTAGGAACAGCGTAATGTCTTCCTTGCACAAAATACACATAGGCTATGTATGCAAGCTACGGGAGAGGTGCACTTTCATGTTTTTGATTCTCGTGAAGTTCCCCACTTTTTGAGGATTTCCACGTGCTTTATCCCAAAGCGTGCAGCCCGTGCAACCCGAGGAGATGAGCCAAAAAAATGTTCCTCTAGACCGAGCTATCCCACTGTAGCGGTGCAGAAGATTTTGGGAACTTTCTGAGCTCCTGACTTGAGGAGAGATTTGATATTTCACCCGAACCATGACGTCATGAGGTCGAAGTCATTCGTTTGCGCAACAAGATTAAGCTTCCATGCCTTAGTGTCCTTTAGTCCTATGAAAAAATTAATACTCGTGAAGTTACTGGTTGAATGACTGACCGTTCGTTCCTCACTTGAGTAACTCAATCAGAAAATGGTATACCGTTTTCTGGCTAAAAAACTGCAACCCCTATGTATGGTTACCGTGGGGTGACCCTGCATAGCAGCCACAGAACAAGCCGTTGCAGAACAAGGACGACCTCGAGATAAGTCGGACCATCCGAGATGAGGGGCCTCGCCTTTCGTCAGCACAAACACCTTTAGTCGTCGAATAGTTAACACCTTTAGTCGTCGAATAGTTAGTGCCACCTCTCTATTGGCGTCCGCGTAGAACGATCAGTTGGATTCGGGAGACTGTTGAGAAATCTCGCGACTAACCGGAAGTGTCCCGACCGCTATCGTCTAACGTCTACGTTCGACGAAAAAACGCGCCCGTCTGATCCGTCGTTTTTTGCTTGTCGCACAATTACGCGAAAAAATGCTGAATCCCCGGATGCCACGCTTTCCTGTGCAGGTCCTGTTATCTAGCAACTGCCGACCCCCAGGAACGTGTCTCCCTCGCATTTACAGCCGTTGACGTAGAAGGACCCATCAGGTTCAAGACTTATCGTCTCGCCCGACAGAAGGCGGAACTGGTAGGACTGGTTCTCTGGAAAGCCCATGACCTCCTGCAAAAGACACAAAAACAACAAAAACGCGGCACACGCGAACGGAAGGCAGCGCGGTTCGAACGGACGCGGCGTCTGGTCGCTTGATCTTATTGTTGTTGTCGTTGTTGATTTGTTAAAATCAAAAATTATACCTTCACGTTCCGGCTGAACCCGAAAAAGATACGTTCGCCCTCAGCGACCTTCAGGACAAGCCGTGAGTCCAGTCACAGGTGTCTTCCTTTCTCCCTTTCGGTACGAGCCTTCAGTTTAATTGGGCCTGCATGCGGTTAGGCGTTCATCCCCATTTTTCCGCTTTTTTCGTATGCTCGTCGGTTCGCATCGAATCTAGGAGTCGCCCTGCGGCAGCCCCTCCACCTTTTCCTCAACGAAGTCGCCGGTTTGGAACCCAACTTCCGGCCGTATCTCTCGAAAATCGGTGCCTCTTGCCCCCCCAACGTCATCGTTCGATATGACTTTCTTTGCAAACAAGAAAGTACGTAAAGATTTTTTTATTCATAGCATCCTTCCTCGTATCGAGAAGGCATGAAACGTTCGTTAAACAAAACCGCCGGTTTGGGGGCGGGGGGGGGGGGCTATCGTAGAATCAGTCCTAAAAAAACTCACGCTCTCGGCACCCTGGGCATGTCAATTTTGTAAGGCAGAGTCCCATGCGGGGTTCACACCTACGTCACCGACCTCAAGGGTTACTACCCGGGGCTTGGTACACGTGCAGACGACGCGCGCTACGATAGAGGCACCTAGCAGTTTTCGTCCGGAACGTTTTCTGAACGGCGGGGCTCATTAACCCAAAATCGTCCGAAAAAAAACGTCGTTTCTTTTTTTGCATATGGGATTTGCTCATCCGGTACATGCATAATAGTTCAGTTTTATTTTTCTCCGAAATAATTTTTTTGGGAGAGGTCTTAAGCTCCCAGTATTGAGCAACCTAAGAAAAAAAGTGGTGCACCTCAGAGACACGTCCTACGTCAGACGCACGGTGGAGGAGTGTGCGCCGTTCGGTTCTGATGTCCCTCGCTTCAGGAGCTTAAGATCTCGCCCCCGAAAAACAATTGGGAGAAAAATGTAGCTGTAACAACTGGATTCAAAATTCCATTAGCCTATCTATGGGTATAATAACGAAAACCATGCAAAATATAGCACTTCACGAGAGTATCCTACTACTACTATAGGAGCCCCGCCCGCGGCCAAGAGTCCTACTATTATATCGGAGCCCGCGGCCGTCGTTCAGAAACCCCTTCAGACGAAAAGCGCCACCTCCTGTCGTAGGACGGGTCCTCTGTATTCCTCACTCACCAACGTATTTTGAGTAAACTGAAAAAAAGCCTAGACTAACCCCAATGACATAATAATCTAGTCCACATTAAAGTCGAGTGTTGAAAAACAAGAACCGTAGCGGCGCATTCCGAGGATTGTTTTGCGGAAGCTGTTTTTTTCACAAGGTGCTTCGTACCTCTACGACAGCATGATAGCCCTAAACTCCTCAGAGAAAGAACTTGTGCGACGCATTCTGTCCTCGTACAGGTAGTAGCGGTGCACCAAGTTTTTCTTTGGGCTGTTTAGTGATACCAGGTAAGTGTAATTCTATTCTGGTCCTCCGTCAATGCAGCGTGTAGATACCGTTCCGAGAGGTAGAGTCATCCCGCGCTCGGGTTTGCTCTTTTCCTGCCTGACGTTACTCCTCAACCATGCATGGAACTATGGGCTATTGATCTAGTAGTAGTATTAGTGGTAGTAGCAGTAGTAGTAGTAGTAGTAGCAGCAGTAGTAGTATTCGTGGTAGTAGCAGTAGTAGCAGTAGCATTATTAGTAGTAGTAGCAGTAGTAGTAGTAGCAGTAGTAGCAGTAGTAGCAGCAGTAGTAGTAGTATTATCGCCGCACATTCCACGACAGAGGTAGGTATCACTTTCGGTCTGAATATGAACCCGAGTGACGGGGCTTAACCGTCGGAAAATGAACAAATAATAGGACATTTCTGTTTTGTTCTGATTCACCGTTCTGTTCCTAGGATTATTCATCCGGTAGAGAGACATCAGTTTCATTTTCCTCCCAAATCAGTTTTTCGGGAGAGGTCTCAAGCTCTCCAATTGAAGAACCCCAGAAAAAAAAAGCGGCGCGCCCCTCTATGACCGTGGCACGCGTCTGTTATAGCGTTTACCCGGGTATTGTGGTTATGGACTATAGCGCATCGAAGTGTAGGTCGGAATGCGCGAACGATTCTTCCAAATAAGGTTTTCGGAGACGCGCCCCTCTATGACCGTGGCACGCGTCTGTTATAGCGTTTACCCGGGTACTGTGGTTTGGGACTATAGCGCATCGAAGTGTAGGTCGGAATGCGCGACCGACTCTTCTTCCAAAGCAGGTTTTTGGAGAGGTCTTAAGCTCTCGAATCAAGGAGCCTCAGAAAAAAAGCGGCGTCCCTCTATCGTAGCACGCGTCTATCATTATAGCTTTGCCCGGGTTTTTGTCGTTTGTTTGGGACTATAGCGCATGGAAGCGTTTATCGGATTTCGAGGGCAAACGAATTTCTTCTCGAAGTCACGTGTTCGCGTGGAATATACCATTGTGTTGACCCCCTCATCATACTAGGAGCCCGGAAAACTCTTAGAAACTTTTTCACCCCTCTGTCGTGTGGAATGACTCTTCCCTACCACGTCACGCGGCACATTTTCCCTACATTTTCCCTACATTTTTCCTTGGGAGAGGGTGCCGGTTGCTCGAGGAGTAAATTGAAAGAGGGCAAAGTTTTTTTCCATGAACTGACACATACATGGCCTCGGCATAAGTTCGTTAATCGTTCGAATAATGTTGATGGCATCCCGACCATTTTGGGGGTAAGGAGCTCCACCGTTCAGAACATAATTTATATAGCTACAATTTCTCGTGCCTCTATCGTAGCACGAGTAGCCCCGAACAGTCGCCCCGAACCGTCCGATGGTTCCGTGCACCGCATGTGTTTCTTCTCTAAGTCCGAGTATCTCACCTATGACTCTCTGCCAACCATTCAGCGACTTGCCTTCCCCGCATCTTTTCCTTTTAGCTATACCCTCTATCCCTATGCCCCTCATCAATGGTCCATCCCCAGGCCATTGGCCGCACTCCTTCATTGAAGAGCGTTGAGCACGACACCCCAAACGGCGGCTGTTTTGAAAACAAAATGGAAGTTCTGTGACCGGATCAACAGTCCCACGACCTACAGTGCGTACACCGCGAATGATCGGGAGATAAACAAGAACATGGTACAGAGTAGGGCGGTTGGATTCATATGGCGTGTGTACGAACGTCTGGCTCGGCGAACCAGCCCGGCGACTGCGTTATATAACCAGTTGGGTATGCTAGGACGTTCCTCAGCCATACCTCCGATTTGCGACGTCTGTTCTGAAACCGACCCGCAGCTGTCAGCTTTGTACTCTCGCTCTGACCCGGACCCTCCGACACATATATCAGCTATCCCTACTACTACTACTGACGACGCATGCTGCGATCTAGAGGTAGCACTTTTCGTCTGAAATGGTGTTTGAATGACGGGGCTCCTTAATGTTAAGGTGTTAGTGGGGTATTAGTCCGTTTGACCACTTGCGAAAGGTTAACCAATAGCTTACCCAAACTAAGCCTTTTAACACTCTCCCCCCCTGAAACGGCGGGGTAGCAGGTCGGCCGGATATTCGGGCGGACCTGTCACATTCCAAGCCGTTTCATTTCCTGGGTATACCGGAGAGAGTATATTTCAAGTTCGACTTGGGGAAAGTCTGAAAAAGTTTATTATGGCGGATGTGGGATTCGAACCTACGACCCAAAAAACCCACGGTCTATCGATGACGCCATTTGTTAAGGTATGGGTGGGGTGTTAGTCCGCTTGACCACTTCCGAAAGGTTAACCAACAGCTTACCCAAACTAAGCGTTATAACACACTTACTTCTACATTGACCCGAAATCGTCGGAAATAGGCGAAACAGTTTTTTCGCATGATTCTCGGTGTGTACCCTGGCTACGTGCTATTTCATCCGGTACATCGTAGCAGTTTTTAGTTTTCTCCAAAAAATCCGTTTTTGCCTTCGAGAGGTATTAATCTCTCCCAAATTGAGGGGTTCTAGATATTAGAAAAAAAGTGGTTTATCTAGACGATATCGTAGCACGCGACTACTGCAATCGCCGCCTTCAGGGTGTAGCCCCACTCAGGGAGGTTGCGGGTTTCGGACGAAACGTTTCTGAGCGGCCAATTTTAGTCGGTCATCTTTGGAAAATGTCTCAATTCGCGTCTTCTTCAACGTATCAATAATATGTAGACCATCGGATTGTCTTTGGTCGGGTCCGCACTTTCCTGTTTGCTCAACTTTTGTTGTTCGGGTATGGTAAGGTATAGACTAACTAATATTTTTGTTTTCTAGATTTCCGGGACTCTTTCACCTGATGATTGATGTGATATCGTCGGAATAAATTGCCGTTCTTGTTTTTCGATAGTAATGTGATTCGCTTTCAATCAACTAGTGGGCGCCGTTATATTAAATAATAACACCCCATTCGTTTTCCATGAGTTATAATTAATGGCGAGCCACACGGGATTGTTCGTCCGGTTGCACTATTATAATTTATGTCAACGCTTGGGTTCGGGTACGGTACACCTACAAGAGGCGCAGGACACATTGCTACGGTCTGAAGGTGTGTCAAGAAGGTCGTGACCTGAGCAGCTTATAGGCCTCGGCCACACACTGATTGGCGAAAGAAAATGCGACACCCACCTTCGAACACTCCCATGGCCTATTCTATTACAACAAAAACCATTGAAAAAAACACACACAAAATTAGGACAACGGTTGGGTAAAGGAGGAATCCCCCTTTCATTCCGGAACCGTCTGAGACCAAACCACTACCTCTATCCTAGCGAGCGCGCCCTCAAGCCGGGCCTGAAGCGAGCAGCCCCAGAATCAATTGGCTGCAGCCTTCCCGTATTATTGGACCAGGGTAGCGGCAAGTGCTATTTAGACCAAGCGGCTACGGTCGGGGGTGCACAACCATTGTAGATCAACCATTAGATTTTGATATTTTGGCACACGACGAGTGCCTCGGCCGTGCCTCACGCGGACAATCAAGCTACTTTGTTTGGGCGGGTTTTTCGGCGCAGCGTAGCGCTCTCTCCCCCCATTTTTAGTGCCGGGTTTTTCGTAACTGCTCGCACGAGTGACTCCATACCCTCACATAGAAAACACACCCTTGCGCGTTTGTTTTGGGCGCAGCGTAGCTTACTTTTCCACCACTGTGGATTAAAATCGCGGAGGCACAACAGCGCCCAAGCTTCGGACCGCAAAGGGACAGGGGGGTTACTCTCCGGAGTGACTCGGAGCCACTGGAAGTAAATGGTCCCAATGGTGACCGCCTTCCCGTAGCCTTTTGGTAGTACTGCGCTATTAATAGTAGCATATGTGATGGCGTCGTCCGTAGAGGACCGAAATCCGTAATACTACCCCTTTGAGATAGGACGGCTCTGGTATGCTCTGGCATCCTCCTATTGTGTCGGGGTACTGCAGTGTTCCATCGGTAATGCCGGTTGAGATGTGCTCGGCGGCCGCGCTATAAACTGCGCCTGCCTGTGGAATTGCTTGCCACACGTGCAGGGGAACAACCAGCAGTGACAGTGTACAGAGTAGAACCTGGTCGTCGCTATTCCAGTACAGGAATTGCCGGCTGGCCCTTACCGACGCTACACAGGGACCGCTAGTGGTGCTACGGTAGTGTACTTCTGGAACGCATGACTACGACAGAGGTGTGGCACGCTTTAACCTGAAACGTGTTCCGAATGACTCCAAGTCATCCGAATTTATTGCGACGGTTTCCACCGTATACCCGTTGACGTCGACGCGTCCTATGGTGGATGCAGGACTAAAGACACGGTGCCCTAATTTTCGATGCGGGGTTTGGGCCACCGCCCGGATGTCTCTGTATCTCACGGCAAAAGTATCTTCAGGCCATTTGGTTGGCGCAGCATAGCTTTGCATTCATTGCCGATGGACAATGGACACATTCTATGATAGAGGTGCACCGGGTGGGGGGCGGGGGCGGTAGATAGATATAAGGCATGATAGGTGCTCACAGACATTTTATTAAAATATTTGAAGGACGTCGGGCGTGAGTTCGGCGAATTTCGGGTCAACACTCATCTTTGCAAGCTGCGTTGTTGGTACTTGTAATGTACTATGTGGGTGAGTTTTTTTCTTAATGGGAGGGGTCTTATTCTTTTTGAATATATAGTTTTATGTTGAACGAACGTAGTATGCGAACATTTTGAGTTAATTGGCAACATTCCAAATACTCTTTGGAGGTAAAGTATTGGTTTTTCTTTAGAGCATTGATTGGGTACTGAGATTTAGCGATTTTTCGCATTAAAATAACTATTTTTGCCCCTGGATTTGAACCGTACAAACTACTTGGCAGATAAAATATTGGTTGTTCTTGGGAGCGTTTGACAAATATATTTGAGATAATTTCGTTTTGATTCCACCATCGAATTTTGCTCTCGACCGAGAGAGTGTATTACGTGGAGATATGATATACCAGGTAGGCTGTAGGCTGTTTGTGGGAGCTTTTGATAACGGTATTTGTGATTTTCCATTTTCCTTTCGGTGTTGAATCCCTGATGATGGACGATATGGCGTTTATCATGAGCAGGCAGTATGCCATTCGGGTATTTCTGGAGGTATTTTTGATGGTTGAATTTGCAGGAGGCCAACGACACATTTTCATAACCCATCCTGCTGGTTACTATTGCTGCATTGGTTCAATATGTTAGTTTCCAGCACGTGGAGAATCATGGGATTTGAGGAGGGCAGCGGTTTGGTAAACTAACCAGGGTCAGCCCCGCGCAATCACTTCTATATGGCATTCTTTAAGCAGCCCATTAGCGAGAATCAACTGAGCCAAATCGTTTTGTTTATTATGTACTGTCAACCAGGTCTATGGTTATCCTATCATCTTGAGAATCCTGGGATTTGGGGATGGCACCGTTTTGGTACACTACCCAGGGCCAGCCAGCCCTGCGCAATCAGTCTAAATTGCATATTCAAAACAGCCCATTAGTGAGAACCAACTGAGCCAAATCGTTTAGTATATATCCTGCAAGCTAGGTCGATGCGCTCGATCCTAATCTACTCAGCGATTTCCGGTTGATGACCGTGGACGACACGTCGGTCCCTAGTTGCGGCGCTGAGTATTGATTACTGGGAGGATTTTGGAGTACAAGCCTGTATTATTTGGATGCCTGTTGTGCTTGATTACGACACCGACACTCGCTCTGTCCCTATTTCATTGAGCTCATGACAGTTTTTATCGGAAAGTCTGAGTGTTGGTTACCGGGATGATGTTGAAGACGGTGCCCTTAGACTTTGTTTCAATTTGAAGATTCCGCTTTTGAGCTTGCATTAGTCTATATGGAATGAGCTTTGTCATCACTGTTGTAACGAGCAGAGGGGATGTAAGGATTCACTATGTTGTGCTCGTATCAATCTCTGATGTCCCACGTGTATGATTTCATTGAATCTACCGTGAGATGGTAGAGTAGAACAATTGGTATTATTGGCGATCCCAATCTTCGATGTATTCGAGTTGAGCCCCGTTTGGTCCAGTTCACTGTCCAAGTGCACTTTCAGTCGTTGTTAGTTTGTGGTGATCTTTCAGTGCGAGTTGGTGTGTATTTGTCATCTTCTGGTCTACTTTGGCGTACGCTACTTTTATGCAAGTATATATTTCTACCTTTCTTCTCTTCTCCGCCTGATGGCGGCTCGTCGGGTATCGAGAGCCATTTCCGCGTGAGCCACCCTACACCAGGCATCTGATAGTCGACCTGTAGGATTGACTATTGCTCGTATCAATGTCTGATATGTGTAACTGTAAAGTACCTTCGAAGATGATTACATGATAATTCATGTTCAGGGAGTTGAAACGTGTGATTGGCATGTCGGAAGAAATGTGAATTTTGCAGCCGGTTTGGCACTTCTTTGGGCGAAGAGCACGATAATAGGGATCACTTTTACGACATACTTGCCAGGGCCCATCGACGGCTCCCACCTGCATAAGCTCAACCTCATGATGATCTAGGCAACTCCGTTTACGAAGTGCCCCAACACACCCTTATCGTTAAGGGGTTCCCCCCTTGAGGAGCCGTATACCCCGCCCATACCACTGATTTTGAGAAAAAATGAAATCGCAGCCCGAAAGACAATGCATGGTCCAGTCATATCGCATTAACCCCCCCCCCCCCGCAAGCTCGAGACCACAAATGGAACAAAGACCATCAATAAAAGAGGCCCAAAACGTGACCCTCCGTCATGTAGGCTCGGTCCCGAAGCTGAGACGTTATGAAGGACTGGTTATACAATTTTCTTTAGCGAACGTTTCATCAATCATCATGGCTACTCGACAAGAGGAAGGGCGCTACGAAACACAACTATTCGCGCTTTTTTTGTCTGCAAAGGGATATCGAACGATCACGTCGGATTGACAAGGGGTGCCATATATTTCAGGAGATACGGCCCGAAGCTGATTTCAACACCGGCGATGTCGTTAAAGAAAAGTAGGAGGTGCTATCGTAGAACGACTCGACTGTTTTGTGTTTTTTGCTGAACGACGGGGGGGGGGGCGGGTCCTTAAAATAGAAGCGCCTGAATGCCATTTTCCTTTTGCAATATGATAATGTTTTGTAGACTTAGGCCAAACGTTATCGTACCACTTTGTTGCTCTTTTTTCTTCCCGACATTTATTTCGCCAACCAAAGATCAAGGCAGTGCAACAGCAGCGCCTATGGCCAAAACAACATAGTACTCGTATGTATTCAAAATATGGTCCGTATCGTTATCGTATACGGTACCCGGTGTACGTCATACGTACATATTATACGTATCGTTCGCGTATATAGTGCCAGGCATATGTTATCGTATATTTTTGCATAACAATAAAAAGAGGCAACAAGAAAATGGCGTATTGTGGCTGGCACCATCTCAGGGGTCAGATAGTGGCGAGACACCTCATTTTGTTGGATTTTCCAATCTTGGGAACATAGTGGGCCAACTTTAGTCTCCATACGAGGGGTACACCCATCTTCTTTGGCACTATGTTGCTGATAAGATTATGAACGAGCAACAAAGTGGTACGATAACGTTTGGTCTTACTATTGATATTATTAGCCAGGCCTTGGGTGTGTTCATCACCTGGCTGCCCTTTCGGTTCACTTAAAAAAATATCGCTTTTTGGGTGAGGTAAAAAAGAAGAAGAAAAGGCTCCTCAAACGCGAGGGACCCCGAACAGAAAGAAAATGGGTCACTATCTCCTACCGTGGCATGATGATTAGACCTACTGGATACTTATGGTTGGTGCCAGGTATTGAGGTGTATTTACCTGCTGGAGCATCCTTACGCCGATGATCTCCCCGAGCACCAGCCCTTCCTGGCTGTCAAAACGGTAGTGAACTCCGCACATCTGCCTGTTGAACCATGCACGACATCATCATCAGCAAAACGAATCAGCAGCAACGGACATAGATCATCGGGGTCACATTTCCACTTACCCAAAGAATATAAAAAATATATATATCGTGAAAATATTGACGCACTTTAACCTCACACCCACAAATCTATACATACGCCGCCGTCAGGCCCTCAGTCCCAAGGATTTTTCGAAACAAAAAGCGCAGCGCACCATTCTCTCGCAACGCCGAAGGCAAAAGCATCGCCCCATTTTAAGGGAGCAAGATACTTGGAAGCATTATACGAAGACGGTCTTTTGGGGCTTTACGCGCGCGGGTTAAACCACAAAGAAAGGTTCAACGTACTACTGTTACTGTAGAGGCTACCTCTCTGCAGTGCTCGTCCGCTTGAAAATACTACCGCCTTCGAAAGCTTACTGTAATGTTGCAGTGCTGTGGCGCCTCGACCTGGCACGATATCGGGCGGTGGGGTTGTCCGAATCGACCTTACCGCGAGAACGGACGCGTGGTGTGTTCACCCGATCGGTGGTCCTCTCTTTGCCGTGACGCCCAGTATCATCGTATATAACACACACCTACCTGAAGCACGGGAGGCTTTGGAGGTTGCGCCCCGTGGCAGGAACGCCCCGTCCTCGAAGAAATCAAACATTTTTTGTACCTACCTGGTAATCCAATTAAAATTTCTTCAACGTCACTTTACTGACTGCCAATTTTTCGGTAACGAAATCGCAGGTTTTGAAACCAGCTCCCGGTCGTATCTCCTGAAACACGGTGCTCCTTGCCGTCGCGACTGATGGGAAAACCCATGCTCAGGGTCGGCTTGCTCGCGTGGGCCACCTCATGCGGGGGCCTTGGTTGCGCGGTGGCAGCTGATAAAAGAGAAGTCCCAGACGTTGATTAATATGTAGAAAATCCATTATATTATTGTTGCGTATCCGCGTATATTATCACAATGAAGACATGGGATGAGTCAAGATCGGCCAGAAGTCGCCCACAAATGAGGGCCAAAAACTGGACCAAAACAAGACTGACATAAAGGGCGTACCTCATCGGAATCAACCCAGAATTAAACATACCGTAGAAGGCATGTTTCCAGCGGGGTGGCTGACATTCTGACAACACACCACCATCCAATAGAAAACACTCATTTCCCAATACCATATATCCTATATCGCTCGAATATACGTGAACCATGAATCTTGTGTCCGTAGATTACAAAACTATACGGCTCATCGGGCAGGCTGCAAGTACTAGATCTTTTAGCGACGCCATCGCGACGCCACCGCTCGATAGTTCGTTGCGTACAAAAAATAGATGAAGATGTTTTCATTCACAGCAACCTACCGTGTGTCGAACAGCCATGAAACGTTCATTAAAATCACATCGCTGCTTTTTAGATTTGGGGGAGAGCATAGTAGAATCAGCTTTTACACTCCTTCAATACAACAGTAGAATTTTCCCACTAACTTCATGTATGTTCGTCCCCAAAACCATGGCTGGGTTCCGTGTAAACGAGTTCAGCCGTTCAAGCGCCAGGGAAGTAAGGAAGGCTAATGCCCTGAAGCCTTTGCCCCCGGTCCTGCCCACCTCAATACGCATCACCGATGTGCTGCTGCATCCCGTCCTGCCGTGTTCATTCACTGGCGTTCCCGCGAGCGCGGCAGCGGGTGAATCGTTTGTCAGTCGCGCTGACTGGCGGTGTCGACCACGTACGACTATGCTACATGGTACGCAATTGTTTTCGTGGTCACGTTTGAAGCTCGGATTACGATAAACGTTTTTGGTTCTTCATCTGGGATGTATATTGAGGTACGAGAACACGGTAAAGCCTACTGAAGAATCCACTTTTTGTTTTGTTTGAATCCTCTGGCGGAAGGCAAAAAAGCAAAACTTAATCTCACCACGCTTTCACGTATTTTTCATACCTTTCGATTGTCAATTAAACTCAATTGCACTCGCAACCCAACGCAAGCTGGTGTATCATTCAGTTCCCGCGGTAGCGACAGCGCGAGATTACCCTGCCTGCCGGCGGTCACCGTCACCACTCCAGCAGCGCAAGCCACCGTTGTATACGGATGGTATGCGTGGGGTATTTCGACCCGACTTGACCCCTCGGAATCATTGGGTTCGCTGGAGATAGCTACTGGGAAAGTCATCCCTCCGGGAAGTTGTGTGACTTGCGCAAGCTCACGTCCCTACTACTGACCCACCCTGCCATGAGAAAAAAGCCTTCCGCAGGACTTGATCTACAGTCTATACGGTCAACGACGCCTGCTACGATAAAGACAGACACGTTTCGTCTGAAATGGACCAGTTTTTGAATGACGGGGCTCCTTAACCCAAACATCGTCAGAAATGGGCTCTTTTTGCGTGATTCTATTGTTGTGTACCTAGGCCGAGGGAGTTTTCGTCTGGTACATGATACGAGCAGTTTTATTTTTGGAATTGTCCGAATCAGTTTTTGGGAGAGGCCTTAAGCTCCCAAAGTTGAGGAATCTCAGAAAAAAAGTGGTGAACCTCTATTATCGTAGCACGCTTCAAAACCTACCTACTCGGGCGTTGGTCCGTGGTCTACGTTTACGACTTCAAGCTGCTAATCCTCTAGTCTATAGAGAGCATTCTGTGAATTTCCGGGGCGCAGGCCAGTGACCATGTCTCGGGGTGGTATATCGAGGTGTTACAGTCATTTTTGTGCGTTGATCTGAAGGATATTGTTCGTCTTGTTCATCAATTAATCACTGGCGCCTGTGTCGCACGACATCTATCTGAGGTGCATTACTTTTGAAGATACGGTACTGGTAGACTGGTCGTTGGTTGGCTTTTACATGTCAAACCAAGTAAACATAAAGTAGCCGTGAAGTGTAGCCGCGCTTTCTAGCCCCTTATGGTTGACGTGTACGATAATGACGTACCAGTGAAACTGACCGTCAAAGCCACCATCGCTTGTTTTTGTGTACCTGCCAAAGGCGATGTTCACGGCCATCTTGTTGATCTCCCCCTCGTACGTGAGACAGTTTTCGCCGGTGTAGGGAAGAAGCTCCTGACCGTCGTCGTCCGGATACACGGGATTCTTGAAGCATGAGGCGCCTCGCTCCAAGCCTACATGAGCCTGCGGATTGTTTTCGGGGGTGAGAAGGTTTATGAACATGTGACAAGTCATATACCTAATTTTGGGGTGCGTGCTGGCACAAAACGCGTGCTACGATTTAGCGCTGTAGCATTTTCTTGTTTATGCTTTCCTGAGCGACGGGGCTCCTTACAGCCGCCCCTAACGAACGCAATAAAATCGGTAATTATCACAAAAAAATGATGTAACGAATACTTTACTTTTTGACGTTCGCAAAGGTCACGTTTTCACAAATACAATATCACGCTTGTAGTTGCCCGGAATCCTCTGACATCAACTTTTCATGGGCAGTGTCAAACCGATTCACAATCCGGATTCCTGAAAAGTACCACGATTTGTGGCGAACGTGTGTACGTGTGTCACTTTTGTTTTTGTCACGATTCTTGACACTTTTGGGGCTTTCTAAGGAACGACCCTTTAACTCAACTCAACGTCAGTATCTCGTTCTCACTTCCTTTACACGCACGTACATATTTACCTTATATTGCCTGCTCACAATTCGACGCGAGTCAACGAGGGACGACAATGCTGAACATCTTCAGGTAAATATTGAACGCACGAACCGTAGTGGAGACGGGGTCGAAGAGCCTGTTTCGTGACGTTGGTTCTGAGTCTCTACTGGGCAGGAGCGTGGGAGTACGCAGTGCGAGGGCAAAACATGTGACAAAGAGGAAAAATAAAACCATTTACGCCTCATGGGACTTGTTAACTCGCTTGACTATGATCACCAAGACGCAGTCTTCGATAAACCAAAACGCTCGTTGGTCGTTCGTGCTGCGACGACGAGCTGCAGAAGAAGAAGGAGAAGAAGAAGAAGATGTTGTCGGGGACTCCGAGCCAGGTATAGACTAGGTTAAATGTGATCAACAGTGAAACCAGACAGGGACCATATTGATGGTGAAGAGTGATCCCATGGGTGCGAGACGCGTGGTGCGCTCGTCGCGTGACCAAACATATGACCAAGCACCACCATGACCCGCGTTGTTGAATCTAACTTGCAGACTCCAGCTATCTTTATTCCGATCCCTAATAGTCCTTGAATGACATATATATCGTTTCCACCGGACAAGGGCATCACCATCATGTTTACCTGTCACACGAGACATGATAGCGGGTGCTATGCCTTGTGGCATGCGTCGTATAGTTGCCTTACAGCAATGCGCATCCAGCAAATAACCTACCGCTGCGGTGCTAAATATGCATTCTACCGCATGTGTCAGGTAGTCCGTGTCACCACGCACAAAGCGACGAAGATAGTTACTGAGAAGTGTGACCGCTAAGATCGTTCATCAATATCGCGTAGCACTTTCTATTTTGTCTTTTAACCGAAGTTTTGGGTGGAAGATGTCGAGCTTCACAAGCGAGGAACCTTTGGCATGAGTCCCAGTATATATTATAAAAATTAAAATACACTCCAGCTGTGAGATCGAAGATTTCGTCGAAACTCATCTTTGCAAGCTGTGTGTGATACTCCGATCGCGCGCATTACGAGTTGTGTGTCCTCATTAAGGATATAGGTCGGCGACTCCCCTTACAGCTACAGTGTAGCTATCAGGGTCAACAGGATGATTTTAGTCAGTCTGTGCGCGGAAACTATAAAACCCGTTTCTGAGGGGGACAAAATCTGACAGCTGTGAAGGCAAAGGGGGGGCCTGGTTTTGATCAAAAGCGAGCGGGTTTGGAGGGGGGCGGGGGGGGGGGGGGGGGGGGGGGGGGGCAGCTCGATATGTGCCTGGAAACTATACATTATTTCGAGGGGATAAATGTGACATTTTTTGGAAATAATACATCAGTTTATCGTGTATATTCTGGGGTAAGTCGTACAATCAGTGAGTAAAGAGAGGGTGGAGTGTTCGAGGGGGTGGGGTTGGGATGGGTTGGGGGGGGAGGGTGGGGGGTGGGGGCGGGGGCGGGGGGCGGGGGGGGGGGGGGAAAGGGCTTTAGGTGAGGGGTTTGTTATACGTATGGTGCTAGGTCTAGGCGAAGGTGCGGGTGATGGGGAAGAAAGGGGCGTTCGAGGCGGGGGGGGGGGGGACACAGCGGCATGGATGGCTCTCGAAAGATAATGAGGTGATATCCTGTGCGTGAAGTGTTTATTAATGTGGCGGATTTCGATATTTGGTGGGGCGTTTGAGTAAGGGAGAGCAAGAGGGGGGGGGGGGGGGGTGGGGAGATTTTTTAGGAGGTTTAGGTCACAAATAATATTCAAATACACTTCGGCTGTGAGATCAAAGATATGTATCAGCTTGTTATACGCGTGGTGCTAGGTCTAGGCGATCGTGCAGGTGGTCGGGAAAGAGGGGGCGTTGGAGGGGGGGGGGGGGGGGGGGGCGAAACACAGCGGCATGGATGGCTCTCGAAAGATAATGAGGTGATATCCTGAGCGTGAAGTGTTTGTTAATGTGGCGGATTTTGATATTTGGTGGGGCGTTTGAGTAAGGGAGAGCAAGAGGGGGGGGGGGGGGTTTAGGAGGTTTAGGTCACAAATAATATTCAAATACACTTCGGCTGTGAGATCAAAGATATGTAGCAGCTTGTTATACGCGTGGTGCTAGGTCTAGGCGATCGTGTAGGTGGTCGGAAAAGATATATACTGCCAGTATACATACCTCACCGGATATTCGACTTACAGGATTCACTTGATAAACTGATGCATTTCCTTTCTCACAGCTATCAGATTTTGTCCCCCTCAGAAACGGGTATTATAGTTTCCGCGCACAGACTGCCTAACATCACCCTGTTGACCCTGATAGCTACACTGTAGTTGCAAGGGGAGTCGCCGACCTATATCCTTAATGAGGACACACAACCCGTAATACGTGCGATCGGAGTATCACACACAGCTTGCAAAGATGAGTTTCGACAAAATATTCGATCTCACAGCTGGAGTGTATTTTAATTTTTGTAATATATATACATTGCCAGTATATGTTACTACCCGCAGCAGCTATATCGTCTACTGGTTGTGAGCCTGCCTGTACGTGCCGCCTATAGACCTGGTGCTCGAAGCGTCACTTTTCAGGAAGAGTGAAGGCTACGGTGGTATAGAGTAACATAGGGTGTCCTGTTTTCACTACCGGGTCTGAGCTACCATGCCATACCATATCATATCATATCATATCATATCATACCATATCATATCATATCATATCATATCATATCATACCATATCATATCATACCATACCATACCATATCATATCATATCATATCATATCATACGATCATATCATGCATACTATCATACTATCATATCATACATACTATCATATCATACATACTATCATATCATACATACTATCATATCATATCATATCATACCATACCATATCATTTCATATCATATCATATCATAAAAAATGAAAATACACTCCAGCTGTGAGGTCGAAGATTTCGTCGAAACTCATCTTTGCAAGCTGTGTGTGATACTCCGATCGCGCGTATTACGAGCTATAATATGATATCATCATATCATGCGACCATACCATGTGCATACTATCATACTATCATATCATAATACTGTCATATCATAATACTATCATATCATACATACTATCATACTATCATATCGCACTATTAATATCATACAATCATACTGTTATTGTTAATAGTATCATATCATTCATACATACTATCATACACTATCATACTATCATACTGTCAACACGTTACGCGATCGTTTGGCGCAGGGTAGCTAACCCTTCCACTGGGGATTCGTATCGAAAAATAATAACAGCACGAACACGCCTGTGGCCGTTGGGGAACAGAGAGGTCACTCGCGCGAGTGACCCCGAGCACCACCGCGAAAAGAAAGGCCACGAAAAGAACCCTCCCACCGTAGCATGTAGGTCCAATCGACACGCTCTGCCGGTATATCATTTGGACATAACACATAATGGAAGTTCCGGTAGTCGGTATGAGAGAGAGGATACAGGAATGAAACTGTTTTATTTGGTTCCTTTCCCGCGGCGCTCCCCAGGGGACGGGTTCTCAACAGCCGGAGGAGGGGGCACGCTCGACCGCGCCCCGCTTCGCTCGGCGTTTCTCGCTTTCGAGTAGTCTATATAGTGAAGTAGCCCAGTCTACTGATTGCTGAGGCATCCCGTAGTCTACGCTTCCGATAGAACCCGCCAGCGTGCAGCGATCGCTGGCTCAGGGGCCGTCACAAGTTGCCAGCGCGCAATCCAACTATTATTTCATAATCTAGTGGATCCTTACGAGGACTAATCGACCCGTGCTGTAACGTATCTGCATCAAATCTGGATCAGGTTTGTTTTGCCGGGTGGAATATTCGAGCGGCACAGCTCTTTCAAGAGCACATGTTTATCTCTGCCTCTGCCGGGGCCAGTCGTATGATGATGTGGCTGTCGCACAACGCATCAAAACGCTAACAACTTATCTGCATCATCTGGATCATGTTGGGTTCGCCGGTTCGAATATTCAAGCTCGGCACAGCTCTTGAGCTCGTGAGCACATATTTTTTTCTTCCTCTGGCGGGGCCAGTCGTATGATGATGTGGCTGTCGCACAACACCTCAAAACGGCTAACAATGTAAAATCTGGAGGATGACGTACATACGTGGTGATGTGCTCGAGACGTGAGAATTTTGTCGTTTGCGCGGTGTGCAGTATCGAGTTCGTTGCTACTGTAGCTGCAGAGGCTGTGTTGGCCTCTCCTCCCCGCGCGTGCCGACTGAATCTTAATGCTGTCAATCTTAGCGGTGCCATTCACTCGCTGCCTACTTGTGTAGTGCCGTGTGTATTGTGTAACTAGTGTAAGCAAGGACGCATATAACGGTCGAGGTGTGCACTTTTTTTGGCTCTGAGGATCCTCACTTTTGAGTGAGCCCTACATCGCACCCGACGCATGTTACCATTCGTCGAAGAGGTACAGCCCTTGTTTTATCATTTTATTTTCTGAACGACGGGACTCCTCAGCCCCAAATCGTTAGAAATAAGCCATTTAACTATACTAATTATAATAGCAAGATTTTCGTCATGTACCTAGACTGTGCGTGTTGTTTTTTTCATCCGGTACGTATTGATAGCAGTTTTATTTTCCTCTAACTCAGTTTTTGGGAGAGAGAGGTCTTAAGCTCCCAAACCGGGGAACTTCAGCAAAACAGTGGTGTACCTCCATCGTGTAGCCCGACTCTGTGTACCATTTTTTGCTCTGAGGCTCCTCCCTTGTGGAGGCCTATTATACCCAAAGGAGCTGAATGTGGGAGAAAATTAACTAAAGACGCGTGCTACGACAGAGGTGCACCCAGTTTCTTTTCTTCTGAAATTGCACAACTTCGGAGCTTAAGACCTCTCCCAACAACTAACTGTTCTGTCTTGAGAAAAAAGCAAGACCGGTACTCCGGATAAAAACTCCCATGGGGCCTAGGTATGGAACGAGAACCATCATGCAAAAACTAAGGGGGGCGTATTTTCCGGCGATTTTGGGTTAAGGAGCCCCGTCATTCAAAAGCCATTTCAGACCAAAACTGCTAACCTCTATCGTACGATGGCGTGCGTCCGAAGCTGCCCCACGAGTTATCCCAAGGCCTGCTTGAGTACAGGCCTGCAAACGAAACATGTTGCCACTTAATTATCTCGAATGGCATTTTTTTTTTCCCGATGATTTGGGGGTTAAGCGGCCCCGTCGTTCGGAATCCCCGATGATGCCTCTAGACTATGCCTCTATTGTACCACGCGTCCCAGTGGGTACTGTACAACTATACAATATATAATGGTATAGACTACACTTGTGCTGAGGGCCAATTCCAACAGTCATGCTTCCGCGGCAAAACGCGGGGGAGCGAATAGCACCTTTCAACCAATTCACCCCCCGTACTTGTTGTATCCGCCCCCCCGGCGGGTTCCTCCCAAGCTAAACGCGCATCAAGGAAGATATACGGACAATGTCCCGCTCGACCACTCTTCTGCTTCGACATGATAAAACCACATGTTTTGATTATCAAAACACAGCAGATATATATGATGTCATAATCACGGATAGACCAAGGCTCGAACTCAAACAGAGCCGGTTCGATCATCTCCAGAACGTGGATCAACGGGGTGGAGGTTTGTCGAAGAACATCAACGCAGGGCCCTCGTTCGGTTCAGTCGCCCCAATAATATACCAGGTATTACTTTAGCTGAAACACTGTTTTTTTTTTTCCTACGGGCGAATGCTACTACTGCAATATAGTGCTATTAACAGCACCTGTCTGGACCCAAACATACTCCCATTTCCTACTAATTAATCATAGGTACCAAACGAAATATTTTTATTAACTGCTGATCAAATATTTGGTTAAAGAACCCCGTCGTTCAGAAACAAACTCTACCAAAAATTGCTGCCACCTTTATCGTACCACAGGCAGCGCTGAGGGGCGACGGTGTGCGGTTGGAGGCCTGTACTGACCTTGAGCACCGTGGCGAAGGCCCCGTTCTGCACAGCGTGACCGGCGGGGTACGAAGGGTGCGCCGGCGACCCTTCCTTGACAGCCTGCCGGAATAAAACAGACAAGACAACGACACAACGAATTGTTCGTGTATACATATCTTTCACCAGGTACACGAACTACCCGGTAGGCGCTTAGATAGCATTGGTATTTTTCTTTTCGCCTCTAGCAACGAATAACGAGTGGAGGTGTAGCGTGTGTGCAACTCATTTCATGCGCAGCCAGAGCCATTGCCCCCTCGCATCCCCATAGTGCCGGGACGGAGCACATACGCCTTTTTCAGACCCACAGACAGGCATGTGGCGTGCACAAGCCCTCACCATAATCGAAGATATGATGAAGCTGAGCGGGAACGGCGACAGGAACGGCCGCGTGATGCCGTTACTACTGCTGTGCTGGGTCTACGAAATTCGTGGGGTAACTCGGATATATGTGATGTGTCTAGGTAGCTCTCCGTCGATCCAGCTGAAAGCAGTGAAAATTTGGGCCATGAATATCGCGGTACCCCACATACATGTTTCTGGGTAGTTCTTGCCCGGATGATCGTCACCTGAGGAGCCCAATATCTACCAACATGTAATATATCTAGTAGTGTCCCTTGTTTATTCGTTCAAGCTCTACACATACATGACAAAATCCAAGAATAGCTCGGGCGTATACCCATCAAAATACAAACAAAAAATCGCACTCCTCGCTTGTCTCGCTCAGTGTCTATCCGGGTTTCCGTCGAGGTGCGGAACGGGTACAGCAGCAGGGCGAGGGGCGTTGGAGCCGCCCCCCGAAGACGGCGCTCGAACGAAGCTATTTGACCTCGAGAATTCCAGTTCCTTCGAGAATCGCGTACTGAGGCCTAGACGAAAAACACTCCTGACCGAATCCCCCCAACATATAACAATGTAACATATATGTATGTAGTCTATATATGTATACATATATGTATACATATGTATATATATGTATATATGTGTATATGTGGTACATTCGTCGACGGTAGAGGCGCATCAATCTGTTTCTGCTGCGGCTTCTCACCTACCTTGAGATGAGCTCTACGCGCATGCCCCCACCGAGAAAAAGTACTCCTATACTATGAGAAAAATGTTAAGACCACAACTTTAGTTCCCGATCTCTCATGAACAGTCTCGTGTGCCTACTACTGCGTACATCAAGAAAACAAAACGCAAAGCCTATAAACGACGGGTCCAGCGATACTGGGTTAGGTTAAAGAGTCACGAAGAGACATCGGACGGACCCCCCCCCAACTAATTTTGTACGAAATCGCTGGTTTTGAAACGAGCTCCCGGCCGTATCTCTTGAATTTTTACGGTGGCCGCTATGCCACCCCGATGTCATCATCGTTCGATAGTCATTTGCAAACAAAGTTATGTATCAAGATATACATACGTTCAAGCATCCTTCCTCGTGTCGAGCAACCGTGAAACGTTCGTTAAATGTAATCGCTGTTTTTCTTCTGGAGGGGAAGGGGGAGGGGGGGGGGCGGCGGGCTATCGCAGATAATCAATCTTGCACTTGTTGTGGCCATCGTGTCTGGCCCGTTGGGCTATTCAACCGAGGAACACTCTACCAGCCAGGTTTTGTTAGGACGAAGGTACCGGAGCACCATACAAGTGCTGGGTGAAGTGCTCGACGAATGCCTTCGAGGTCATGTTCCGCGTGATGTTGAGATATTGAGCTCCTCTATGTTAGGAGCACAGAAACTTCTTAGAATCCGCCATACCCCTGCCAAGGGATGGCTCCGAAATAAATGCAAAACATATCCCCCCCCCAAAAAAAATTGCCCTCCCTCTAACGTAGCAGTGGCCCTATACCCTCCACCTCTAAAGCCTGTCCTCGAGATTATCTCAAACGCAAATCCCTGTTCTAGACACACGCTCATCAACGCCCACATCGCTGGATCCACGTTACTGCTAAGGAACGCTCTCACATCGAGCTGCGTTACGCCTGCCCCCAAAAGCTAATAATGTTAACGATAAAAGTGCAAACGTGCAAGCGTGCAACCCGGTGTAGACATTCCCATGGCCTCGGGATAAAACAAGTCGTGTGCTTTTCCACAGCCCATATTATCTCCGAATATGAGTAAGAATCAAAATTATTCGATAAAGCCTCAGTGGAGGAGGTCGTGGGCAGCGTGAAAACAAAATCTATTAACCAGATGTAATAGGAAACAAGTGGTGCCGCCCAATATCGTAGCACGCGTCAACTCAAAAACAATCTGCAGCAGGGGCCCCTATCACTTAAGCCATACCGCCGTATCTCTTTCTTTTTCGGGACTAAGGCCACCCCGGGTGTGTGGGTGGGGGGTATCTGCAGCAGGGGCCCCTATCACTTAAGCCATACCGCCGTATCTCTTTCTTTTTCGGGACTAAGGCCACCCCGGGTGTGTGGGTGGGGGGTATCTGCAGCAGGGGCCCCTATCACTTAAGCCATACCGCCGTATCTCTTTCTTTTTCGGGACTAAGGCCACCCCGGGTGTGTGGGTGGGGGGTATCTGCAGCAGGGGCCCCTATCACTTAAGCCATACCGCCGTATCTCTTTCTTTTTCGGGACTAAGGCCACCCCGGGTGTGTGGGTGGGGGGTATCTGCAGCAGGGGCCCCTATCACTTAAGCCATACCGCCGTATCTCTTTCTTTTTCGGGACTAAGGCCACCCCGGGTGTGTGGGTGGGGGGTTATGCCCCCATTTATTTTCACTACTAATTTGAAAGGGCTTGAGCCACACTCGCTTGAGACTCGTGCTACGATAGAGGGCTGCACTGCGTTTTTTCTTCAAGGTTCCTCAATTTGGCGGCTTTTCACGGGTCAGAATTTCGTTCACGGGCCGGGTCGGGTCAAGGTGACCTGCTCCGACCAGTGATTTTTCGGAAAAGTTCTTGACCCTGGACCCGTGCCGACCCGTGACATATGGAATACCTCCTGACCAGACCCGACTCTATCCGCGAGGTATTGAAAATATTCTTGACCCGACCCGCGGGCCTGGTCATGACCCGTGAACAGCCCTGCTGAACACCTCTCCCAAAAAAGCTGATTTAGAGAGAAAAATAAAACCGCTACAGTACACCGGGTGAAACAAAACCCTTGGCCTAGGTGCACAACTCGAACATCATCATGCGAGAATAGCAAGCCAATTCCCGAGGGCTTTGGGTTAAAGACTTCCGTTATTTTTCAGAAACTATTTCACACAATACCTAACTGCTATAGTCTAGACTAGACTAGACCTTTATCGTAGCAAGGCGTGTTTCCGAAGGTGACTCTGTACCTCAACGAACAAAATGCCTAGACTATGCACGAAAAAAACTGTTTGGTGCGGTCTAGCCTGCCATGCTCCATGATAAAGAGGGCTTCATATAGTAAACAGCGAAGAATACCAGTGAACGCGGATTTTACCGGCACATTGTACATTCACTAGAACGAAAATTCTTGAGACCGACGGAAGGGAATAACAGCGGAGTGACTCGCGCGACAGACCCCGACCCGCCTCTCAAAATGATACCCCCGCAAAATGACCCACACAATATAGCCTTGGTCATGAGGGCTTCGAAACTGAAAAACTAGCCAACACATGACTAGGCCGGAAGCTAGGCACCTGTACAAATCCATTGCGAGAGAAACGTAATGCATGATGTTCATGGTACTACAGCTTCATATTACACTGGTCTGCATATAGATGTTTGGGTTTCATCGTATATACGGAAGCATTCTTGATATGTGCGATTGAGGCTTTTGAGGTGGACCGCTTGCCCCTCGGTGAGGCCGTCGCGCTGATGATTTCGATGCTATCCGGGCTGTGATAGAATGACGTAGCCCGTGTAAATGGCCTAGGGTGAGTCTGTGACAACAGGGTACGGCTTACTCGTGGATGTGTCTGCGAGGGCCTGTGACAAAACGGTATGTCCCGCGTGGTAATATGTGGGCCTTTGACAATCAGGTACTGACTCCTGTGTGCGTTGGGTGATACCAGAGCATAATATACATTATTTTTCTATACGGCACAGGGGCAAGCCGCGCAACTACACAGCTTGCGTCATCTACAGCTATGTCCCCAAAACATCTTCGTTACCAATTCTGTCCCCAAAAAGTCTCCATTGGGATTCCGCGATTTATTTTCAAGAAGTTGAAAACTTTCAACGAAATCCTCCATCGCACAGCTGACGCGTCTCTTTTCATATCTACTTTATTTAGTACTAGACACAGCACATGAGTAGTTGTCGAGCGGGCTTAGCTTGGAAGCTGGTATCAAATGCGGCCGCTTGGGTGAGGCGATTGCTAGATCCTTCAAGTTAGAGCGGCCTCTCGCAAGGCATCGGTGTTCTTACCCCCTCACGCGCACCACGCCCCAACAGATTTTATTCGCGTCGTTTCCGGGTGAAACCTCGCGCCGTACTCCTGTGTATAAATGAGCCCCATCCGACACTAGAAAGGGGAGCCATCCCACGGTAGGGTTGCAGCATCAGAAAGTCCCTGAGCTCCTCACATGAGGAACTCAATATCTCACTCGAAAAATGACTTCAAAGGCATTCGTTCGCACAACCCGATTAAGCTTCTGTGCCTTAGTCCGAAAACGTAATATACTCGTGAAGTTACTTCGCTGACCGGCAGTTCCTGACATGAACAACTCAACCTTCCAGGGACTTTTTGTCGCAGAAAGTGCAGCCTCTATCGTGGGATGACTCAGGGGTGGAGCAGACGTTTCTGAGCTCATATCATGAACAGCTCAACATCTTACCCTATACACACGCATGACGCTTCAAAGACGTCCGTTCGTACATCGCGACCGAGTTTTTCTTTGCGGTATTTAATGGATCCAAAACAACAATACTCGCAGAAATAGCATCCTAAACGATTGTTCTACATTTTGAAGTATTAAGCCCAACCGGCAAAAAAAAACGCTTGCCCCAAAAGTGAATCCTACGGCGAGGATGGCTAGTATTTCGAGCTGTGTTGGAATCTTTATACCTTTTGTACGGGAGTGCGTGCGTACGTATGGCAAACACACGGATCAAATAGTAGTGGCGACTATTCTCGATTACCTGCGACAGAAGATACGTGCGTCCGAGTTCACCTCCGACTCCGTTCATCTCGGCATTCCGAGATGCCACTCTCTCTAGCAACTCGTCATTGTCCAGAATGGAGGAATCGAACTCCACGTCTAGGTGACCGTAGATGACGTTGTGGAGAGTGCCGGCGACAGCCTGTCTCATCCAACATTTCGGGCACCACACGAGCGAAAGAGGGGGGTGTGAAAAGGGGAGACCGCATACATACCTGGTCTCGAAACCAAGGTATACACATGAACTTCGAGGAACGGCTTAGGATGCATGTTACAAGTAGGCGTAGTATATTTTTTGGCTGTTTTTGCTGAGTACTGACGAGTCTCCTCCCCTCAACCCAAAAATCGCCGGAATTTCGATTTTTTTCTCGTAGCATATGTTTCGTTGTTTGTATACCTAGGCTATGGGATTGTTCATCAAAAACCAGCAAAAAATGTGCTAAGAAAACTATACAGATTCCCCCGTCAAGCGGCGACGAGGTAGCCCCCCCCCCAAAAACAATTGTGCAGGAGTCATCCCGCGGTCAGCTAGGTTTGCTTTTTTGTGGACCAAAATATTTCTGCTAGTAGTATGTTCGTGGTAACGCTCCTGTCCGGTTGAGCTCGTCAGGCGAGGAACTACCGGTCAGTCAAGTGAATTCTTAGGATGAGTATAACATGTTGTGAGGATGAGGGCATAAGTGCCCTTGGTCGGGTTTAACGAACAAACGACGTCGATGTCACGTTTCGGGTTAGATATTGAGTCTCTTCCTCAAGCTAGGAGCTCCAAAAATTCTTCAACTCTATGAAGGGTGAACTGCATCCTTCCAAGAACCGATCGTAAGACGGACCAGGGCACCTTGTGGAGCCTACTTTCTTGCTTATAGATGACAGCGCCAACGAGTTACTTTGTATTCTGGTGTGGACATTCTAGAGACAGCTATGGGCATTTTACTGCGTAACTGCCTCGTGGGTGCCTCGCTATATTCACACCACGTGATGCGATCATTCCCCTTGTGTGCGGAGTCAAGTTTCTCCACCCCGCGCCATATGATCTGCTGTAACTCGATAACCATCATGGTGACCGTTAAAAAGAAAGAGAAAAAATAGGTGCTACCCTGGTTGTCTAGCCCACGAGTGATCGGCATGTTTTACAGCGTCGTATTGCATACCAATGCCAAAACCTAATACACATACGACCATATAATGCATTACAGCGTCGATGCCAACCGAGGCCAACTATTACATATAACATGGTATATTTCAAGTTTTTTTTTGGGGGGGGGGGCTACCGAAGGATCAGTCTCCGTAGCACCAGCGATGGAAGCACGCGTCACGTCATACATGCTGCGCGGTACAGGTGCACCCTTTCGTGCTTTTTTCCTTCTTCTTTAAGCAAGAGGATCCCCACACGGGGAGCTCGACACGTACGAGTCATCCCACGGTACTGGCTGCACTGTTTAATTAAGCAAATATAGGGTACCTGTCCGGTTGACTCCCCGCAAGCGAGGATCTAACGGTTAGTCATTAGTCAAGTAATTTTCCGAGTATTATTTTTTTCGTTTGGACTAGGGCGTAGAAGTATCGGTCGGGTTGCGCGAACGAATGCCTTCGAAGTCATGTCTCGGGTGATGATGGTGATGGATGATGGATGATGATATTGACGAGAGGATCCTCATGTTAGGAGCTTAGAAACTTCCTAGAATCTGCCTCAGCCCTATCGTGGGATGACTCCAACCCCGCACCCCCCAAAATAACACGGAATTTTGAGAGGGATTTGAGAGTGCACACCCGACGAACGATCCCATGGCCTAGGTGTACGGAAACATAAAAAACGAAAGACAAGAACAACAATATGGTATGGTATGGTATGGTATGGTATGGTATAGTATGGTATGGTATGGTATGGTATGGTATGGTAGGTATGGTATGGTATGGTATGGTATGGTATGGTATGGTATGGTATGGCATTCAGATCGACCATTTCGGGTTGAAGAGTTCCATCACTAATATCAAGTGTTTCATCGAAAATGCTTTACAGCTAAAACTTGCTATCTGCTCTGTTGTACCACGCGTCTATTATGGTGGGGGATGAAGGCGCAACCCGACGAACAGTAGTGCCACGGCCAAGGTATGCTGGGAAATCGAAACGAGAAACGAGAACGTCACATGCCGGCGATTTTGGGTCGCCAAAGAGTCCCATCATTCGGCGGATATGTTCCCCTAACAGCGTTACATCTATCGTACCACGCACGCGTCTAACACAGCTTTCGAAAAAGGAGTTTCATGACAGAAAAATAGCGATATACTTTCACAGTTGCAAGTAAGTATAGACTAGACTATTATCTTTTCGTTTTACGTAATTCGGAGGAAGTGGAATGAGCTGCAGCACCAAACACAGCTTTTTGCATTGCCCCAACATGCAACTCACACCTTGCCCCGGCCGATGCCCAGACCAGCCGAAAGGGCGATCACGAAACGCATGAGGCAACGTTTTCCATGATGCCCTTTATCGCAGGACGTAAACTATCTAGTCTACAGTATAAGCCCGGGCGGGTTCTCTTTCGAACATATTATAATAATAGTATACAAGTAATATAAAGTCAACGTGGGATGTTTTATGGGGCCTAACGCACATGCCACGCAATGGTTTTGCCACGCAATGGTTTTCTCTTTTTGGTGTTCTATAGATGCCGGGGCATCGTTACACCAAAGTTGTCCGAATTTCAGAAGTATTGTTTTGCTTTGCGCTACAATAACGTTTTCTATACCTCGGCCGTGGGACTTCGTTCATTGGTTTTCACTTTCGTTTTTCAAACAAAAAGCCTCATGAAGGGAATTGATGCACCCCTATTCTGACCCCAGTCTAGCTTACCATTCCGTTCGTTGTGGATTTGTGCTCTTCGGACTGGCCTTAACCCGCTACATCGCTTACAATACTTTTCGCTGTATATGTCTAGACCATGGGCGTTCGTTGATCGGGTTGGCCTTTCGTTCCTACTTTTCCACCTCAACCGTTTTGTTTGGGTGACGTTTAAAGATAGATAGATCCATGTACATCAAGCCACAGGAGCCTAGGAAAACCTAGACTAACATCCCTATCGTTGCACAGGCGACGCATGCTAGGTTTAGACAAGAGAGGCATGACGTTGTGACTGAACCGTCTTCTGAATGGTTGGGAGGGGGGGGGGGGGGGTCCTTAACCCTTAGCGTTTAGCCTAAAATTTCGTCGGATTTCCATTACTTCAAACTACAAAAAAGAACTTTTGTTACATACCTAGACGATGGGATTGCTCATCGGAGGGTGTCGTCTTGTTTTATTCCTCGAATCAAGTGGCACGTTGTTGTTTTCCTCAGGTGGTTAGGAACCTCATAAAAAACAAAAATTGTGTGGCTCAATCGTGGCCAAGAACGCCGCATTGCAGTATCAAACACCCCGATGGGTTTTGACCCTACCGATCACTAAGCCCAGTCGCTCGAGTGAAATATGTGTCTCTCGATCCAAAAACGGAGATATGGATTCGTTTAGTTTTTGGCATACACTCTTATATTAAAAATCAATGGCGGCCCCGGTGGATATCGTGAAAATATAAAACTGAGAAGCTTCATAGGACCAGGCCCAGTCGCTAGAGTAGCTATGTGTACCTCGCTCCATAAACGGATACGATACGTTTTCGTTTTAGTTTAGCGCAGCATATTAGAAAAAAAAAAAATTGGCAGCGGCGGCGGTTCACATTATCGCGATTGCGAAAAACAGAGAAAACGTAGGAATCCGAAAGATCATGGGATAACTACCCACTCGATGACCCCACCCGCCTATCGTAGCATTAGTCGGCAATCCTTTATACGGCCTGAACGCCGCTGCAACTGGAAACCCGTTTGCGGGAATAAACTCGTTGGAATTAGTATTGGGGGGATTTCTGGGGCTTGAAAGGGGTCAATAACGGTCGACGGACAGTCTAACCTCTGGACGAGCGAACAAGTGCACGTTCCACTTCTGATACCATGCCGCCCTCTGCGCCATCTCCACACTGCCGAGAATCTTCATGATGTGGGAAACGCCGAACGTGACGAAACCCTTCTGCCGGCTGCTGTGGGCGTACGGGCCGTTGAAACCCTTGCGGCTTAGAGCATCCTCGTCGAGAAGGATCAGGGCGGCTCGGAATGCCTCGCTGCGTGAAAACAAACGAGAAAAAAACAAACCATATGCGACGTACACATTTTTTGCATGTTTTGGCGCACGTGCGTTTCTTTCGCATTGTGGTTCCATAAAACATGGAAGGCATTTTCGCGTGCAAGTTGCGGTGGATAGTTCGGGATGCAATGCACCAACAAGCGAAAAGTACTTGGTGTGTGGTTGCGTAGGACACCTGACAATATGTCCAACACAATCAAAGAATACGAGACTCACGCTATCATAGAGGTAGCACTTTTTGCGTGATAACTGGTTTCTGGATAACGGAGCTTCTTAACTCAAAATCGTCGGTAAAAGGCTATTTATTTGTTTGCACGATTTGTTCTGTGTACCGAGGCCATGGGGTCTGTGCATCGGGCAGCGATCTTGATTTTTGTCCAATCTTTTTTGGGAGAGGTCTTTTGAGCTCCCAAAATAAGGAACCTTGAAAAAAAACAAATAGTGCACCTCTATCGTAGCACGCGTCACTGGTTGATTGGGTTTAATTAGCGTGAGGAGGAATGCTGCGGTAGAGGTTCGCATCATTTTGTTTGGTCGTCTGAAGCGTTTTTCTTCACTTGAGAAGCTCGACTCTGACCTCTTTCCCACACAAAAACGATTAGAGAGAGTCGCACCCACATGTATGTGCCAACCCGGCAAACCATCCCATGGCCTAGGTACATTCCAAATAAAACAAGGAACATTAGTCCAGAGAAAACAGGAACGAAAACTCCGACCAATTTTGGTTTATGGGGCGACCCGTCATTCAGAAAACGTTCAAGCCAAAAAACGGTGCTACCTCGATAGCATCATTTTCATCAACTTCTGGAGGCTGGTTTGCCATGTATGCGTGCACAGGCGAACGGTTTGCTCGTTGTTCTCGTCGAGGTGTGTAGGTAGGACGCATACTGATGCGCAAATTTTCAAAATTATCGAACGTGTTGGACACTAGAGAAAGGTTTCGGCCACGGCGCCCCTCGCGGTGTGTGTACAAGCGTAGCGGGGGTTTCGTGCTTTAGGCGTATATTAGCTAGCGGCGTGCGCATTAACACACGGGTTTCGCGTGTTCGAGTAGGAAGCTCGTTGATGCTATGAACAACAACAGCGCGTGCACGGGAGAAGAACACGCGAACGAATGCTCTTCAATTGGGGGGCGACGCGATATTACATCTGTATGTGCGAACCCCGTTACGACAGAAGAAGAGTAAGCAAAACGTACATCTACCTGGTATGTCCAACCCCGCGGGAGAAAACTTACACAACAAGCATACCTACTGGCAGGGACTACCAGGTTACGGTAGAGTTGCACCAATTTTTTACCGAGGCTCATAACCGGATGATCTCTACAGCCATCCAACGGTAGGGTGCAGTGGAGTCTAAGATTTTTCAGAGCTCGACAAACGAGGAGCTCCGTACCTCGCCGGGGGGTCCAAGCATGATTTCCAGGGCATTCCATAGTAGGGCAATCCGACCAACACGTCTAATCGCTATTCATTTTTGACGCGTGCCACGGTTGAGGTGCACCATATTATTTTCTTAATACTACTCCTCACTTTGAGAGGAGGTCAAGACATGATAGATATGCCTTTCTTAACCCCAAAACCGATTTGGACAGAAATAAAACTGCTGACCGGATGAAAAACCGTATAAGGCCTAGGTACAGAACGAGAATCATGAAGAAAAAAAAATGGCGTATTTCCGACGATTTTGAGTTTTTTTAAGGAAGCCCCCTCATTCAGAAAACATTTCAGACGAAAACAACGGGTACCCCTATCGTAGCCCACTTCTGTAGCGCCAAAAGAAAAATAATCGTAAAAGTGCCCTGGAGGATGACCGGCAGTTCCGTAGTCGAGGAGCTCCTCCGGCGAAAAGCACTAGTTGACACGATACTTCGAAGTCCGGCCCAAAACCTGCAACACCCCTGAGCCCGCGGGATGACTCTCTACGCAGTTCACCCTAAAGTTGCCTTGTGGACAATATTTTCGGAACGTCCAACCCGACAAACATCGGCATGCATGCTACGATGCCACGGTATGATACAGGTCGCACGTTTGGGCTAAAACGTTGTTTATGGCTGGCGCGGGGGGCACCGACTACGCGAGATAGATTCACGGAATCCTTTCACGTGTACGCTGTTAACGCAAATGTTTATTCCTGCGCCTAGGTCATGAGAGCCTGTATCGGGTTAACCGTACATTTTTTTTTATTCATGAAAAGGTTTGGACAATATCGAGAGCTCCTCCAAAGGTGGTAGAGCCTCAGAGAAATGTTGAGGAGCACTCGTGTACCGTAGGTTGTGCGCCTGCATGTTGTCTGGAAAAAATAGTTTTCCCGACGAAAAGCGGCATTTCAACGATTTTCAGCAGTGTGCCGGCAAGCCAGTCGACACGTGCTACGATGGAGGTAGATTTGTTGCCCCGACAATATTTTCCGGAACGGCCGGTCTCCTTAACCTAAAATGGTTGGATTTTATTAAACAATTATGTCAACATTTTTTCGCAGTTTGAATAGTTCAAAACACCTAGGCTATTGTGACGGTGTGGCGATAAGCTTGGTGGTCTTGGCCCAGGGCAGGGTTTATAAAAAACGGCATTACCTCCAATAAACCTACTACCAAGTGTGGGCCGCTCTCGTCCGTGACTCAATACCTCACTTTCACAAGTGAAGGGGATCTTTTCAATCATTACTGGAGGCGCAATTGGCTAACAAAACAATTGGACGGAAGAACACGTCTCGGAACACCGAATGCCATACATACGCGTGCTACGACATGTTGCGGTAGCACTTGATGGTCCCAACACCTTTTTTTTTCTGAATGACGGGCTCCTTGACCTACAATCGTCAGTAGGTTCGGTGTTGTTTCGCGAAGATGATTGTTTGAACGCGTAGACGATGTGGTTGTGCACCTGTTTGCGGTTCCAATTTGTTTTCAAGCAAAGTTTTTGGGGGCAGGTATACGATCCTCAAGCGAAGCGCATACAACACGCCCACAGACTATTGCACCTCGCCGCCGTAGCAAATGTCCTCGCGAAACATAATGTCACGTATCATAGTAGATAAAGTGTTTTTTGGCACGCTCACCAACGGGTTCTATGTTATTGAACAATGCGACAAGATGCTACCCCCCCCCCCCCCCCCGCCTACCGTTTTTTTTTCGTTTTATTTTTGGAGGTCGATCATAGCTGGGGCGGTCGAGTTAGATCATTTGCGCGGGGTGGAGAAATTTTACTCCGCACAAGGGGGGATTATCATATCACGCCAGTGATTAGGGTATGGCACCCAGGAGGCAGTTGCATAATAATCCCATGGCTGTCTCTGGAAGTATCCATACCGGAAAGCAAAAAAATCTCATTGAAGAGCTCTGTCATCCATATGCAAGTAGATCGTAGTAGGGTGCAGTTCGTCAACCCATCATGCGACTCGCCGAACAACTCACGGCGCTTCGCGCTTGGTGCAAGCAATGTCTGCCTGGTCGGTGAAAACCCGACGTGCTCCGTCCTGGCATAGTAGGGATGCGAGGGTCCATGGTCATACGACTACGGCTATGCACGAACTAAGTACCCCCCATACTGTAGCATTCTATTTGCCGTTCGTTGCGCTCGAAGATATGGGTATACGAGCCTCACGGCAGACGGCGGAATCGTGCGCAGAACAAGTATTGCCAATGTTGACAACATGTCCAGACCAAACTACATCACGTGTTTGGAATATAAACTACTTGGCACAATCGTATACATGCCTAGGCGGCTTTTGGTGGTGGTAGACAGATATATATATATGCTGCCAGAACGTGTCGGGGTCCTTCACGTGTATACTCACGTGTATATGGTGTCACTGTACACCAGCCTAGCCAGGTCGCGGGCGCAGCGGATGTAGCGCTTGGCGGAATCTTCCTCCTCCGTCGAGGCCGGGGTCCCACCGTTCTAGCGACGAAGTAATGCGAGCGAGAGTGAAAATCACGTTTCAGGCAGCCATCGATTAATGCACTAATGATTCAAGGGTGTCCGAGTCATGCTGCGGTAGGGCTGCATCATTGATTTTTGTGGCTATGCAGTCCAAAGCTACGGTTGGGGGCGGGGGGGGGGCGGGGGGAGGGGCTCGTGTGGGGGCTCTTTTCGCAATGCCTAGGGGTCACGCGCGGGAGTGACCCCCTGTTCCCTTGCATTGTTCTGTGTTTTGTGTTCCTTACTGTTGAGCAGTATAAGACCAATGAAATGGTCGGCACTGAGATGCGCCAAACGAATGGGCTGCATTACTCAGAAGTCACTTTCAGCGAGGTACAGAGTCAATCGAGCAAGTGGTCAAACTCGGTAGTTAAAAAGCCCCCCTCCCCCCGCTACCGCAGGACGTGCCTACAATTAAGGAACTCCATATACCCAACCCAAGAACGGGAGCTCGAAGAAATTGAAAACCTGCAGCTCGATTAACGGCCCCATGGACACCTTCCTGCTTGAGGGAGCCTCCACTCCATTGCCCACCCACAAAACACAAAAAACATATTTTGAGTTACAAACCAAAAGTGCACCCCGAGGTATAACGCAAACTAAAATAAAGATCGGCAAAACAATACTTTTTTTCAGCCCCATCCGAAAAGTATATAAAAAACGTACCACGTCTATGGTGGTAGCACACGCCGGGACCTAGGCACCAGGCCTGAACACCCGAGAAGTGCAAGGCAAAACCATTTCTCGTTATCTCGCAAGGTGATTCTGGGAGGCGTTAACGACACGTGGACGGAAGTTTCCGCATGAATCATACCCTCATCTTAACTGGCGAGTATGAGCCGTTCGCGCAAGTCGATCTTGCATCTCGCTCGGAAATTGGATTTCGAAAACACGATTGGGGCCCATGTACGGCAAAAAAAAAAACGCGCAGCGCGTTTTCATCATGGTATGAGCATGAAGCACGCGGCAAGCAAAGCTTTGCGCGTATGTTACAGGCTCCCAGTGAAGCTCGACATCGATAGCGTCATCACCTGAGCCATCCCACGCTAGCCTAGCGATGCAGCAGAGATCGACATCACACCGCAAAAAATGACTTCATGGCGAAGTTGATGGCGTGACCCGACCGACAGTTATCAGCGCTAGTCCCAAGTAAAGAGTCATCCCACGGTAAGGGTTGCACGTTTTGCGCCAAAACGTCCCTGGGCGATTGATTTCCTCGTGTGAGGAACTGCAGGTCAATGAAGTAATTTCACCAGTACATTGTTTTTTAGCACTAAGGCATAGCATCTTGGTCGGGTTGTGCGACCGAATGCCTTCGAAGTCCTTTTTCGGGGTGAGATGTTGAGTTCCTCACGTGAGGAGCTCAGGGACTGATGCTGCAACCCCACCGTGGTATGGCTCCAGAACCCGTATACAAGTATACAAGTATAAACGTACAAGTTGCCATACTAATCACCGATAGAGTTCCGCACCTCAGGAGTTTAACCGGTCGAAAACCGTTTTGACCCAAACATTGCAACACCTACGGTGGGCTGGACACAGCCGGCACTGTCACAGCCGAGGGGCGAGTACTGTCCGCCGAAGCACACACCTGTATGAAAAGCCAGTCGCCGTAGTTAGTCATGTAGTCCACTCCGAGCGCGAACGTTGTCTGCCTAGGCGTGACCGAAATCGAATCCAGCGTAAAGCTCTTAACCAGGAGCTACCAATCAACACCGTCCATGGGTAGGTTTTCACGAGAAAATAAGGCAAGCATCACGAGAGGACGGGGGGGGGGGGGGCACAGCTCGGTAGGTGAAAGCCACATAATGTCCCCTTTTCGTCGCAATAATCCTCTCTTGGGGTAAGGCGTACAAAACGCGTGTGCTACGACAGGCGTAGCATATTGTTTTTAACTTTGCGTCTCCCTTCCACCCCAGGCCAAGGCTACGGGACTACGGGGGATGTTGCGACGATGTTACGATACACCCCCACTTGACGCATGCTACGTTAGAGGTGCACCACTCTTTTTCTGAGGCCCCTCATTTTGGAAGTCTAAT
This sequence comes from Undaria pinnatifida, assembly GCA_012845835.1. Lineage (NCBI taxonomy): Eukaryota > Phaeophyceae > Laminariales > Alariaceae > Undaria > Undaria pinnatifida. Next base: position 2,626,732 of record JABAKD010000001.1, on the reverse strand, counting down.
GGACAAAAATTGATTTTGGGACGAGTGCTACGACAGAGGTGCACCACATTTGTTCAGAGACTCTTCACCTTGGGAGCTTAAAACTTCTCCCAAAACTTATTTGGAGAGTTAATCCCGAGGCTAGGGTATAGAACGAGGGTTATGAACAACATACTGTCTCGTATCCGAAGTTTTGGGCCCGTCATTCAAAAGCCATTTTGGCGGAAAAGTGCAACATCTATCGTAGCACGCGTCTTAGATACAAACTAAACCTCATATTTACCGGATGAAAAATCCCATGGCCAAGGTACACAACATGAGTCATGCAAAAAAATGGCCGATTTCTGACGATTTTGGGTCAAGTAGCCCCGCCATTCAGAAACTGGTCCATTTCAGACGAAAACGTGCCAACTCTATCTCGTAGCACGCGTTGCTTTCACTACCGAGTTTTCTCCACTCGCACGAGTGAGTGGCTGACCCAACAAACATACTAATTTAGATTTAACTCAAAACGCAACCTGATGAAAAACCTATAAGCTAGTAACGTAAACCGCCTGGTAACAATACCAAGGGTTGACGTTTTCGATGACATTTTCGATGATATTTTTGATGATTTGGGGGGTTAAGAGCGCCGTCATTCAGAAGGCATTGTATTCACCGAAATGTGCTACCTCTATCGTAGCACTCATCGACCTAACACAACCCCCCACCCCCCCGTCTACCGTACACCGTGACAGCCTTTACGGGTTCGATTGCCGCACCTGAGAAATCATTGGCCCTGTCTCGACTCCGAATGCCGAGGAGCGAAACAATTGCGACTTGGGGTCCACTCTGCCATCGGACCCAACGGCAACCCCGTTCATCTTTGCAAAACCTGGCATGGCTGCCAAGTTCACTGTCGAGCGCTCGAGGTGAATTTCAGGGGCGGGGGTAGGTGCGTCTTGAAGATGCGTCATTCTTTATCAGCAGGACGGGCCCGTGGTACAGTGAGAAGGCGCACATCGATGGAATAGAAGGCGGATTTCGCCGACACAAGCGACGCCCTGTTTTGGGGCGATTTTTCGCAGACGTTCGGGGTTGCTCGCGCGAGCGACCCCCTCGTTGCTTTGCGATGTCAAGCTTTCGTGCTGTGCGAATTTAGTAACACGAAAATCTGCAGTGACGTGGTAAGCTACACTGCGCAAAACATAACGCCTGTGGTCTGTTTTTCCGTGAAGTTCAGAGTCACTCGTGCGAGTGGGGCTCAAACCCGGCCATAACAATGCGGATATCCCCTCCTCCGTGGCCTTGTTCCGTCCCTACTAGTGTCAGAACCGCGGGTTCAAGCCTCGCCGTGTGCCTTCTGGTGTTCATGGGAACGTTGTCTTCCCCACAAATTGACGAGCTGAACGCGCGAGAGCGTGGTTTTTGGGAAATTCATGTGAAACGTTGACGAGCATCAAAAAGCTGAAAAGTTGGAAACGCTGAACCCTTTTGCGAAAACAACGACGACATATGCCGGGGTGAGCAGGCAAGACACCTGTGGCCACGGCTTGCCCAAACGGTCGATGGGGGCGAAACGCAGGAGACAAATTTAGCAAAAATCGATCAAGCTTGACCAGGGTAAAATGCTGAATAGTGGAAAAGCTGAATCCGATGGGCGATAAGAATGATAGAACGTACCGGGGGTGAGCTGGGGGAAAACTTTTGACCACGGCTTGTCCATAATATCGATGAGGGCTATACTTCAGGAGGAAAAGAACAAGAAGGAAAAGAGAAAAACAATAAAGGGCGCACCTCGATGTTTCCGGAACTCATGATTTGACGAGAGCTATATACCTCACCCCTAACCAACCTTTGAGAAAAAAACGAAAGGTGCAACCAGACAGCGCGTAGATACCCGACGAAGAAATTTCAAAAGAAAAACACGAACGTTACATGTTGGAGACTGCACTGTGATACTCTGTATGGAAAGGGGCTCATTATTTCGGTCACAGTTTTTTGGCGGTTAGGACGCGGCAACCACACCCGAAGAGGGCTTTTTTTGCAGTCTTTTCAAATTAAGGACGGTGTGCACAAAGCCGCCTGCCACCGTATATACTAGGCCAAATATAAAACAAGATGAATCCTAGGCTTGGATGAGGTGCATTTAAGAAAAGTGCTACGGTATAGGTGCACCCAATTTTTTCTAATACTACCCCTCACTTTGGGAGTTTTTAAACGCCTTCAATACTAGAAACCCTGCATTGGGACGATTTTGCCTAAAGTTAGTATCGATAGGGGTTTTGAGGCTCTAACGAGGTTTCAAGACCTTCCCCTCAAATAATGTTTAGGAGAAAAATGAAAGCCCTACCGTGATAAGAATCCCACGGCCTAGGTACACAACAATAATTATTTGAAAAAAAACTATGTGCGAGGATTTTGGGTTAAGGAGCCTCGTCGTTCAGAACCAATTTCTGGTTAAAATTGCTACCTCTATCGTAGCACGCGCCCTAGAGCCACTCGGGTGGCCTCAAACCAATTCAACGGCAGTTAAAATGTCCCACACGCTCCCACCGTAGCCGTTGTCGGTATTCCACGAAAAATGGGTATTATAGTATGTTTGGTTCAGGGAACCGTGAATCAGAAAACGTTGGACCAAGACCGGATTTACTCTTATTGTACCCTCATGTCCCGAAGGGCTATCACCACTACCCCATGCGGCACTAAGCCAAACCCGACCGGGTTCATATACGTATTCGACGAAATGACTCGTGCAGCTACGACAGAGATAGCATCCATTTTCAATTTTTCAACAGAGCCATCCCACTGTCTGTACGGGTGCAGCAGAAAGTTCCTGTAAGCTTCTAGCACAAGAATTTCAACATCACCCGAAACATGACTTCGAAGGCATTCATTGGCACAACCGGACCATGCATCTACGACCTAGTCCCCTAACAGCCTTTACCCGTAAAGTCATTCGACTAATCGGTAGTTCCTCGGTTGAGGAGCTCAACCGACCAAAAACGTTTCGATTCGAAACGTACAACTCCTATCGTGGGATGGCTCCAGTCCTCATCTGAGAGGCTGTATACCCCGACCCAGATACTGAATTTGAGAACAGTGAACATTCAACCCGATCAACAAACCTTCTACTGTTTACAGATTTATGCCACGTCAGGGGTTGCGCTTGAAGGGCCGAATATTTATTGTCGGTCGACCTCCTTAAGTGAACAATCCCACGATATCTAAATATATCACTGTAGGCGATTGTTACAGTAGAGAAGGTGCACCGTATTTTTTCTGGGGGGAGCACAACCGGCGAGAAACGTTTCAGTTCGAAACGTGCAACTCCTATCGTGGGATGGCCCCAGTCCTCATCTGGGGAGCTGTATACGCCGACCCAGGAACTGAATTTAAGAACAGTGAACACTCAACCCGATCAACGAATCTTCTACTGTTTACAGATTTATGCTACGTTAGGGGTTGCGCTTGAAGGGCCGAATATTTATGGTCGGTCGAGCACCCCAAGTGAACAATCCCACGACATCTAGTTATATGACTGTAGGCGCGTGCTACAGTAAGGAAGGTGCACCCTTTTTGTACGAGGTCGGGGCCTACACTTGAGGCGAGCTTTATACCCTCACCCTGGTCATTCCGACAATAGGGGTGCACGAGAAGGTTTTAAGCTCCTAACACGCAAGGATCCCAACATTTCACCCGAAACGTGACCCCGAAGCCATTCGTTCGCGGAACGCAGCCACCCTTTCTATGCCCTCTTGTCCGAAACCAAATGTGCTCCTACGGTTATTATACTAATTGATCGATGTTTCCACAGTTGAAGAGCTCTATCGCTTTATCGATTAGAAATGTTTGTCCCGAAACGTGTAACCCCTGCCGTGGGATTATATCGCCTTAAAAATTACTTTGAGCGAGGTGAAAGTGCAACCCAACGACCTAACCCATGATGGCCGAGATGCACACACCATTCATAACCTGAAAAACCGAGATTAACATTTCGCTGACCGTTACGACGAGTTTTTCAAGGTTAAGAGCCCCGCCATCCGGAAAATATTGCCACCAACCATTGCTGACCCTCTATAGTAGCGAGTCAATGCTACCTCTGTAATAGCAAGTGTTACATTTCCCATACTACCGAGAACCTCGTGTGTCATTCTTACTCGTTTGCGTAGGTGGTTGGGTGGTTGGGTCTTCGGTTGAGCGTCTCGTTCCTCGTCTTCATAAGCGTTTCCACCAGAACGGTGCTATAATCATATCGTAGTAGCACGCGTAGCAGTGCCCGAATAACCGCAACATGGTCCCCAGAGATTGATGGTAGGGTTGCGATTGGAATCACGTTGTTTCGAGGCAGGCGCTACACAAGCCGTGTTCGCCTGACGTTCCGGATACTTCATCCGCTTCAGGAGCGTTACATCTCACCCAGAATCAATATTTTGTTTAGAAACCCTAAGAGTGCACTCCGATGGAGATCCTGTGGCTTACCCGTATATGCACCACATACAAAGAATACTAAATATGTCGAAAGCTACGAATCGGATTGCGACGGGGTATTGGGGAGATTCGCAGCATAGAAATCCCGTCAGCACGAAATTATTGGCCATCAACCTCTCCCTGAACGTAGCACATGTCTATGAAAACCCGTTGAACTCGTGACCAAAGAAATCTGAAAGTGGACCGACGCCATGCAAACGACGTTGATGGTACCCGGTGCGGCGGATGTAAAATTTTCCAAAACCCCGCTACAAATAACTCACTCCTGCACAGCTCAAGACGAGCACTAGGAGTCCCAAACAACAGTCCTTATGGGCAGCGGCACAGGTACCTACAATCAATGTCGTTGCAGCATATGTACGATAACGAAAGGTTCACCCTTTTAAGCACGGGCTCTACTGTTTTGCCCGCTACGCTCTTCAAGATATGCACTCTGCTATTGAATTACCTGCTGCGGCCACAGTGGTTTCGTGTTTCCCGTACATGGAGAAAGGGACGTCTCTCGCCAAGGACATCCAGTATACCTCCGCAAGGTGAGCGGCCTGTAGTCGTAGCGGTCATTGTGCCGGTCACGTTTGGTCGTTTCCAAAGCGTTTCAGATATTATCTCTCGACGGGAAAACGAGAACGAGTTAGACGAGGAGGATATAGCCAAAAAACAATATATCGTGAGACACACCACAAGCACCGAGCAAGCAGTCAGCTTCAGCTGGAAAGGGTAGCGGATATTAGACCAGAAACGGAGTTAGAGATGCTTTACAACTTTTTAAGCGTGCCGTCCGCGCAGACCGTTGGTTCGAGGCTGTGTATCAAGCAATGGCGACCATACGGGACGGGCGAACCGCGACCGCGCACCCTCTCGACGAACCAGGCAACACCGTGAGCGGCGTTCGGAATAGACCGGAAGAAGACGCACATGCTACGACGCCTGCTACGATAGAGACGCAACACGTTTTTTCTGATGTTGCTCATATTGGGAGCTTTAGACCTCTTCCCAACAACTGCCAAGGGGAAACCACTACTGCTACTGGATGGAAATCCCACGGCCTAGGTGTACAACGAAAATCATTTGAAAAAAGTGACCAATTTCCGGCGATTGTGGGTTAAGCAGCTTCGTCATTCAGAAACTATTTCACACAAAAAGTGTTACCGCTACCGTAGCACGTGCCTCTACTGTAAAAATAAGCCGAAACCAATACGCGGTTGCCGCATCGACGGCACGTGACAGTTGGGGTGACGACTGGAACAATCTGATCCGAACATGTTTCCAACTACCCCACGCCAGAGCATCTGGACTCACCAGCTCTTCGGAGTTTAACGCCGGCGCGCTGGGAATGCCCACGGCGGAGCTAATTCACAACCCACCCCCCGCCATAACAGGGATCGTTGAACGCCCGACGATTCAGAGAGACCACACACAAAGCAATAGCAGCACGCGGCACGGATCGATAGAAGCGTGGCGTCAATACGTATTTTAGGTTCGTTGTGCAGCAGTAGCAGACCACCAGCTGTCAAACGTCGTCACGACCGTCAACAATATTGTCAAAACTATTGTCGAGGACTGTGGGCAACAGTTTCCGACGGCAGCAACGGTCATACCACAACGGAAGCAATGGTTGCACGACGACGGCGACAAATGGTTGCGCGCCGTATATGTATACATCGTTTCGAACTGACAAGGGGATCATAGACGGTGCGGGGGAGGAAGGACATAAGTAGACGTGAACGTCATTGTCGAGGGCAGCGATGGTTGCGAGACGATTACCGTTCGTTGTACCGCCGAGGGATTTTCCGCCAATCCAACAAGCGAGAAAGCACAATCCACGATAATAGAGATGCAACAGTTTATATAGTTTATGGACGCAGGCTACGGTAAGAGGATCACTTTTGGGGCAATATTTTGCAGTAGTCTCTGGGGGTCCCCCGCGCACGAGCAACATCTCTGATACTTTGCGACCTTAAGCTTTCGTGCTGTTCAATCCTTTCAACTTGAGTCCGCTTTTGGCATGGCAAAGTACGCTGCGCCAATAAAAACGCGTATAAGAGAGCATTTTTCTCCGTGAACGACAGAGAGTGGCTCAAACGCGTCAATGTTCCTCGCTTGAGGTGCTGCGACGAAAGCTACGGCCGCAGTAGGGAGTTCTTCTTTTATTGGGACCTTTTCTTGCAGCTCGTGGCCCAGGGTCTCTCGGGGCGAGTGACCCGACTGTTCCCAGATGCGGTCTTAGGGTTTCGCGCTGTTTAAAATTTACCATGTGCAATGCACAATGGAACGGTTAGCCACACGCTGTCCGAAGGGAATCGAACATCGAGGGTTTTGGCCCAAGTGAGGTGCAGAGTCAACTTCGGGGAGGGGGTTGGCTTGAAACGACCGTTGGTTGTGAAGAAAGTGGTACCCGCCCTACCGTAGCCGTTTTTGTTCCCCGTGCTTCACCCACCACCAGCAATGCTTTGGGGAGATAGTGAAACAAGCTCATTCTAGGTATGAAAAAAAAATTCAAACGCGGAACAAGGATGAACCATCTCGACCAACTCTGGGTTAAGGAGCCCCGTCATTCAAAAACCTAGTTAAGTTGCTACGTACGAGTCGTGAAACAATCCCCAGCCATATCGTAGCAGGCGTCGTACATAAATTGGTTTGGTCGTGATTTTCGCGGGATATGGGTACTGAACACTTGCCCGGCGACACATCTACACTCGAGTAGAAGCACCACAGCCGAGGAGGGGAGAGCGTCCGGGCAGTCTGTGCCGGGGGCACATGATGTAAACGTCGAGGGTGAGAGCGAACGGTAGACAATGCGGATATACATATATATGCAAATAAAACTTCCGTGTGAACCAGAGGGGATTGGTTGCCCTTTTTTTCCGGCTAAAAGGCTAGAACCGGTGGAGCTTTCTCAAGCGTGCAACGATCGGCGGTAAGTGTTGCAACTTTACACTATCAGTAGCATGTAACACGTGGTCCAATTGCGAGAACGAACGACAGTCTTCGAGGTCATGTTTTCGTTAAGGTGATGATGTTGAGATATCGAGCTCCATGTCAGGAACTCCGAAAGTTTTTAGAATCTTGTGCTGCACTGCTACCTAGCGCGGGATGACTCTCTTCGAGTTCATGGGTTATCCATAACGATAGGGGCCGTCCGACGCCCTCGACCGCGATTGTGTTTGTTTTTGGGACCACCTTAATGAGCCCTAACCACAATGATAGCTACGTCCCACGGTACGTGTTGCACGGACTCGCTGGTGGGACGCTTCGCGTGACGTGTTCTACACCCCACCCAGCAGAGTCATCCTACGGGGCAGGGTTTCCATTTGTAGGCCGTTTGTTTCAGGCCGGTTGAGCTCCGCAGATTGTGGGGCACTATCGATCAGTACGACGATTTTTAAGAGTACAATTGTTTCAGGACTAGCAACTAGCGCGTAGGAACATCGGTTGTTTCACACGGACGCATGTCTTCGGAAGTCATGCGCCGGGTGGGACATTGGGTTCCTCATGCCATAGGGAGCTCGCAATCTTCTGCAGCACCCCTATCGTGACATACATCAGCACACGACACTCAGAGTGCGAAACGATTGTGTGATTAGCCCGACACACCATCGCATGGGCCTGGTATATTCTACATTGTACACGATGTCACGCAACCTTCCGTAGGGGGGCAAGTTGTGTTCTGCTAAGGGCCCTGACTGACTTGACGAGCCATATTCCTCCTCTCCCCCTGTGAGATCGACTTCGGGGAATAAGTAAAAATGTGTAATTTCGAAGTACGTGATTACCAATTCCATGGGCTAGATACACAACCAATCTATATTTTCGTTAAAAAAACAGACTATTTTTCGGACGATGTTAGGTCAAGGAGCCCTGCCGTTCTGAAATGGACCCAACACATCGTGCTATCTCCATCATAGCAGCAGGCGTCGAATAGAACACCTCACAACACAGCGAAAACAAGAGTAAAGCGCATGCTGAAAGGGTGCGCATACGTGGGTTTTGAGGTTGTTCCTCAGTTGAGGGCTTTCTATTGAAATAGGTCCCATCCGAAGCCGGACGTTAAGAAACACAAAACAATACGATCATCGCACGGAAAAAATCATATGGCCTCTTGGGCATATTGTGAAAACACATCAATCACCCCGCATATATTGGGTAACGCTCCGCCAGAGAGCCCCCGCTCCGCCAGGAGGACACCGTTTCGCCCAAACGCGCTACATCTAATACGATCATCGCACGGAAAAAATCATATGGCCTCTTGGGCATATTGTGAAAACACATCAATCACCCCGCATGTATTGGGTAACGCTCCGCCAGAGAGCCCCCGCTCCGCCAGGAGGACACCGTTTCGCCCAAACGCGCTACATCTGGGGAAACCCAACTGCGCAGGTATGTGCCAGCCTAACATACCGGTACGGTTCAGGGCATCTGGGCACCATTGAAAATGGGGTTTCCATAGAGATCATATTCTACACAAGAGTCATGCCTAGTGATTCCACCGGCACTGGCGCTATTCAGCCGGCACTATTCCCCCCCCCCCAAAACCACTTTTTTTCTACAGAGCTATCATATCACGCGTCAGCCGAACCTGGCGGGGCCGGCCATGTCGATAGCGATACCCCCAAGAGGTTGTACGAGGAATCCGCCATCCTCTCCAGAGGGAACCTGCTCGCACTTCTCGTAGTCGCCTTCGTATATGCAGTTGGTCAAGGCCACGAAAGCATCGGCCTCCACCTGGCCATGGGGCAGACAGAACAATAGATCAAAATACGTGTTCTACGTTAGGAGTAGTACCAAGGAAATGTGGTGCTCGACGCGGGGTACGAAAAAAAGGGGCAGTTATCGGGATATTTCGTATCTGGATGACGGGGCTCCTTAATCTATTATTAACATCTTCATACGTAATATCAACTTTTCAATTCATGAAATTTAAGGTATCTAGACCATGGTTTTTCTCAGACTGATATGATCCTGCGATACTTCCATTCGCCCCCCGTCAAAACCAACAGTAAGGATGCGAGGGTCTATGGTCATACAACTACGGATATGCACACACTGAGTACACCCCCCATCTCAAAACCAGCGATAATATTTATCGAACGTACCGTAAAAAGTCGCGAGATACGGACGGCATCTGATTTCAAAGCCAACGATTTTGTAGGAAAGAAACGTTGGGGAAGCTATACAGGAGAACGACCCCTCATTGGGAGTGTACACTCAGTATTGAGTCGTTCCACGGTGTAGCCCCCCCAACTCTTCGTTAGCGAAATCGCCAGTTTGTAACCAGCTCCCGACCGTTTCTCCTGTAACACGGAGCCCCTTTCCACAAACCGACACCATCCATCACGAGGATAAAACAATTTTGAAAAAATATATAAAAACTGGTGCACTTTTTTATATATAAATATGTATATTTTCCTGAAACCGTCAGATTTATCCCCTTGAAAGGATTTATAGCTTACACGCAAAAATTGCCCCCCCCCCCCCCCCCCGCCCCCCCCCTGTCCCCCCCCTCCTCCAAACCCCTCGCTTTTGATCAAAACCAGGCCCCCACGTCCATCAAAACTCCCCCCACCCCTCACCGGTTATTCGACTTACAGGATTCACTTGATAAAAGGATACATTTCCCTCCACAGCTGTCAGATTTTGTCCCCCTCAGAAACGGGTTTTATAGTTTCCGCGCACAGACTGACTAACATCACCCTGTTGACCCTGATAGCTACACTGTAGTTGTAAGGGGAGTCGCCGACCTATATCCTTAATGAGGACACACAACTCGTAATACGCGCGATCGGAGTATCACACACAGCTTGCAAAGATGAGTTTCGACGAAATCTTCGATCTCACAGCTGGAGTGTATTTTCATTTTTTATAGTATATATTTTTATCTGTGAGCTCCTATATGCCTTATATCTATCTACCGCCCCCGCCCCCTACCCGGTGGGCCTATCGTAGAATGTGTCCATGCGCATGACAATGGAAAGCTATGTTGCGAACAAGAAATGGTGTGCCGAGGATATGTTTTTCTATACATCCGTCCTCGTGCCGAGCAGCCATTATGAAACACGCGTTAAATAAAATCGCTTTTTTTTCTTGTTTCTGTTTTGGGAGGGGGGGTATTTTTAAGGCATAAGCCAAATATCTTTCTTTTTTTATTGGAGCTCCTAAAGTGAAGAGCCTCATGAAGGAGAAACGGTGGTTGGTGCACCTTTATCGTGGCATGTGTGAAAGTCGAGAAATTGTCATGGCCACGCTGTCGGCCCCTGTGTACGAGGTCATGCCGGTGCCACCACGCCCGTCTATTTTGACCAGGGCAGCGGGTGGTCTCTTGGCTCGACTATCTGATCATGGGTTATTGTCCCGTCTGTCCAACATCTCGTATTCTCCGAATTCCAAAACGCCTCTTCTGGCGTATGTGACCATGTGGTCGCAGAGGCTGGCGCTGGCAGCAACTAAGCTAACCGAAGGAGCGTGCAAGATGCACGAGGCGGAAATATGTTGAATGTTTTAACGGGCGCTTTCGGCCAACAAAAAAAACACTTGAGAACAATGGACTGCTGTGTCCAGAGTTGAGGGGACACTGAAAACTGAAGAGGAAGAATAGAAGGGTGAGAGAAGAGTTAGGAGTGAGGAGTGAGAAGAGAAAGGGGTGGCGAACAGGTGGTAATCCCACCGCTTTTCTAGAACACTTCTTCCAAGAAAGTTCCGGTTAGAGCTGTAACGCTCGTCCGTTACTTTCTAATTCTGATCGACTACGAGTACAGCAATACGCCAATCAATGCCACTGAACATTGCCTCGATCGGTGGTAGTCTAAAGCACCTCTCCTCAACAGCCTACACTAAACCCCACATTACTGACGGAAGGTTACAGGTGCGGCTCGACACCTGACACGTGCTCCGATAAAGGCATCACTGTTGTTCTGACACAGTTTCGGAATGACGGGGCTCCTTAACCCAAAGTCTTCGGAAATTACCCATTTCTGTTTTTGCATGACTCTCGTCGTCATGGGATTTTTCATCCGGTAGCACCTAGCAGCTTTATTTGTCACCAAAATCAGTATTATGGGAGAAACGTTAAGCTGCCATAATTGGGAAAACCTCAGAAAAAAGGGGTGCAGCTCTATCGTAGCACGCACGACTTGAGGTGTAACGCCTCCTACGGTGTGGGTGCACCCTCTTTTCTTCCGGCGTCTGCCGTGTAAGGAGCTCTCTTCTTGTAACTCCACAAGAAAAATGCGCTTGAGAACAAGAAGGCAGAGTTGCTTCATATATACCGTGACGAGCCATTCGTTGGCCTGAAACAATAAGAGTAGTAGTGTGTCTACCTAAACTAGAGTCAAAACCATTGCTCATACATCAACGACATTGGGGTGTTCCTTCGCGAGAGAGAGAACAGTAAACCAATTACGGCCCAAGATCACGGCTACGATATTGTGGTATCACACTCTACCATACCCTCCTTATTCCACCGAGTCTGGTGAGCCAGTCGCACAAGTGAGTCAGTGCTGTACTCACGAAAATACTTGATTGAGGAACTTTGCTTGCCGCAGTGGAGCCAACCATCCCATTGGAGGTTTCTACTGAACACCTAAAAAGGCACACGAAAGCCTGTAACCGCACAAGGAACAGGGGGATCCCTCGCGCGAGTGACGCTGAGCCACTAGAAAAAAAATTGCCCAAAAAAGGAACCCCCCCCTCTAGCGTACGTACCATTGGTCCCAAACGTGGTACCTCCATTGAAGCACCCGTCGGGTGTTCGGCGGGGTCTTCGACGACTCCGACTGTGACGCGCCACAATTCCGACGACCCCCGGCAACTTTGGGGTGCAGTGGGGCAACACCGCACCGCCATAGAGCGGACGGGTAGCTAGCTCTACACCGACCTTTGATGCCCAGCAATGGAAACAATGGAACGACGCCTGGTACGATAGAGTAATCGACTTTTTGTTTGGAAACCCTTCTCTGATATGACGGGGTTCCTTCACGTCTTCGCTGGCCTGTGGAAACCCTTTTTCGGGAACAGACTTACTTTGAGAAGTTGGTATGGAGAGGGGCTTTGGGGGTGTAACAAAAAGGATTAGCCCAAGCATCGTCAGAATGTCATCCTTGCTTTGCAATAACAATGCTTTTTTGGTACGTAAGCCATGCGTCTGCTCATCGAGTTGCATTTTATTTTTTCGGATTTTTGGAAACTAGCTGAGCTTTGGGCGTGAGACGTGAAGTGTGAGGTGTGAGGTGTGAGGTGTGGGGCGTGAGGCGTGAGGTGCGAGGTGTGTGCAGCTGCTCAGGTGAAAAACCTCATCAATAATACGACGGAATATGTCGAACCTCTACCGGGGAGTATCCGTCTAGTCTACAGTTTAAGCTTATGAACTAATCAAATGAATCAGGTACCAGGGGATATACCACTGACTACTCCTCCTACGATGTAGCCCCGCCCAAAAAAACCAACGATTTCTTTAACGAACGTTTCATGGCTGAACGACACGAGGAAGGATGCTATGAGAGATCAAACCTTAACACTATTTGTTTAAGAACTATCGAACGATGACGTCGGAGGTCAAGGCGCACCGTATGTCAGGAGGTCAAGTGCGGCCGGGAGCTGGACTCAAAGCCGACGATTTCGTTAAAGACAAGTTGGAGGGGCAACCAACCGCAGAACGAAAACCAGTACCAGCTGCCACACAAACATAACCCCAGTGGAAGCATATGGCATTCCGACGACGTTTAGATACCTCTTCGGGTGAGCAGCCCCGTTTGCTGTACCCTCTTTACACATAAGCGCGCTACAACCACACACATTTCATATCACGCGTTGTACGGCCGCTATTAATAGCAGAGTTTCCTATTAATATATCATATCTTATGAATTGACTGGAACAACGAACATCATCCTGAACGCAAGTTGAAACCTAGGATATATTGCTCCCGAGCGCATCTTCCATACGGGGCTAACGCTCGAGTGAAATATGACGGTGTTATTCCATCTATTGAGTGCAGTTCATCATCCACAGCGGCTTAGACTAAACGGGGGGGGACCAACGACAGGGATCGCACGAAATCGCCAATCGCCTGTCGGAAGGGCTATCGGACCTTCGTCTTTTCAGCAGCTCGGAGCCACTCGCGACAGTGGACCCAGCTTTTGCGTGTCCCGGTTTTGCGACGATGTGCCCGCAACGATTTGTTGCGCTGCGCTAAACAGAAAAGAAGGGGGGGAAACCCTCAACGTTTCGAGGTCTAGACAGCCCCCCCCCCTGCGAGTTCTCCCAGCAGTTTTTTGTTGTTTCGCTCACTGGCATTGCACGAGAGTCATCTCAAGGTAGGAGTTGCGCTTTTTCGGCCAAACGATGATCTGACCGATGTGACCGGTCTGTTTATCACCTCAAATGTAAAACTATAGGTTAGTATGATAATTTGACGTATATATAATATGGCCCCCACGTCCTTAAAAACTCCGCCCCCCCCTCACCGGTTATTCAACTTACAGGATTCACTTGATAAAAGGACACATTTCCCTCCACAGCTGTCAGATTTTGTCCCCCTCAGAAACGGGTTTTATAGTTTCCGCGCACAGACTGACTAACATCACCCTGTTGACCCTGATAGTTACACTGCAGTTGTAAGGGGAATCGCCGACCTATGTCCTTAATGAGGACACACAACTCGTGATACGCGCGATCGGAGTATCACACACAGCTTGCAAAGATGAGTTTCGACGAAATCTTCGATCTCACAGCTGGAATGCATTTTCATTTTTTATAATAATATAGTCTATATATTTACTACTTAATAGAGCGCAAAAATACGTTGGTCGAGCGGCGCCAACGAATGCCTTGTAGATGTTCGCCGTCATGGCAGGAGGCCAGAAACATCATGCTGCGCCCCGAGCGCCGAACGACGTTCTAACTAGAGATTGACGTTCTAAGTAGAGGATGACGTTTTAACTAGAGGCTCGAGCCACGATAGAGGTGTCATTATCGGCGTGAAATGGCTTCTGAATGACGGGAAATGGCGTCTGAATGACGGGAGTGAAAATTGGGGGTACCCCCCTACCGTAGCCTTGATCTGAAGAGGTGTACCCTTTTTTGGCTTTGACCCGGGAGTGAAATTGGGGTAACCCCCCTACCGTAGCCTTGATCTAAAGAGGTATATGCCCTTTTTTAGCTTTGACCTAGGAGCGAAAATTGGGGGTACCTACCCACCGTAGGCTTGATCTAAAGAGGTATACCCTTTTTTGGCTTTGAACCGGGAGTGAAAATTGGGAGTACCCCCCAATCGTAGCCTTGATCTAAAGAGGCACCTTTTTTGGCTTTGACCCGGGAGCGAAAATTGTGGGTACCCCCCTACCGTAGCCTTGACCTAAAGAGGTATACCCTTTTTTGGCTTTGACCCGAGAGTGAGAATTGGGGGTACCTCCCTACTGTAGCCTTGATCTATAGAGGTATACCCTTTTTTGGCTTTGACCCGAGAGTGAGAATTGGGGGTACCTCCCTACTGTAGCCTTGATCTATAGAGGTATATCCTTTTTTGGCTTCGATCCGGCAGTAGCCTTGATGTTAAAGGCCAAGTAAGATAAAATAACCGCAACGCCTTTTTGGCGTCCAGCACTTGTCGTCCCAACTATCGTGGCTCCGAGATCGCGGAAACTAACCTGTGGTACATCAGAATATCGTTTGCAAGCATCTTCATGACTCGCGCCTCTCGATTACCTATACTATAGGGATAGGGATTGTAGTTGCTGTTCGACTCGTGCTACGATAGAGGTGCACTGCATTTTTTTGTGAGGTTCCTCAATTTGGGAGCTTCAGACCTCTCCGGAAAGCTGATTTAGAGAAACATAAGACTGCTACCATGGAAAAAAAATGCCATGGCCTAGGTGCACAACGAGAATCACGCGAAAAATAAAAATGGCGTATTTCCGACGACTTATTTTGGGTTAAGGAGCCCCTTCATTCAGGAAACATTTCAGACGAAAACTGCTATCCCTATCGTAGCATGCGTCATTGTTTTGCTTTGGTGGTTCAGGTATCGCTACTGTTTTGTGTCAAGGCAATCAATCGAGGGAGGAAAGATTCTTCTCATGCGAGCCTCCATACATACGAAACAAACCAACGTACACCTCGAACCGTGGTATGTGTCCCGTAGCCGAAGCCCTCTGACAACGAACGGAGCCTAACGCGCCCCGCCGCAGTTACACTTGATCTGAGTATTCCTACAGGACGCGTATGTCGATAGTACCTGCATGATTTGGCTAAAAACGAACTAGAAAATTATTAACCAAAGCTACTGTAGAGGGGGGGGGTGTAATCAGTTAGCGCTTGGCCGTAAACGTACGACCGTAGACCCTCACATCCCTACTATGCCGGGAAGGAGCACGTCGGGTTTTCACCAATCAGGCAGAACGGTGCGAGATCAGTTTCGAGGGGGGGGGTTGCAGTGGCTCAGGTCACTCGCGCGAGTTGATTCCCCTGCGCCCTTGCGGTATTAAGCATTCGTGCTGTTAGAACCAAGTTAGAACTGGATATTTCTTTGCCATATGCATCAGCAATGGGGTGATGCATTACGCTGCGCCAAAAAAAATCGCCTGAACTGTTTTTGTCCAGCTGGTGCAGAGTCAATCGTGCGAGTGTTGACGGCCTGGGGGTTAAAATGGGGATACACTTCCTACCGTAGCCGACGCGTGCTACGACAGAGGGTGTACCATTTTTTTCTGACGTTCCCTACTTTCGTAGCTCAAGACCTCTCCCAAAAACCTAGTCTTGGAGAAAACTAAAACTGGCCACCGGAGAAAACCTCCCATGGCCTAGGTGTATACAATGACAATCATGCAAAAAAAAAACCCAAAAACCGACGAGTTTGGGTTTTAAGGAGCCGCCGTTGTGCAGAAGCCAGTTCAGACGAAAAGCACTTGCTACCTCCATCGTAGCACGCGTCAGCCTTCGCCTGTTGTCGCCCCCCCCCCCCCCTCCCTTTTCCCCTCGAGTCGTTATACGGTAGTACCCCCCCCCGCTCCCCCGACTATTATTTAACGAAATCATCCGTTTCGAAAGCAGGTCCCGGCCGTGTATCTCCTCACGGACGGTGCCCCTTTGCCACCCCCCGACCTGATGGTTCGATATCCCTTTGCCATCAGGAAAAACATGTTGATAGCCTTTTTTTCGTGGCATCCTTCCTCGTGTCGAGCAGCCACTAAACGTTCGTTAAAGAACATAATAACTGGTTTTCTTTTAGGCGGGTGGTATCGTAGAACCAGCCCACTATAATATAGCCCACGACGCGAGAATATATATATATATATTTTGACTACATATATTTGCAAAACTGCATCGTAGTGTACAGCAGTGAAAAAGGGTTACCCGGCCCCACGGTAGCCTTGGTCAGTGGACTTACCTGCCCCAGGCTGTCGTGCGGTAGAGTCTTGTGGAAAGCGGCGGCAGAAGACCAGTCTCTGTTGTGCACGTGAGATGTGCGGTACGATCCCGTGAACTCAGCCTCCGCCCAGCTGGTTCGCTGCTGCAGGACTTTTGCCGCCCTTTCTTGAGGCTACGCGGTCACGGTGCAAAGGCCGGCGGAGGAAATCGAAGCAATAGTTGTTTGCTCCGGATAACGTGACCGCAGGGATGGATGTTCGACCAAAGAATTCGGTAGCACGGTCGCCTAGAAGGCCTCCATATTCCAGTGACACAGAGCCACTGCCGACAGCTTTCGGCTGCCCTAATTCCTTGCACTTTTCTATTTTGCGAAATGCACGGCCATAGAAAGATTTTCCCCGCCGCGCGCCCACCAATATTTGCAAAATAAACAATTTCCAGTTTTTGGATGAGGCGCAGATCCTAAACAATACGGCAGCCAAAATGGAGCTACTGCTCCTATCACGGCCTTACGTCCTGTCGTACACGATGCATGCTTCTTCGTGCGGTCATGCTACTACGTACGGCAGACGACGTGGACCAAAATCTCTTTGGAGGAACGCTTCGATTTTACTTGAGGAGGTCTATCCCTCGCCCCAAAACTGATTTTACAAAACGCACAAAAATAGCTGGCTACGAAGGTATCTGATGAACGATCCCAAAACCAAGGCACGCAACGAAACACGTAGGCACCCCCCCCCCCCCCCTGAACTGTCGCCCGACGATTCTGCGTGAGGGAACACTGTCTTTCAGAAACCGTTAATCCAAAACGTGTTTACCTCTATCACTCCACGGGTCACCTGGGGGTAGGCCATACGGTGTTTGCGGGACACCAAATTTAGCTGGGTAATGTACAACGTGCTTAGCAAAATGACGTCACGGATACGTCGAACGCCATACCAAGCCAAGGCAACCCAACCAACTAAAGACAGGCAAACGCAACCCCAAATTTGACTTTTGTACTGACCTGCTACAGTAACTGTTACGTACATTGGGGTTTCATTTTTTAGCTTGCGACGTTCGTCGGTCTCGATACGATTGAGCATGCTATACACTCCCTACTCAAAGCGGTTTGGTGTCGCCGGCAGCACGCTGTTGTGCGCTTTTCGATGCGACGCACGTTCGGTCGCTTGGACCTGTCATGGCCGTGTTCGACCGGTCCAAGTCATTCATTCGCTCTACAGGCATATATTGCCGTCTGACCTTTTGGGGGAGGATTGTATCTCGGGGAAATTCTTTCGCATGACAGACCTGGTTCACAGTGGGTACTACATTACAACAGTGTAGATACCCATTGGGCGACCCGACGCCGGCACAAACGTTCGAATTTCACCAGTACACGCCGCGCCCGTTAGCGAGAAAGCGCGGCACGCCCGGGTGGCCTCGATGCTTGCAATGGAAAAGAAGCCGCACGCATTATGTTTCCATTGGAGGCTCTTCGCTTGGGGATCTCTTCACCCCTACCACGTCCCAAACCAATGCCTTGGGACAACGCCACTAGCGCCATTCGACGAACCACCCTGCTGATGGTCCAGGAATACAACCAAACACTGCTGTGTGCAAGAATAGTGACTTTGAATTCCAAAGATTTGGAGCTTAACGAGCCCCCCGCCCGGCCATTCCGAACGTGTTTTAGACAGAACGCGCTACTGCTGTCGGAGTCATCCCGACGCGTGCTACGATAGAGGTATAGCAGTTTTCGTCTGAAATGGACCAGTTTCTGAACGACGGGGGTTCTTGACCCAAAATGGTCGGAAAAAAAATAAGACCCAGGCTACGGTAGGGGGGTCCTTTCTTGGGCCTTGAATTTCAGTGGCTAGGGGTCACTCGCGCGAGTAACCCCTTTGTTTCTTTGCGATCTCACGTTTTCTTCATGTTTTATATTGGCGAAATCGATCTGCAATGCAAAGGTAATCTAAGCTGCTCCAAAACAACTGTCTAAACCATTTTCATCCGTGAGGTACAGAGCTACTCGTGCGAGTGGCTCAAACACACCAGTGAAAACGGGGGTACCCCCCCTACCGTAGCCTTGGTCATAAATATTAGGCCATTTTGTTTTGTCATGATCCTCATGGTATACGTAGTCCATGGGATATATTATCCGGTGGGTGGAATTTTTACTTTTCTCCAAATCTGTGTTTGGGAAAGGTGCTAAGCTCCAAGATTGACGGAATCTCAGAAAACAAGTGGCGCACCCCTATTATCGCAGCACGAGTCTCCCACGGTAGGGAATGCTCTTTTATGGCAAGGCGTTTCTGACGGATGAGACCAGTTGACGAGCTCTTCAAGTGTGAGCTATCGGTCGGCATGATATTCCTACTGAAAAAACAAAATATGTTTGAGGACTTAACATATAAAAAATCAAAAGCCGGGAGAAGCGCGAAAGAAGCGTCTTCGAAGCAATGTTTCGGGGTTAGATCGTATTGAGGTATTCACATCTCAGGAGATCTCGGAAACTTCTGATGTATCCCTGGTGTGGGATGACCCATCGCATCACGCGTCCTTCCGGAGACATTGAGGTTTCAGGTATCCCGTCGCTCCGAAAGCGCTTGGGGCAGAATGCGCTTGCTCTATCGTAGAACGTCTCACCCTTGTGCTGCTGTTTGAGGGCGCGTGACTGCCGTTCACGAATACCGCACAATGGTTCTGTCCCTCCTCGCATGAAGGAATTCTATTCCCCACCCAGGACCTGAAATATAGATTACGTCAAAGCAGAGCCCGATGAACAACCTCAAAGCCGACGTGCATAATTTCTCGGAAATATATTGAAAAGGGAGTCGTATCCAAACGATGTACGGAGTTGAGGGGCCCCATTTAAACCAGAAGGTATGTTTGGCGCTTAGTGTTAAACATTTTCGTACCGTGCGTCTTCCTAAGATACCGGCAAGTCAAAAGAATGCTCGCTTACGGAGCCCTTCCCGTCGAGGGCGTCGTCGAGCGTGTCCTCGATGTCGCTGCCGAGAAATCCCCTCCGTTCCGACCTGCCGTGGCCTCTCTTCCTCGCGAGTGACCGTGCCGCAGCCGCCGACTCTGCTGCCGCCGCCGCCACCGCGGCCGGCAGGCTGGTTCGCTCATTATCGGTCAGCTCTTCTCGTCCACTTGCACCAAGGGCGGTAACCATAAACACGGCGACGAAGGAAGCACGCCTTTTCATGTTGAAATCCGATCTTGCGCCGGACGTGGCACTCAGATTCTCGCTGCAGCCTGGCACAGGGGTAAATACGCGCGGTGCACGGGTTTGGTCAAACATGGCTACGTCCGACGACGTCGGATACGGTGATTGTGCAGCCATTTTTTGTCTGAGGCTCCTCACAAGAGGAGGTCTTTAGACCAACGCTGCGTCACGGTAGGGGTGGGGTGCTGATACATGCTAACACCCCCTTCTTCACCGCTCGAGTTAAGCCATTCGCACGAGTAACTGTAACTCCGTATCTCCCCTTACGAACGCAATGGCCACAGGCGAAACCTGTTTGCCGCAGCGCCGGTAACCACTCCATTGCGGATTCACATCGAACAATGCAAATAGCACGAGAAGCTTGACATCGCAAAAGGAACAGGAGGGTCACTTGCGGGGGAAGTGATCCCGAGCCACTGGGAAAAAAAGATCCCTAAGTTGAACTCCTTATATCGTAGATTTGATCTACACCTCACACAAAAAATGTTTTTCTTTGCGCAAGCATGTTGAAACGTGCTACACGTTCAAGATTCTCACGCCCCTGGTGCAAAACGACCAATACCGCATTAACATAACTAGCAATGGTTTTTCGACGAAAGCGGTATACATAAGGGGTTCTGCCATCCAGTTAAAATCAGCGCCGCCGTGTAGTGCCACCCCTGTTGTGTAGCACGCGTCCAGGTGTTGCCATCGAGTCACACTGGAGTACCAAGTCGCATCGGAGTACCAGGACCAAACTCTCCCTCGCCAGAAGCGCAGCCGGCGGCGTCTGCTCTCACGCAATGTGGGCTGAAGACGTTCGCGCACGCTACGCGGTCGTGCGCCGTTTTTCCTGGAGACTAACTGTTTGAAGGGGTCTCGGTAGATTTCCTAAAATATAAAGCGGATTCGGGGCCAAAACCAAAGTTCTACCCGATGAACAAAACGTGAAATAGCTCAGAAACTTACGGCAGGAGGGTAACTTTTGGGGACTTTTTTTTAGCAGCCAATGACTCGGGCGAGGTGACCCCCGTACTATTTTTCGACCATGAGTTCTCGTGTTGTTCAAAAGTAATTTTGCACTGTCTGTGGAGATCCGCAATGGAACGGTAAGCTAGGCGACTATTAATAGCAGTACTACGTACTATTATAATTTCCTAGTAATACACATGTACACAAAATGAACCTACCAGGTACTAAATTATTTTTGTCCGCGAGGCGCACAGAATCATTCGCGCGCGTGGTGAAGATCCGGCGGTGCAAATCCTCTTCCTCCCCTCCCCCACCGTGCAGCCTTGGTCAGCTTAGGCGTATATGGAGACAAGTTTGGAAAAATACAGAAAGTTCGGATTCCCCGACGTCTTGGGATTTAAGAGCCCCCGTCGCCCCCAAAATGATTTCGACGCATGGTATGCTACACGGTAAAGATGCACCCTGTATTTTTGTTAGGGTCTTTGCTCACTCGACCAACTTTATCAAATACCACATCCAAAAACACTTTTTGGGGTGAGCCGAAAGGGAAACCCCCATGGCCTCGGAATACGAAACAAAATCATCGGTTAACCGCATGGTATTGATCGGGGTTGAGCACGAGTGACTCGGCACTTCACGGAGAAAAAGGTGTGAGGCGTTCTTCTGGTACACACAGTGTAGCTTACCATACCACACTGCGGATTCATGCAGCAAAACATTTGAATCACACGACACAACTTAATATCGCGCAAAGGAACGGGGGCATTCATTTCGCGAGTAACCCTGCCTACAAGAACAAAAGCATAAAAGTGACCGCCCTACCGTCGTAGCCGGCGTCGGTTTTGCTGTTTGGCTGTATAGGCCACCGGGATAGCCACCAAAATTTCCACCAAATGTCTGGGACAGAGGGTTAATCACCATCGTATTACGTCTGAATTATAATTTGTTCTACGATAGTAGAGCTGAGAGGTTCAATTTTTTTCTGAATTATTTCACCATGACGGGTATTCTTCAATCGACTATCTACATGCCCGGCGTAGGGTGGCTCACAGGGACATAGACTGCTCTCGGTGCCCGACGAGGGACCATCACGCGGAGAAGAGAAGAAGACAGAAAATAAATATGATAAAGTACCGCAGTCCCGGAGACCACTCTGAACATGCACACCTAATCTGAAATAGTGTGTACTGAGCCAAAGGGGGCTCAACTAGAAAATATCGAAGATTGGGACCGCCAATCATGTCAACAGATCTACTCTACCGTTTCCGCAGATTCTGTGTAGTCATACACATCATACATCAGACTTGTGCACAGGCATAAGTCAGCCTTCTCCCTGCCCGTGTGCACGCCATGATGACGTTCATCCAAAGCGCAACATTCGAAACCTTGCTCATCCAAACAAAGTACATGCCTCAAATATTCAATGTCGATTCAAAACAATACTACTGCCTTCGCTTCAAAAACCCGTATATTGCTAAAAAAAAACGCCGTATCTAGGGGAATTGAACCGCACTAATCGTAAGGGAACACGCTGATGAGAATATATGGGCGATCAAGAGTGCAGTAGGATTAACACGTATAAGACCAGAAGGAAGAACTAACTCCCTATTGAGGTTCAATGCATATAGCCTAGAATAACCCCGAAACCACCAATATTTCGCCTCAAATTTATTGTACTCCCAAGCCATCGATCAAGAAAAATTCAATGACGAAATTCAGATAAAAGTCAAACTTCGTCATCCAATACTCAAAATCAAAAACATATTGTTCCCCCAAAATTAAGATATTTCCAAATATTCGATTAAGCAAAATTCTTGTTGTAGATACTCTCGTTTTCAACATGCCCCAGGCAAAAGGAAAAATGGTATCACTACTTGCATGAACGCAGACACGAGGTCGGTTGTGGGACATTGATACGAGCACATAGTGAATCCTACACCCCTCCTGCTCGTGACAACTGTCACGATAATGTCCAATCCATCCCGGATTAATGGAAGCTCAAAAGCAGAATCCTCGAATTCAAAAAAAGGTGTAAGAGCATCACGTTCAACTTTGTTTGATTATAAAAAAAAATAGCTACAGACATAACCCCTCCACTCCGGAGTCAAGCCACATTTTGTCCACCCAGTTCCCCTCTGGTTTAGTCCATACCAAGTTCTCAACACGCGTTGGTATTACAGGACTCTTTGATTAGGACATGTGTTTTTTCAAACTATGGAACCAGCATTCATCACGCCCTACCTACCCTAGACTTGTTAAATGCAATCAAGCATGCTACCAGGCCAGACCTCACTCGGGTTCAAAAGTGGTGTTTTCGGCAGCAACCATGTTTCCATAACTATGTTGAACGGAGGGAAAACAATTGACTGAAAATGAATCAAAGTGCCAACTAATGTCATATACTTGTCTATATCATTAATGAGGACACACAACCCATAATACGCGCGATCGGAGTATCACACACAGCTTGAAAAGATAAGTTTCGACAAAATATTCGATCTCACAGCTGGAGTGTATTTCTTTTTTTGTAATACTTGTACAACAGAAGATTCGGCTATCACAGGTGAGCGAACCACATGCTCATCAGACATCAATCGCCCATCCATCTGAATACTACAGGCAGAGAAACCAAGCTTTTTGATATTTGAGCTTGATCAACATGGAGAGCAAGCACAAGTAGCTCCCGTGGAGGGGCGGGGGGGGAGGGGGGGTGCTGGGTGACCGGCACAAGAATTACCCTACACGTCTTCACATCCCTCTGCTATATCATAGCTACCGTTTCACAGTTAAAGCAAACTATTTGACCGCATCGCGAAGAAAATAATGTCAACGCTATGATTCTACATCAGAAAACATCGCTGCCGTAAATTTAGCAGTATATCGTGTAGATTACACCAACATCAAATATTATAGTAACATGATGTATTGCTACTGACAATGATGACAAAGCCCAGTCGGGAACGAAAGGCAGTCTACATGAAATTTCGCTACCTAGTCCGGTCCGAAAGGAGAGAACGGTTCCCCGGCTGGGCGTCCGTGCTTCCGAGCGTCCTCTATCGCAACCAGCCACGTCGTGCCGATCCCATCTCTGGCCCACTCGTGAATGGGCTCAGCATCCGACGCTCCCATGGAGCACGATAGGTGCAACTCGCAGTTCAGTGTCACTGCCAAACTATCGCGCCATCCCTTGTCCCCCCGAAGCCTCTTCCTGCCGACAGAATGAACATTCTCGAACTCAGCGGGGGCAGGCGGAGGCCAAGCGGGCGGTGCCGGTTCCAGCGACTGCAGCAGCAGCAGCTCTGTTGCTGCTGCTGCATTGGCGACGACTGTTTCTCCTCAAGCTCTTTCTGCTTAGCTACTCTCGTCTCAAACTCTACCATGATCCCTTTTACCCCGTCAAAGGTCATTATTTTTCCCACTGCAACTACCACGCTCCCGTCTCCGATAGCATCATATTTTTCACTCTCAGCCACAACCACCTCTTCCTCATAATCTTCAATAAATTTCTCTGGTGGCGACAGCAGGATCGGCTGCTGCTGCCGCGACAGCGGCTCGGCGGTTGCGATGGCGTTTCTGGCTCTGACGCTTATCCGTCCTCTTTCATCCTTCCCGACTCGGGTTGGTTGGCGCAAACTTTCTCCGATCGTTTTTCCTCCAACCACCACGCTATTAGTACTGAGGCAATTTTTTAAATAGCTCGCGCTGCTGCTCACGGATTGCTTGTCTTCGTTGCTATTTCAACTGGCCGACAATCTATTATTGGAGAATTGACGCGTTTCTACGGTAGAGGTGTACCACTGGTTTTTCTGAAGTTTCCTCAATTTTGGAGCTTAATACCTATGATCCCAAAACCTGATTTGGAGAAACATAAAACGGCTACCGGATGAAAATCCCAAGGCCTAGGGACACAGCAACAACAACGCCGAAAAAATGGTCTACTTCCGACGTTTTTGGGCTAAGGAGCCGCGTCATTCAAAGTGCTACCTCTATCGTAGCACGCATCAATTCCCTAGAGGGATTGTTGAGTCGTCGGGAATGCAGCGTTCCCTTGGGCGTCTGTCCATTGCTCGACTGGCTTCTCTCCACGGAGGATTGCCTTGGCAAAAAACGACACTTGCGATGCAGCAAACTCATATATGCCGTTGTCAATATCAAGCTGGGTCTCGACCTTGTGGTCCTCGGGGACAGAGTAGTCTTCTCAGCAAAATGGTTTCCCTCGATCTCGACTGTAGCCTTCGCGAAAGCAGATGCAGTGGACAATCATCCCCGTCTCGAGCTCGTCAGAGCACCCTACGCCCAACACACAAGTTTTCTTTCCGTACGATCACGCAGCAGCAGCTGCAGTCGCCGGAACCCACACCGCCTGCTTGGCCGCCGCCAGCCCCCGGTGAAATCAAGAATCTTTATTCTGTCAACACGGAGAAGCTTCGGGGTGGCAAGGGGTGTCGCAACGGTTTGGTTGTGAAACTGGACTACGAGTCGCACCTATCGTGCTCCGTGGGAGCGTCGTATGCTCAGCCTATTGACCTCTGGGCCAGAGCTGGGGTCGACACGGGGTAGCTGGTTGCGTTGGAGTACGCTCGGAGACACGGGCACCCGACCGGGGAACTGTTTCCGCCTTTAGGACCGGACTAGGCAACAAAACGCTCCTGTTGACAGTGTTTCTTTCCCGACCTGGCATTATCATCATTTTTAATAGCAACGCAGCAATATACTGCTGGTGTTGAAAATGATGACATATCCCAATGGGGAAAGGAAATATTTCATGAACTTTGTTACCTGCTCGGGTTGGAAAAGACGGGAACGGTTCCCTGGCTGGGCGTCCGGGCATCCGAGCGTCCTCCATCGCAACTAGTCACGTCGCGCCGATCCCACTTGTGGCCCAGACGTCAATGAGCTCAGCATCCGACGCTCCCACGAAGCACGATAGGTGCGGCTCGCAGTTCAGTTTCACAACAAAACTATCGCGCCACCCCTTGCCCCCCCGAAGCCATTCCCTGCTGACGGAATGAACGTTCTTGAAATCAGCAGGGGCTGGCGGAGGCCAAGCAGGCGTTGCCGGTTCCGGCGACGGCAGCTGCAGCAGGAGCTGCAGCTAATCCTTTCTGCTGCCGCGTTGGCGACGGCCATTGCTCCTCCTGCTCTTCCTTCTTAGCTACTCTCATCTCAAACTCCACCACCATCCATTTTCCCCCGTCAAAGGCAATATTTTTTCCACTCAAACTCCCACACTCCCGTCTTCGATCACGTTATAATTTACACTCTCATCCACAATCACCTCCTCCTGCCCATCTTTGTCATTTTCTTCTGGTGGCGACAGCGTGCGCGGCTGCAATGCCAGCAACTGCTGCGGCGGTAGAGGCTCGGGCGGTTGCTATGGCGTTCCTGGTTCTGCCGCTTCTGCGTCCTCTTCCAACCTTCCCGACTCGGGTTGGTTTGCGCGAATTTCTCCGATGGCTTTTGCTCCAACGACCACGCTATTAGAATCCATTTTTTTTCTATTGCTCCTGCTGCTGCTCATGGGTTCTATGTTTTTGTTGGAATTTCAACTGGCCGAATATCTGTTGGAAAATGCCCTCTAGGAATTTTCGAGTCGTCGGGAAATGCAGCATTCCCTTGAGCGTCTGTCCATTCCTCGACTGGCTTCTCTCCACGGAGGGTTGTCTTGGCATGATCCTGTACTTGCATTGCAGCAGAAACTACGCCATGCTATTGTCAATATGTAAAGCTGGGTCTCGACCATGCGGTCGTCGGAGACTGAGTAGCGTTCTCAGCAAATTGGTTCCCCTCGATCTCCATTGGAACCTCCGAAAACGCAGCTGCAGTCGACAATAATCCTCGTGTCGAGCTCCTCAGA
The DNA here is from genome assembly GCA_012845835.1 of Undaria pinnatifida. Classification (NCBI taxonomy): domain Eukaryota; class Phaeophyceae; order Laminariales; family Alariaceae; genus Undaria; species Undaria pinnatifida. The sequence goes on along the minus strand of JABAKD010000001.1, from coordinate 2,599,903 downwards.
GACCCTTACGTCCAAAGGCACAATTTGTCTTGTCGTACGATCATGATACCACTGTATGCCCGGCGTAGGGTGGTTCACCGTGAGACTGCTCTCGGTACTTGACGAGGAACCATCAAGCGGAGGAGAAGATGAGAAGACAGAAAATCTATGTTAAGTACCGGACTCCCGGAGACCACTGTGAATTTGCACACCCGAAGACAACCAATCTGCAATAGTGTCTACTGAGCCAAAAGGGGGCTCAACTCGAACATATCGAAGATTTGGACCGCCAACCATATCAATAGTTCTACTCTAACATGTCCGCAGATTCTATGGAGTCATACACGTCATACATCAGACTTGTGCACAGGCATAAACTAACACCTCTTCACCCAAAATTGTCGGAATTTCTAAAAATTGTTGTCCCCACACATTCTTCTTAAAATACGTAGACTAGCTAGACTAGACCATGTTCCTTTCGTTGGGTATAGTTGTCGGGTTGCACTTTCAGCCTACGCAAAAACCAGTTGTTAGGGAAAATACAGAGCATCACACAAGCAGCCACACCCTCAGAAGCAAATGAAAACTGCACTTCTCTTTCGAGACCGTAGATCTGACCCAAAATATAGTCACGAAAAAACAAGTGAATAAACACACCCTTCAGTTCCTTCTTTTGGAGGTACACTGTTAGTATGCCACTGGATGGACGAGTCCTTCGCTGTCGCAGGTAACTGTAGAGAAGATACGAGGCGGTGCCCCGGGGTCATCAGGAGTAAATGTCAATGGTTGCCGGTTACAAAGACTTACACGTTTAGGATAGGCGTCTAGAAAAGCGACTCGCGCTACAATTAGTACGGTAGAAGTGTACGGACACATTATACTACTACCATTAGTCTAGTACGGTAGAGTTGTACCGACGCATGCCACGGTAGAGTTACCGACACACGCTACCGTTAGTCCGGTAGAGCTGCACCCACACATGACACTAGTAGTAGTACGGTAGAAGCGTACCGACACATGCTAATGCTAGTACGGTAGAGTTGGACTAACACACGCTACGGTGGACGTTCACCCACGTTGTTCTCGAGGTTCTTTCCTAACTTGCGGACCTCTACACCTCACTCCTTATGAATTTGATTTGGAGCGTAGTCAAAGCTCAGCGTGTTTCGAAAAAAATCATGACCCGGGCATACATAAAAGCTACCAGTATACGTATTGCAATACAATATTAAAATCCGATAATGTTTGGGCCAAGCCACTGCCGTGAAAAAAGTTATCCCAAAAGGATTCCTCCATCGGCGTAGCTCGCGTCTACGATGACTTTAGTCGATGCTTTTATTCCCATTATTTGCGGACGCATTATTAATCACGGTTTTGGGCGCAGTGTGCTTTTTATAGGTACTCTAGAAATGGAGCATAGAGGTTATGGAGTACGTTCGGCCTATACTCCCAGTACCTCAGTACCTCGATGTACCCCGATGTACGGTTTCACGGCACCGTATACCTCGCCCCAAATTCTGATTTTGAGCAAACTAAAGGTGAAACTCGATGAACAAACCCATGGGGCCTAGTCTACAACAGTAGGTCTACCGAAATAAATCGTATAGTATATGTATATATCCACACAAGAATGAAATTCGGACGATTCTGGGTCAAAGAGTCCGGACACTTCGAAAACACTTTAGCCTTAAAGTGCTGCCTCCATCGTAGAACGCGTTGCTTGACAGTGCCTTGTGCACATACCATCTACTACTACACTGACTGGGCGAAAAACGTTCGTTCGTTGTATATATATAATTCACAATTAATTACAGTTCTCGACCCACTACCTATTTTTTGCCAGACCAGCGTGTGCCGGCATCCTGTTTACTGCTGACAGGTGTTGATCCACTACGTATTTTTTGCCAGACCAGCATGTGCGGGCATCCTGTTTACTGCTGCGTGCCACTCTCTGCACAGCTTCTTGTTACGGGTACATATGGCGACCTACCTTCACTGTGTTCCGTCGAAGAGCCGAAAGAAGTTTTGCGACAAATGATATGGAATGTTGTGTTCGGTTTGCCATTTTTTCTCATATATATGTTCCGGATAGCTAGAGACACTTTTTTACTAGTAGTGTACGATCTGTTATCGCTGTCGGACAACGCGTAGTGCATAGAAGCACTGCAGTAGCACAACCAACCATTTGCGCCCCTGCCGGCATGCTCTCTTTCTCTCTCTATGCGATCCTGACACGTGTTTGTCTGCTGTGTTGATCAAAATACGGACTATTCCGACGCAAGGAGCCAGGAGAGGAGGGTGACACCGTGCTGCGGAGCGCGACTCTCGGTGGAATGCTCAACGATATACACGCCCTCCTCTCAAATCTTCACCTTCAGATTCCCTCTCGAAACGACCACCACAAATCGAAAAGCCCATCGATGGACATGAGACGGAGGATGGGGGGGGCGATGCTGAGGGTAGCATACGAAGGTGTACACGTACATAAACTGTCAATTTTCTAATCACACATACATGCCGACCATGGAGGTGCTCTCGGCGACGCTTGGCCTTTGAGACCCGTTATCAATCACGATTACTAGGATATTCACAATGGTTGGCATTCAGGAATGTGATCGCCGAACGCACCCGTGAGATATGAAAGGGTCTTCCACATAATCGATCCGAATCCTCCAACACTCACTGCAAGAAGATGCATCCCGTCCCTTAAAACACAAGGAAGGGGGGTTGCGAAAAGACAGGGACAAAGGCCTCGTTGGATTGCATTTCGATTTTGCTCACGCTCCTCTCGATTCAGGAGCTCCACGTACGACGCCCGAAAACGATAAACGTTTTGCGCGGTCCGCGACCCGTGCTCGGTCCCATCGAGGTAGCACTCATTGTTGCCTCGGACATTTTTCGGAATGACTAGACTATAATAAATAGGCTCATTACCCCAACATTGATTGTCGGAATCTCATTATTATTATTATTGTCTGGCACAAACTTGTTTTTTGTTGTATTCCTACCAGGCATAATAGATAGACTGACTAACATCAACCTGTTGACCCTGATAGCCACACTGTAGTTCCAAGGGGAGTCGCCGACCCATATCACTAATGAGGACACACAACCCGTAATACGTGCGATCGGAGTATCACACACAGCTTGCAAAGACGAGTTTCGACAGAATCTTCGATCTCACAGCTGGACTGGAGTGCATTTTTATTTTTGACATTTATTTGTTTTTATATAATTTTTCTAGGTGTTTTTTTCGAATGAAAATGGCACACGTGTTGTCTATTATAGTCTATAGTCTAGACTAGTCTATACCTGGTATACTTTTTTCTCAAAAAATGTGTTTTGGTGTTGGGTGAGGTTTGGAGCTCCTCAAGTCAAGGAAGGATCTTGTCGGCAACAATCAATCATGGTTCGCCTCTACCGCAACAGTATTCGCCCCGCTGTGGATGAAATTAAACATCCCACGGGTTTTCCCCAGAGAGTGGGCGGTTTTCTGGCTTGAGTCGGTCAGCTCAAAAATATGAATTCACCCAAATGTGCTATCTCTATCTACCGTCTACGAACGTAGCACGCATAGACAACTTCTTACCACTCAGCGAGTCGAGCCCTAAGCCGAATGCATCGAAAGCAAAAAAAGTGCATGGTCAGTGGAGCAGGAGGCTCCATAGCATAGATTGGCTAACTACAGCATGACTTGGATGGTATGACAGTAGCGCAGTAAAAATGAACGATCGAACTCCTCTCTGAAAACGACGAACCCTGCTGTCCGCGATATAGGGCAAGGCAGAGGTATCATACCGTGTCCTAAGAGGGGCACATACTAGTACTAGTACTAACTGGACATTGGTATACGCACCAGTGATATCTTGCGCAAGAACAATGCAAGCGCTTGTTCACAGCGTCACGGAAGAAAACGCCAAATAAATGGGTCGCGTGCAAGCTGAGCTGTGCAACCATCGTGTCGACGTTTCTCGTCAACGAGCTACCACGCACCGCTGTTGCGGCACATACATATTCGACAAATCCGGTATTATAGTTATGTTCGCATTATATACTCTATAGTCTAGACTATGCCAGGTATTACAGTAAATAGATGCTTTATTAGGTGCCACAAACAAAATGTTTTCACAACAACCAGTCTAAAAACACCAGTAACCACCTGGAAAACTCGGAGTCGCATACAGCAGCAGCAGTAGTAGTACAGTAGTAGTATTATTAGTAGTAGCAGAAGTGGTAGTAGTAGTGGTAGTGGGTAGAGTCACCCCATGTTAGAAGGGGTGCAGAGCAGAAGTTTCAGAGCTCCTAACATGTCATGAGGAGGTCATCATCTCACCAGAAACATTTCCACAAAGACATTCCTTCGCTCAACCCGGCCAACGGTATGCGCTAGTCACAAAACAAAAATGCACTCTTACAGTTGTCGTACTAACTGATACCTGCGCACTTGACAGAAGAAGTGGACCCAAAAAGGCGTGTCAGCGGCAACGGGGCAGCTGCTCGCCACTCTTCTGATGGTCCACGCGGTTAGTTTGCTGTTGGTGATACGCTTAATGGTTCTTGATTTCATTGTTTTTTGTCGAAATCAACCCGATCGCCATACTGTTTGTTGTTGCGTAGCTGCGTTCCAATCGATGGCGTCACGGCATTGAGTTCAGCATCGCACTTACAGTTTTTTCTAGAGGTACCGTAACCGATTTATGAACAGCGCGACCCAATCAGGTAGGTTCTCTGGGTTTTGAACAACACAATACAAAAAACTGCTCTCTGTCACACACAGCGATTTCTGAATGGCTCACATGAGTAATGGCTGCAGCAATTCGTCTGAATGACTCAGCTGACTCCGAACAATGATTGAACAAGTCGAGCTTTGTTCTCGTATATAAAAGCCTTAGGAACGACTACTTACCCCACCTACCCAATTACCACCACCAACCCACCCACCCACCCACCCACCCACCCACCCACCCACCAGAATACATAGGAGTTATTTTCCTGCAGTGCCACGAAATATTTCTTGCCCCGCTGACAGCAAACTCAGCCCAGAGTCGTTCTACGATACCCCCCCCCCCCCCGCCCCGGAGCGTTTCAGCATCGAAATCGCTGGTTTTGAAGCCAGCTCACGGCCCCATCTCCTGACATACGGTGCCCCTTGCCATCCCGACGTCGTATTTGATAGTCCTTTGCAAACAAGAATATACATGAAGATAAGCTTTTCACATTACCATCCTTCCTCGTGTCGAGCAGCTGTGAAACGTTCGGTAAATGCATTGCTTTTTTTTGGGGGGGAGTGTTGTAGCATCGCTGTACGTAGTTGTATAGCTATCATATCATGCAGCTCCGTGTGACGTTAGATGGGTACCCCAGGTTCGACTCGGCACGAGAAGATGTTGTGACTTTGCAACGGTACAAAGTGTAGCTAGCTGCCACCCACACGCGCAGTAGCACAAAAAAAAAGAATCCTGCCGATATGAGAAGAATTTAGTAGTCAGTGCGTGATGTTGCAGAAAGCCACAAACAAAACGAGAAGAAAGAGGAAATACAACGATGAGAGCATACAACATACATGGCGACTCATTACTCGGTAAATATTGAGTATTGATACTCATACAATAATGGGTAGAGTACGAGCCTATAGCGCCGGTTAAATAGGGCCACTACTTGTACTGCTGCTCTCGATAATGCTGTAAAATAGCCAAATGCACCTTGCACGCTACAAGTCTCAGCGACAGTAGTGACAGTGTTTTCCAATAGAGCCGGGGCGTCGTACCCAGAGCCCATATGTCGGCTGGTTCATACCGGCATTGAAGGGAGCAGGTATAAAACGCAGAGTAGAATAATAAAAACCGCGCACAGAATAGCAGCAGACAGAGTTGCAGACACAGTGGTAGAGTAGCAGCAGCAGGATGCAGGCAGCAGAGCACATGAGAGCAAAGCAGAGCAGGACCTTACCCAATTCCCCAGTTTTCGTCTATTTCTGTTATGTTTCCTGGTGTTTCGTGCTCAATCAAGTCAAGTTTAGCTTGAATCATGTATTCTACGTTTGTTTGCTGTCGTTGTTGCTGACAAAGTACGGGCTATCAACAGTGGACGCCGTTTTGAACAGGATTCAAGCTGCTGTGGCCAACATCGGGTACAGTCTACTTTAGCGTTCGCAACGCGCCCAGGACGCGACATCTGATTGGCTGGGTGGATCGGCTCTAGGTCTGTTGCTATTATCGTACACACTTACCATATATACGTTCCTGACCACATGCATCAAGTAGTGGCGGGTTCACGCGGGAACACTATCGATCTAGCTCTACTTTCTAGGGGGGTAAACGAGGAGTACGTCAAGGTTTCGGCTCCCCCCAAACCCAGTACCAAAGCGTTGAACACTACCTCCAGCTTATGGAACGTCCTGCCACGTACGCCGCACATGCAGATATATATATATATTATATATGTATCGAAATCTGCCAAAGAAATAACGCCCCCCCCCCCCCAACCCCCTCGAACACTCCGCCCTCTCCTCACGGGTTGTACGACTTACAGGATACACATGATCAACTGGTCATTCCTTTCAAAACCGTCAGATTTGTCTTTATAGTATCCATGCACAGATTGAGTTGCCCCCCCCCCCCCCCCCCCCCCCGCTCCCTCTTGTTCAAACCCAGACCCCCACGCCCTGAAAAAAACCGCCCTTCCCTCACCGGGTATACGACTTACAGGATGCACTTTTGATAAACTGATGCATTTCCTTCCACAGCTGTCAGATTTGTCCCCCTCACATACGAGTTTTATAATTTACAATTTCCGCGCACAGACGGACTAATATCACCATGTTGACCCTGATAAGCTACACCGCAGTTCCAAGCCGAGTCGCCGCCTTCTATCCTTAATGAGGACACACAACCCGTAATACCTGCGATTGGAGTATCACACACAGCTTGCAAAGATAAGTTTCACAAAATCTTCGATCTCGAAGCTGGATGATGTGCATTCAGACTATATTTTCAACATTTATGTGTACAAGGGCTCCGCATACGCCGGCTCCCATGCTTTGGGAAGGGCAAGGCAGCTCTTCGGTAGGTTAAGATGTACCTGTCCGATTTGACATCCATTCATTGCACTTTTAAGCAATGCCAAGAGTTTAATACGAACATACATGAGATTGTGAAGGTCATAATTTGACAGGAGAATAACGTCATGTACAACAAAGAAGGCAAGGATAGCCGAAACACACTGTTACTGTTGTTGAATGCGCCGTCAAGTTAAAGTTGGAGGATATCAAACAAAGATACCGATGAGAGTATGGAGAACCAGCTTCGCCCTAAGGCGAAACGAAAGATAACTTGGCACCAACGAAGAGAATGCACTGCCGTCCGCGTGGCAATGGAGGCTCGAAGTCGACAGGATGCAAAGAAAGTCGGTTTGCATTAAACGTCGACATGGCACCATGTCAGCCGGCGAGGTGTTGGAAGAAGATTTTTGTTTATTAATTAAAGGAAGATGTCGCATTGATTGGTCTGCATGGTCACGGGCGATAAGGAAATCGGCGAGGAGAGCGATCTCTCGTTGCAGAGGCGTTGTTCAAGATAGGTGCGGGGGTAGCCGTGCTCGTACGGGAGGTTGGCGTAGCGCTTCTTCTTAGGCGTAGCGCTAATTCTCTGTTTTAACTCGGGAAGACGAGATATGTGTAGACTATATGCTGTCTTTGCTTCGCGGGTGCTTTCACGTTGTCAAAATCGGACGCGTCCCCTTTATAAATAATATCCGGAGTGTCTCTACCATGACGACTGCTGACAACAGTGCCGTTCGTATTTTCTACTCAAAAACTAAAATAATATTTACCGGTTAAGTAGTATTTTTTCGTTTTGCACTATCTATGCGCATAGATAGCAGAAAAGATCGATGTTTAGTATTTTTATTTCCGACTGAAGTCCAACTTCCGAAAAAGTGTAAGTTTAGACGATTCAATCTAGTATCTTCTCTGAGGATGTACTACTACTGCACCAAAAAAAGTAATCTTCAAATATTTTTTGCCTGGAGCGAAGAATGGGCACATACAAACAAATAAAATCCCGGAAAAGGAATGGGTGCTGTGTGTGGTAACATACCTTTCTTTGCAACATTTTTTTTTTCTTCATCCCTTTTGTTATCCTCGGACCACTCTCGCGCTCCCTCCCAGTAGTAACTCAAATCCGGGGTCACATAGCGGGCCCTCGTCCTCCCTCCCCACTTCGGCACGTGCCTTCATTTTTTTCGCTAGAAGAAATCAGCATTTCTTCCCTCCTCGACTCGCATCGAATTGTACCTACCCACGCTGCTAGGCGCTCTCAGCAGTTGATCCCATGTTTTTCCTTTTTTCGAACAAAGTCAAATCTCATCATGGTGGGAATCGAACTCAAGGACAAACCTAACGTTAGAAGCATTCGAGTGTAAAACCACTAGACCACCGCGGCGACCGACTGACAAACGAATACAACAAAACAGGATCTTTGCATAGCATATAGTGATTACATTCCCCGATATTGTATGATATTACGAATGAGTGTTGACGCCGCGTTACCTTGAGAGGAGGTGTTCCTTGTGGTGTCAGTCAACATTTATTTGTTACTGATTATCAAATGGAGCCTGTCCTGTGACCACGGACTTGACTATTCGAGTAAAGGTGAGAACAACAACAACAACCACAACCACAACCACAACAACCACAACAACAACCACAACAACAACAACACAACAACAACAACAGCAACAACAACAACAACAACAACAACAACAACAACAACAACAACAACAACAACAACAACAACAACAACAACAACAACAACAACAACAACAACAACAAAACTGCTGCTCTTGAAGCTCGGAATTTGATAACAGCGCACCAGGTATATATCGTCGCCTATTATCACAAATTATGTACTGCTGTATCATCGATTGCTCGCGCACACGGCATCTTGTCAAGAAGATACACATTACTACTGCTGCTATAGGTTCCTGCTGTGTCATCGATTATTACGTCACGCGTTGACCCGTTCTTGAAAAAAGAATTCCGAGGAATCCAAAATCAGAATTCGTCCCCGCGATTCTCGGATGTGTTTGTCACCTCCTGTACGTAGGGGAGGATAAGGAAAGCGTTGGACAGCCCTTCGAACAAAGTGATTTGACCGGAAATCCTGCAGCACTGCCCACTGAGCTACTTAATCACTTGACTCAGTAGCTCAGTGGGTAGTGATACATATATATGTTAAAGTACCCAAACAACCATTCATAATGTCGTCAGGGAGAAGGCTAGAAAAAGACAAACATGAAGTTGGTTAGAATCGAACTCACGATAATGCATAGCACTACCCACTGTCACGTGACTCAGTAAATCAGTGGGTTATGCTAAAAACCAAGCTTTAATCAAATCTCACCGACTTCGTAAAAGAGATTTCCGGAACTATTTCCTCTCCACGTACTACAGCTAGTAGCACTCAGGAGAACACTAACAACAGCAGCTAAGCTGCTATCATAACCAGTCATACATAATGTCTCCAGCACGCGCACTCCTGAATACCAAATATAATCTCGGTGATAATCGTACTTACTACACATCCTTCGTTGGTTACATAGCACTATACCCGCTGAGCCGAAAGGCAACGACACACAGCAGCAGTGAGTGGTAGTAGCTACGATGCGGCATCATATGCCAAGATCCAAGAATAGCTCGGGCGTATACCGCCCAAAATACTAAAGAAGAGCGCACTTCTCGCTTGTCTCGCTCGGCGTCTATCCGCGTTCACGTCGAGGTGCGGAACGGATGCGGCAGGGCGAGGGGCGTTGGAGCCGCCCCCCGAAGACGGCGCTCGAGCGAAGCTATTTGACCGAGAATTTAAGTTCCGGAAATCAAATACTGAGGCCGAAACGAGAAAGACCTCTTGACCGAACCCCCGAAAAAAAGAATAAGCATATGTAAATATATTTGTGCGACATTATGTTTTCACCCCCCCTCCCCCCCCCCCCCCCCCCCCCCGATTCTCAACAACTCCGCCCCCCCCTCACCAGTTATTCGACTTACAGGGTTCACTTGATAAACTGATGCATTTCCTTCCACAGCTGTCAGATTTTGTCCCCCTCAGAAACGGGTTTTATAGTTTCCGCGCATAGACTGACTAACATCACCCTGTTGACCCTGATAGCTACACTGTAGTTGCAAGGGGAGTCGCCGACCTATATCCTTAACGAGGACACACAACCCCTAATACGCGCGATCGGAGTATCACACACAGCTTGCAAAGATGAGTTTCGACAAAATATTCGATCTCACAGCTGGAGTGTATTTTAACTTTTACATATGAGGGATTGGGGTAACCCAGGTTCGACTCTCAACTTGCAACTACTTCTCTTCTTGTTCTTCGTAGCGTGAAGGACACGCCAGGTTGGAGCAAGGTTCGACGGCGAACCAAGCGACGGTAACGATAGAAGTGCCTTGAGGCAACGAAAGGTGCTTCGCAGGAAAAACAGAGAGTCGACAGAGATTACTTGTCAGCGGGAAACGTGATTACCCGACTCTCTATCATAGTAGTACAACAAGACACGGTATCCAATACCTCTGGAACGGCTACCGTTTAACAAATCTTCACGAGAAGATCTGTCTACGTAACGGTAGAAAGTGTACCTGTGACCCATATCGCCCCCCAATGTTTAAACGCTACATACTGGAGAACCCAGCACAGCTTTCAAACATTTAAGGAGGAGACAGGTTTTCAGGTTCTCTCACAAATCAGAGTATTGTGTTGTACTGTGGTAGTCAATGTGTGTGTTGCACTTGTTCATTTCCTAATCATGTCATCCCCTGCGCAGTTAAAACCACGGGCTTGTATGAGCATAATCGAATTGTACTAAAGATGCCAGTCACACACTATGAACTAACAGTGGTATGTACCTTCATTCTTCACCAGAACGGTTATCTAGTCCCAAAATCACGTACTCGACGATAAAATCATCTATTTATAACGGACGATAGTACCTTTGGCGATACTCAGGACATTCCTCACCATAAACGATGTGTGTATGAGACGAGTTGCTTGCAAGGCTTGGTACACACTTAATGATGAGTATACAAATGCGCTGAATTACGATTTGCCAGAAAACGATGCATGCAGAGTATGCAACACGGTAAACGATTGATCAATCAAGACGATAAGAGTCTGCATGACTTGACGATAGTGTCGATGTAACGATGACGGCGCAGTATGACGGACTGCGGGTGCATGGTTAACGATAAGGTGGCATGCCTCGAGTATCGAAAAAGGCATAATCGATAGGACGGCAAGATCATGACCACGGGTCAGCAAACGATGGTGGCTGACAAACGTAATCAGTACACAGATAAATCTGCATAATGACGAGACCTCCTGCCAGTCAATTGCCGGTTGACCGTGTGCAGGGCGCACGGTAACACGGAATACGACCGGGGAATAATTCATGTGCGGATTCTGTCACTTAGGAGTATACAGCTCACGCGCTCAACTGTAACTCTGTAGTCAATCCAGCACACGATTCTGACACTGGAGAATGCATTACGAGTGCGCCCAGGAGCCTCCAATATCTCGTACAGAACAAACGATGTTCATTAATTGATTAACCTCACTGCGGCCAATGTATGCACCAAGTATATGCACACTGTACACAGCTACAATTTCTCAACTAACCCAACAATGATGCCCTAGTGTATACTGCTCGTATATGCACACCCTTGCGTAACTACTGGTTGAACGCCCCCCACACTAACACTTACTACCTCAATGTGTAGTAGTGTCTCTGAACCGTGTACGTCTCTAATTCTATAGCGCTTTATTCACGAGAAAAAGGCTATCTTTTCGTGTGAGGTACTTCCACACGAAGAAACGAACAAAAACAAGCATCCACTATTGGTATAAAACCACGACCTCAGCTGTTGAGCAGCAGTAATCGAGTATCCAACCATGACTCAATACGTGGGCACTACTCCACAAAATACGCCCAAGCAACCAAAAAAAAAAGGACTCATGAGTGTTGCAGCTCATGTGTCAACGACGCACTATTGACGAATGAAAACAAAAGTTGCTGCAAGTTAACAAGCCTTTAGAATCGACGCTAGATGACAGATTAGGATAACCCAGGTTCAACTCTCAACTTGCAACTACTTCTCTTCTTGTTCTTCGTAGCGTGAAGGACACGCCAGGTTGGAGCAAGGTTCGACGGCGAACCAAGCGACGGTAACGATAGAAGTGCCTTGAGGCAACGAAACGTGCTTCGCAGGCAAAACAGAGAGTCGACAGAGATTACTTGTCAGCGGGAAACGTTTTTTGCCGCCTCTCTGTCATCAGAGTCTACGGAGGCTCCACGACCACTTTTAGTACAACAAGACACGGTATCCAATACCTCTGGAACGGCTACCGTTCATAAAAATCTTTACGAGAAGATCTGTCTACATAACGGTAGAAAGTGTACCTGTGACCCATACATATACATTTAGAATACCTGATCCCAGAGTCACGATCACATAATATATACATAATATTTACATACGAGTGTTTGCGTTAAACAATCCACTAAAAATTCTTCCATCAGTCTTGAAAATGTCCAGATTCACTCCGGCATGCAGCTGGCTGAGTTTGCGGTAAACGTTCTACAAAAAAAAAACACAAGGAAATTATAAAACGTCCAGTGATGTGTACAGAATCCACGCACAGCAACATCGAACTGTTCTTCGTTGTTTTGTGCGTGAAAAAAATGCCCGCTCTACTCAACTAACCTCAGCAGCAGCACAGCACCAGTAGCAGCGAACGCCTGGACCTAATTAACCTCAGCAGCAGCAGCACAACAGCAGCAGCAGTAGCAGCAACATACATACACCAATAGTAGAAGCAGTACACATGTGGATCGGATTAGTGTGGGGTTAGGGGGCGAGCCGCCCTGGGCCGTTTCCGCCCCGGATCTCGACGTGGGTCGGTGGGCATGGGTGCAGCCCAGCGTAAACCGGCCTGCGCTCTCCCGCCGCGCGGCAGCCGCTGGTCGAGGCAGCAGCAGAAGCGTTTGTGGGCGTGGTTGACCCTGTGTGTGTTTTTTCCTCTTGCGGGGTACCTAGACGTGTCCGAATGTAACGACCGTTATTACTTGAACAAAAAGATATATCCCGGTACCATATTTCCTGACAGAGCGGATGCCAGCATGAGGAGGCTGAGAGGTGGAGGTCGCGAGCAGCCGAGTGTTGGAACGGCACAGCCTGCATCTCTTCGCGTGGCAGCCGGTGCTCCCAGGGACATAGCGCGGGGAAAGCTTGGAACATGGTGCTGAGCGCGGTGAGGGTGGCAGGCATCGCTAGCGCACCATACGCGCGAGTCTCGACCAGGCCAAATATTTTTTTCTTTGGGCAGAATGGAACCATGGGTAGGATTCAGGGATATAAATCTCCTTTTTAGCGATAGCCAAACTCAGGCATATACACGGTGAGCTGATGTGGCCAAAATCGGTTACACTTCAATTTCATCGTTCGCAACGCGCCCAAGACGCCATCTGATTGGATGGGTGAATCGATTGTAGGTCTGTTGCTATTATCGTACAAACATATCATACACACACATTCCTGACCACATGAATCAAGTAGTGTCGGGTTCAGACGGGGACACCATCGATCTAGCTGTACTTTCCTCGGGATAAACAAGGAGTACGTCAAGGTTTCGGTTCCCCTCAAACCCAGTACCAAAACGTTAAACACTACCTCCAACTCATGCAAAATCCTACCATGTACGCCACACATGCAGAAATTGTTGCCGCCAACCGATTAGATATTGTACCACATCCAAGAGCGACTGGCATTGTCTGGTCAACCCTATCCATTACCACCAAGTACAAACACATGTAGTATGTGACGTACTATATAGCAACGAGCACTACTCCACGTACATTATACAGCATGCCCTGACCACTAATAATTCGTTTACGCTTACATCAGTACAACGTGCACCCACCGCTATCACACTCTTCCCGCGGAGTACTACTCTTTTTTCGGAGCAATGCACTAGCTCATGCCACACGTCTCCTCTAAGAAGAGCAGTGCGGTTTATCTATGAGAGTACGCGTAACACCAATATAGGTTGAAAAATAATCATACGTGTGTTACCGATGTCTCCCTTTTCGCCTTGCGACGCCCCCGCGATTTGTCGTTAACCGCATCTCGAAGGGGAACCACTAAATCAGACTTGTCTGTGATCACACAACCTAACACTAGCGGCCACTCTGGACGCGGTACTATCAATCAAGATGGTTCTACGATTAGCATCGTACGTTTTAAAACTAAAGCGTTTTCCGGTTCTTTTTCTCAACGATGTGTTTTTCCTCACCTGGAACACATTTTTTTCCGGGAAACAGCTTTTTCCTTCAGCGTGTCCTAAATTTTTCCCCTGTCCTCTCCTATTCCAGGAAAAAAAGCCTCGTTTTGGGGAGTAACTAATAATATCATCCCTGGGGGGTCCACGCACTACATTAAGCGCGAGTGTACCATTCGTTCGGGCCTCTGGGCAGTCATTTTCGGTATTTTTTACAACACACGGTAGCGGCAGGGCAAACAGCGAGCGCCTGAGCTATTACGTCAATCGGTTTCAGTATAAATGTTTTGTTCATGCACTACTACGACTACACAGATGTAGCAATACTAATAATGATCTCGATCTTTGATGTACGAATATATATATGTTTTATAGTTACAAGGTTCCCCCTTCGGTATGCGGGTAACGTGAAATTCCGGCGGCGTCGCAAGGCGAAAAGGCAGACACCGGTAACACACGTATACATGTTTTGCCACCTATAATGGTGCTACGCGTACCCCACATTGATTAACCCCACTGCGCTTCTTGGAGGAAACGTGTGGCATGAGCTAGTGCGTTGCTCCAAAGAAAGAGTGGTAGTAGTACTCAGAGGGAAAAGTGTGATAGCGGTGGGTCTCGTTGTACTGATGTACGCGCGAACGAATTATTAGTGGTCAGGGGATGCTGTTCACCGTACATGGAATAGTGCTCGTTGCCATATAGTATGTCACATGTGTTTGCACTTGGTGGTAATGGATAGGGTTGACGAGCCTATGTCATTCGCTGTTGGATGTTACACAATATTTACCTGGTACGAGTTGGTTTGAGGGGAACCGAACCGTTGACGTACTCCTCGTTAATCCCCGAAGAAAATAGAGCTAGATAGACAGTGTTCCCGCCTGAACCCGCCACTACTTGATGCATGCGGTCAGAAACGTGTGTGCATGATATGTTTGTACGATAGGAGCGACAGACCTAGAATCGATCCACCCAGCCAATCAGATGGCGTCTTAGGCTCGTTGCGAACACTAAAATTGAAATGTACCCGATTTTGCCCACAGCAGCTCGGTGTATTTGCCTGAGTTTGGCTATAGCTAATAAACAATTACCTATCCCTGATCCCTACCCATGGTTCCATTCTGCCCAAGGAAAAAAATATTTATCCTGGTCGAGACTCGCGTGTATGGTGCGCTCGCAATGCTTGCCACCTTCGCCGCGCTCGGCGCCATCTTCCAAGCTTTCCCCGCTCTATGTCCCTGAGAACCCCGTCTTCCGCGCGGAGAGATGCGGGCCGTGCCCTGTGGCGCTCGTGCCAACACTCGGCTGCTCGCGGCCTCTACCTCTCAGCCGGCATTCGCTCTGACAGGAAATATAGTACCGGAATATGTCTTTTTGTTCAAGTAATAACGGTCGTTACGTTCAGACACGTCGAGGTACCCCGCAAGAGGAAAAACACACACACCGGGTCAACCACGCCCACAGACGCTTTTGCCTTTGCCTTGACAAGCGGCCGCCGGCGCGGCTGGAGAGCGCAGGCCGGTGTATGGCTGGCTGCACCTATGCCCATCCACCCACGTCGAGATCCGCGGCCGAAACGGCCCAGGGCGGCTCGCCCCCTAACCCAACACTAATCCGATCCACACGTGTACTGCTGCTATTACTGGTTTATGTATGTTGCTGCTTCTGCTGCTGTTGTGATGCTGCTGCTGAGGTTGATTAAGTCCGGGCGGTTGCTGCTACTTCTGCTGTTTTTCTGCTGAGGTTACTGAGTCACGGGCCACAATTTTTACGAACAAAACAACATAAAGCACAATTTGTTAAATAATGTTTATCAAAATATTAAATTTCAACAATATTTTGTGGTGTTTCAAGTAACTTGCTCGTCTCGGGGAGGCGGTACGCAATCCCTTGCCAAGTTGAGCCAGCTTAGCGGCGTTTAATGCGCCAGGCGCCGCCACGGAGCTCGGCCGAGATCGAGTCATGCTTCGTAATCTACTCATGGCAGGCTAGCTTTCCCCGCAGCCGAAAGTGCGAAAAAAAACACTCGGCCGCCGGAGTCGTCAGCGAACCAGAAAAATCGAATAAAAAAAAAGACATATACATGCATTATGCGAGGGAAATCAGGGAGTCAAAGTACAAAGCAGGACATGAGCAGCCACAACAGAGCGCTGCTGCGTGTCTAGCGGTCGCGACCGTATCCGCTACTGACTGGCATCTCAAATATGGACCCCTCAACGAAATCCCAACGTCCCAGCTGCATCTGCGCCGAGTTCACCCGTGCCCCCTTTGAATGTGATCCTCGTATGATTAATTAGTTTATTTAATGGTATCCCTTATTCCATGTCTCCGCCCGCCATAATTTAGGAATCAACCCATCAAAAGATGTGTGGTAGTCGCAGCCTAAAATCACACGTGTACGCAACATGATGACCACAACGCTATATATTCCCAAATTGTCCCATCACAAAATCAAACATTAAGGCTCTAAGTGTTGTAGTGTCCTGCGCCTGTGCGCCTAGCGCAGCTTTCAGTCGTCTTTGAGCACCTAGCGGGCTGCTGTTCCGCTGCACAGCCTTACAGCGTTCAAATAAAACAAAAACGGGATTTCCATCCTGTATGGAGGTGATATATTAGCCCGGGTATAGGGGACGTGAGCAATCTTCTCTCGATAATATTATTACCTCATCAAGCCCTATTATTTCTGGGTAATTACCTTTACCGGGAAATACGTGTCCTTGCTTTCTCTCGTCCCCCCCTGTTGAATCTACTCAATATTCAGAGGGAAGATCGTTGTGCCTCCAAACCTGGTTCTCTCCCCCCACTCAAAGATTTCCGCGGTGTACGACGTTTTTCAGGACTCTATGTTGACCCACTCAACGATCTGCCGCAAAAAAAAAAAAGATGAATGTATCACACGCAGCTTGATCAAAATCCTGCACTACTTGCGTTTTGCGTGGAAGCTCATGAAAGCTTCCATGTAAGCTATGGAAGTGGTGGAAGCTTCCATGAAAGCTTTCGTGGAAACATCCGTGAAAGTTTTTATGGGAGATATGGAAGCTTCCACGAAAGAAAAAACCCGTAAGCTCCCACTGAAACTTTCGCGAAAGCTTCCATGGAAGTACCTCCCACTCAAGCTCCCACGGAAGCTTTCATGGAAGTAATGGAATCTTCCACGGAAGTAACTTCCACGGGAGCTTTCGCGAAAGCTTTCACGGGAGCTTCCGCGGAAGCTTTCATGGAAGTAACTTCTCACGGAAGCCTCTACTAAACCTTCCGCGGGTGCAAATTCCACGGAAGCTTACACGAAAGCTTTCGTGGAAGCTTCCACTAGGTCCACGGAAGATTCCATGAAAGTAGCTTCCACGAAAGCTCCCAGGGCAGTAATTTCCACGAATGCTTCCACGCGAGCTTCCACCAAAGCTTCCATGGAAGTAACTTCCGCGAAAACTTCCATGCAAGTTAACTCGACGAAAGCTTCCATGAAAGTAACTTCCACGAAAGCTTTCACGGAAGCTTCCAAGAAGGGTTAGGGGTTACGCGTTAGGGTTAGGGTTAGGATCCGTGAAAGGTTCCGTGAAAGATTCAGTGGGATCAAATTTTCATCCGCGGAATCTTCGGTATAATAAATTTACTTCCACGAAGCTTCCTTGAAAATTTCCGTCAAAGCTCCTGTGAAAACGTTCGTGGAAGCAAATTTACTCCATTTAGAAATCTTCGGTAAAAAGCGTCCATGAAACTATCTCCAACAAAAACTTCCACAGAAGCTTCCACGAAGGGTTCGGGGTTAGGGATAAGGGTTAGGTTCCGTGAAAGCTTCTGGGAAAGCTTCCGTGGAAGAAAATTTACTTCCGCAAAAGCTTCGGTGAAATCAATTTACATCCACGAAATCTTCCGTGAAAGCCGCCGTGAAAGCTTCCGTGAAAGCTTCCGTGAAAGCTTCCGTGAACACGTTCGTGGAAGAAAATTTACTCCAGTTTGAAAGCTTCGGTAGAAGCCAATTTACGTCCGTGAAAGCTTCCGTGAAAGCTTCCGTGAAAGCAAAATTTATTCTACGACAGCTTCCATGAAAGCTTCCGGGGACGCTTTTTATTTGCACGAAGGCTTTCGTGAAAGCTTCCACGAAAGCTTCCACGCAAGCTTCCGTGGAAGCAACTTTATTTCCAAGGAAGCTTCCATGAAAGCAAATTTACTGGCACGGAATATTCCGTGAAAGCAATTTACTTCAACGAAAGCTTCCGTGAAAGCCTCCGTGAAAGCCTCGGAAGCTTCCGTGAAAGCAATGTATTTCTACGAAAGATTCCGGGGACGTTTCCGTGGAAGCAACTTTCGTCGAAGCTTTCATCGAAGCTTCCGTGGAAGTCAATTCCTTGAAATTTTCCACGAAAAGCTTCTATGGAAGCTTTCACGAGCTTTCACCAGAAATGCCGATACTGCAGGTGGCCCAGCTTGCAAGGCTGAGTCTTGATTATAATCCGTTTTGGTCGATCTCACAGCCGAATGACGTGAAGCGTATAATATCACATATCTAAATATCAACAGACGGCTCCGCATCGACGCATCGCACAGGGTGGTAAGCGACTCCCGATGAGGGACCTCACTTATATAGTACGTAGAGAGTTTGGGGGGGGGGGATGGAAAACAAAGTGAAACTGCTCAGGGGCTGTTGCTCATGGTCGCGGAGCGCGCATCCAGGAATTTTAAATTTGAAAATATATATGCAACGTGAACGTTTTTTCTTTTTTTTACCCACATAGCATAATACAAGTGCCAGCAAGCAGCTTCAAAATATGAGAACTGACTCAAAATTCGTCAAACTCACACCTTCTGAAGTCCTGAAAATATTGTTTTTACAAAATGTTGAGAGTGACAGCGTACAGAGTTTTTATTTTTTTTGGGGGGGAAGTTACCGAATTTAATTCACGAATGCTGTATTAAGAGTAATATAAAAGATAACCAGTAATATTCTGTAACCAAAATAAACCGCTTACCATACATATGATAGATCAGTACAGTAGTGGAAACTACAGAAATACTTTGATGAAATAGATGTGATGTTAGATCAAGCTCGAAATGACGCACCCAGAGTAAAAATTCCAACACTTACCATTATAGTGGACAAAATGTACGACCCTCAAAAAAAAAACTCATCTATATTGTATATTACAAGTACCAACAACGCAGATTGCAAAGATGAGTATTGACCTAAAATTCGTCGAGCTCACGGCTGACGTCTTTGAAATTTGTTTATAAAATGCTCAGCCGGCTCTGCGCCGTGGTCTACACAGAGCTCCAAACTTGAGGTCTGCGCTTGATATGCAACGAGCTTCGAGTTTCCTGTCTATCTACCACAGACGGTACTCCCTCCGCCACCTTTCGCCGCGACCTGCTCCCTCCACCTCTGTAGCCCAATATCACAATGGCCAGATGTCGCCATCCTCCTTGCCGTCACCCAGCTCAAGGTTGCGTTGCTTGCTTTTTTGGCTATTTTGCGTTGCTTTGAGTTAAGAACACAACAGCATTAACCTTGCTTCCTGCCATCTTGCCTGCGTTTTGAACCCCTGGTGCTGCTTTCGCCGCGACACAGCAGTACCACCCAGCGACGACTGTGTGTGGTCAAAGCAGCTGACACGGCCTGATACTCTACGCTTTGGCGGTGAGTGGGCGTCCGCCCCGGCAACCCTCCACGCCGTGCCCAGCTCGAGAGGCTGCTTGTTTTATTTGCTTTTCCCCTACTACTTGTACGAGTCCTAAAAAACAACCTGCCTTCTGAGATTGAAAGTAGAACACTGGTGGTGCTCATTTCGTCCCCACAGCGTCACGAAATCACTCCTGGTTCGAGGAGCAGATGGTGGGCCCTGCCATGCTATACACCAGAGCGGTGTGTCAGCGTTCCCCTTTGTAGTGGTGCAGGCAACCTTATAGATGGTATGCTCTGCTCCCTGACCATAACTGATTGCAGTCTGTTGCTCACGGGTGGGAGCCTTTTTTTTAAGCAGTAAATAGGTTGCTCAAGTGTTGTTGTATCCGTCAACGTTATAAATGCTGCTAAACTTCGGCAAACCTGAGCGACGATACCCCTGACCGTTTCGTTTTTCCAAAAAAATATCCGATACTCGCTAGTGCGCCAGGGCAACAGGACTTGTTATACACCGACGTCCGGCGCCCCGACTGTCCGCCCTTGCAAAGACTTCTAGCAGTCTATGTGGCGTTTGTCACCCGGGAAACTGACGTTTGTGGCCCCTCATTAGGGACTCGGGGTCCCGTATTGACTGTTTCGTCCACTATACGGGACCAGCCAATATTAGGGACTCGGCCCCTGGTTGTGTGTTGCGTACACAGCAGCAAGGGACCATTTCCCTGACAGTGGGGATACACAGTGCGGAACAGTTTGAGATCCCGCTGTACATCGCTTTCCCTTTTGGTGGGGTCCCTCCACGTGGGCATACTCTGAAATACTTACCATATATCGCGGGAAGGGGGGAACCTTCTCTTCTACCTCCCGCCTCTCCGTTCTGACTACAAATTCGGACTAGCTAGAGAAACTCGTTCACCCATTCATTGATATCTTCACAGAATTATAATATACTGGTACAGACTATGGTCATCGAAGAACACAAGCATTACACAGTGGAGTTGTAGTACTACTAGAAGTAGGAGTATTACGAGTAGTAGTAGTAGTAGGAGTACGGGAATGCTCAACCCTGTACAAAAAAAAAAGAATGGCATGCGCGGGCGGGGAGGCAAAAAGAAAAGGAGAGGAAGCCTGCCGGCAGCCACGGCTTGGGCAGAGCGTTGCTGACAGTACCATCTCCTCCGAGATGATGAGCTGTCAGAAGTGTTGGTGTTACAGTTGTAGTATACAACATCCTCGAGTATAAGTATTCAAGTGTAGGGTTGCTTTGACATCGGTATTTTGTACAAAACGTTTCCAACAACCTTTATCAATAATACGAGGTACTTTTATTCCGGTGTGTTCTTCTTTACTACTACTTGTACTGGCTATGAACATGGTCTGAACAACAACAGCACTATTTATTTTATGGAGCCGCCAATCAATCCAGGCCATCCATGGAAAAGCGCATCAAGGAGAAAATATACTGCATGCGCATGCAAATGGTGTGTGGGACGTATGGCGTTCGAGATTTACAAGGAGGGATAGTCTATGGGAATAGTCGCCCTAAACCTAACCCTTGACCTTAACCCCAACCCAAGACCCCAGGCAGGCCTGTCTGTGCGAAAGTTGTTCGGAATATTTGTGTCAAAAAGGAACTTTTCGGGACTAATAACGACATAAATATCCGAACTACACATGGTAAGTCTTACACTTACTTTTCTTTTTATATGTTCCATACTAACCACCCTACATAAATGCATACATATACTTACGCCCCCCGCATATTCAACTGACTACATGAGTCATTGACAAGCGTGAACAGGGTTTGAGATGGGCACTCTCGGGGTGAAAATCAATCAAATACTGAGAAACAATTTCATGTCTCCGCCAAGAAACGAATCCAGCAGTAATACTAGTGGTAGAGTGAAATAGGCTCTGTACGATGGTCACTCAATCCGGGGAACCGAACTTGGGACTCGCCGCCACATGAAGAGCTCAGTCAATGAAGGGGACCCACTTCATTTAGCTTTTTCAACAAGCAACACGGAGTCGATCAGCCAGATTTGCTCGCTCACCTACCTGCTCAGTCGCCCTCCGTTGTCGAAGGTAGGTCCTGCAGTAGTAGCGTCTTCAAGAGGCGTGTAAGGCCAAGCAAACGAGGGCAATACGTAAAAAATGGAGGTCGGAGGGGTCAGCGTGAGTGTTGGTGACGATCGCCCGATAAGAAAAAATGAACGTAAACATGGAAATTCTAATACTTCAGTATATATTATAAAAAATGAAGATACACTCCAGCTGTGAGATCGAAGATTTCGTCGAAACTCATCTTTGCAAGCTGTGTGTGATACTCCGATCGCGCGTATTACGAGTTGTGTGTCCTCATTAAGGATATAGTATTCTGAATATATAGAATGGTATATAGACTGAGACATACATAGACTATGTTATACCAGTACGACGAGCGTGTACGTTCTATTTTTTTTTTCGTTTCTTCAATAAATACACGTATCATTACTAGTGTAGTACCAGCAGGTGCATGATAAAATAATAATGTTGTGCTCGTTCGGTATTTGTGGGTAAACTTTTTAGCCGTGAAGTCTACCCGATTAAGAGACGTTCGACTTCGATGGGGTTTCCGGATCTTTAAAAGTACGTTGACACGACATCTGTTAATAATGTAAGGGGTCTGTGGCTTTTTTGTACAACAAATGCCGCAGACATTAGTACCCGATTCCTCCCTATTATTTTAAAGAGAGATATGACCTCTTCCCTTAACGTCGTTCCATCCAGCTGTTTGTTGTTGGACGGATGAGCTTTCAATCGCATGGCACAACCCCAAAAGGGCGAATCGACCCCTTTATACCACAGCACCTACCTGTCGGTGAACTGTTAGTGTAGCAGCTGGAAAAGGCTTAAAATAGGTGTGAACCATGTTTTTTTCTCGTTGACGTGAGCAACACCGGTTGAAAATGTGTTGCTCCACCTACACACAGGTGCAAGAATAACACAGGATGAGCGGAGAGTAGCTGCGTTCTTTCAAACCCCACACCGACGTTTTCTATTGAATCCGCGGTAGTAGTACCAGCTCTTGATATTGATAGTACTGTAATCAGATGAAAGTAAATGCATAGACTATGTATGTATCTGCCTTGGTCGAAGAAAACCAAGAATGCACAACAACAGTCGGGGAGTGGTGTTTCGACCACGCGTGCTGCGGGGTGCACAGCAACTTCGCTAATACGGTATAGTCTATACCTCGTACCGTTGCACATACAGATATAGTCTATATAGTCTATACCTCGTACCGTTGCACATACATACAGATATAGTCTATTATACAAGGTATATTACAAAAATATAATTCACTCCTCCAGCTGAGAAATCAAGATTATCTCGAAACTCCTTGTCATGTCTGTTGTTGCAATTGCATATTTGCAAGCTCTGTGTGATACTCCGATTGCGCGCATTCATTACTGGGTGTTTGTCCTTGTTAAGGATACAGGTCGGTGACTCCCCATGAAACTACAGTGTAGCTTGTACCAGGGTCAATAGACTATATATGTGGTTTAACTCACTGCATTCCCCCGTGGTCGTGTCAGACAAGCGTACTAATAATAATATGGCCAACGAGCGAGTTTGTGTACACATGACACGGCAATAGTCCATAGGGGCGAGGCGATTTCGCGAATAATGCGGGCAGACCTATCGAAATGCCTTCATGTTGTGCTCGTCGTGTGCTTGTTCTTGTTGTTGTTCTTGTTGTTGCTCTTTCTCTGGATTTTATTCTTGTTTTTCTTGTATGTTCTTGTTTTTCTTATTGCTTTTTTCATATTTTCCGTGCTTCCTCATTTTAACGATTGATTTCTCTGTTAGGGAAATATTTGTTGCATCTTTAGAGTGCGATATATTTTCCTTGTCGACGCGCGATATTTTTTAAGTTCTTCAGTTCTTCAGTTCGTGTGAGGTTGATATAATAAAATATAAATATATTCTAGATGATATAAAAATAAAAACAAACTCCAACCAGCTGTGAGATCGCGAGATCCAAGATTTAATCGAAACTCAGCTTTGCACGCAGTGTGTAATACTCCGATCGCGTGTATTACTGAGTGTGTGTCCTCATTAAGGATGTAGGTCGGTGACTCCCCTTGGAATTATGCAATGTGTAGCTTGTACCAGGGTCAACAAGGTGATATTAGTCCGTTTGTGCGCGGAAACGATAACACCCGTTTCTGAGGGGGACAAAATATGACAGCTGTGGAAGGAAAGACTTAAGTTTATTAACAAGTGTATCCTGAAAGTCGTACAATCGGTAAGGGGAGGGCGGATATTGTTTAGGGGCGTGGGGGCCGCGGGCGAGGGGGTGCGGGGTAGTATCGGGGGGGTAACTCAATCTGGGCAGCAGCTGTAAACCCCTCAAGGGGACAAATCTGACGGTTGTGTGAGGAACGCATCAGTTTATCATGTATGTACTGTACAGCAAGTCGTACAACCGGTGAGGAGAGGGGGGGGGAGCGTTCGAAAGGACGGGGGGGAGAGAAAGGGGGAAGGGGGATTTTTTAAACTTTAGATCGCATAAATGTATACCCGTATATGTGTGCCGCTAGATGATATACCGCGTATGTATGTCGCTCCGATACCATTAGAATATCCTTCCGGACATCGGTAGAACCTCTTTAATTTCTCTCCGCCGGTCATCCGGTTTTCCCAGTCTCAACGCGGGCTCCCTCGCCGTAGTAAGCCTTTTCATGTAGTACCTATCGCTGCTTTCAAAATCCAGACGATTTACATAACACGACAGAAAGTGCATCAGATATCATCACCTGATACATTAAAATATTAAAATTGGTTTTCTAACGTCAAACCCCCACCCAACTACTTATTATTATGGTATTCATAGAATGAAATATTCTTGACCAAGGCCAATGCTAGGCAGATCATTTTTCGGACCTTGGTTTCCGTAGTTCAGGGTCACTAGCGCGAGTAACCCTCTGAATGTTTGCGGCATTTTTAGCGTTTGGGGTTTCGTTTTATTCGATAGGACGCCCCGCCATTCAAGCGTTTGATAGATATTCACATTCATTCTGCAAAGGATGCCGCCCGAACACTCGTTTACAGTGGTGAGGTTTGGTCTCTCGGCCTAGTACATGCAGCAAAACAAAAGAGGATACCCCCCACGGCGCAGGTCTCCGTTGTCGTGAACAGAGGGAAGAGAGGCCACTCGATAGCGGTGAGACACATGCTGCGGTAGGAAAGTTGCTACGTCTTAATTATGGGGATCCTTGCTTGTACGTGAGTGAACTCTGTCATGGCTGACCAAAAACGGATTCGTTTATGAACAATAGTACATATCGAAAACGCGACTCGGAGAACAAGCCATGTCCTTCGTACAACAAAATAATGTTGATTTATGCCTGTGCACAAGTCTGATGTATGATGTGTATGACTGCACATAATCTACGGAGATGGTAGAGTAGAACACTATTGATATGATTGGCGGTCCCAGTCTTCGATATGTTGGACTGCACATAATTCACGGAAATGGTAGAGTAGAGCACTATTATTGTTATGAGTGGCGGTCCCAATCTTTGATATGTTGAAGTTGAGCCCCCTTTGGCTCAGTGCATTTTGAGTGTATATTCAGAGCACATTCAGTGATTGGTTAGATTGGTCTCCGGGACTCCAGCACTTAAATATAGATTACAATCTTCCCTGCCGATGGCCCTCCGGAATTTGTGACGTCTGTCTCCGTGGGTGAGCCAGCCATACGTCTAATACCAGTGTACGTGTATGGTCATACATACTCCCTAGGCCGGGCATACAGATTGTCGATTCCAACAGCGCTTATTAATAGTAGTAGATATACCTAGAAACAATATATCGCAGAAAAACAATAACCTTCTGAGACGAATACCAGTGTACGTGTATGGTCATACATACTCCCTAGGCCGGGCATACAGATTGTCGATTCCAACAGCGCTTATTAATAGTAGTAGATATACCTAGAAACAATATATCGCAGAAAAACAATAACCTTCTGAGACGATCGGGTCAAAAATTCATTCAAAATGAGCCAAGTGCAGTCTTTCTCAAAATTGTTCAACCGAAAAGCGCCAAATCAATCAATCGCAGCGGCACGCGTTGGGTCAGGGATGAAACGTTTATGCAACAGAGAATCATATCCGCCGCTCATCCCCAGGATTCCGGTTGATTGGGATGTCTAGATATTTTCGCATTGTTTCGGTTCAGTGAAGTTCTGAGGTATGCTACTGCGCCATCTAGATAGTTCGACACACCGCGTTTCGACCTTGATGAGCTGTGGTTCGTGCCCTCGCAGAGAAAGACCGGTGAGCTCACCAGGTTAGGGCAGCCATTTGTGGGAACTCTTTTATCCGTGGCTCGGGGTCGGTCGCGCGAGTCATCCCCCAATACCTTAGCGGTCTTGAAAAACTCGAGTGTTGTTTGTTTGTTTGCCATAGGAAACATTCGTCATGTAAGAGTCGGGTAAGCCGCGCCAAGCAAGTCATCTAACGTATTTTTCCATCGAGGTACACTCACGTGCTATACGATAGAGGCACGACGTTTTGCTGTTATTTAGGTGTATGAAAGGCGGGCCTACTTTAAACCCAAAACAGTCAGAATGCCAGCGTTACTTTTCAATCTGAACGTTTCGTATACCAAGAGGCCATAGGTTTGTTCACATCGGGTTGAATTTTTCGTTTGTGGGTGAGGCTCTGACCTCGTTAATTGAAGAGTCTCAGAGAAAACCTTGTGCACCCTCCGAGGCACCCATAACGTAGCATGCGCCTACAGGGCACTCGGGCGAGTGGCTCGAACCCAGCACGAGCTGGTAGTACGAGCCGGTTCAAGCGGCAGGCATTGCTTTACATCTTCGAACTACACGATTCGTACACTGAAGAAATCAACACGAAACACATGCGCCACGTGACCTAATCGACAATGGGGAACGCATACAGTAGATGGAGCTTGTTTGGCGTAGAAGCTACAGTTCGCGAGGTGTGGGCATTTTTCGTAGGACTTGGGCAGGCGTTGTTCTATGGAAATATTTTTCGGTAGATATTATAAAGAATGAAAATACACTCAAGCTGTGAGATCGAATGTTTCGTCGAAACTCATCTTTGCAAGCTGTGTGTGATACTCCGATCGCGCGTATCACGGGTTGTGTGTCCTCAATATGGATATAGGTCGGCGACTCCCCTTGCAACTACTGTGTAGCTATCAGGGTCATCAGGGTGATGTTAGGCAGTCTGTGCGCGGAAACTATAAAACTCGTTTCTGAGGGGGACAAAATCTGACAGCTGTGGAAGGAAATGCATCAGTTTACCAAGTGAATCCTGTAATTCGAATATCCGGCGAGGGGCGGGGGAAGGTTTGAAGGACGTGGGGGCCTGATCTTGATCAACAGGGGGGCGGGAGGGGTAGAGGGGGTGAGGGACAGGTGGGACAGCTCAATTTGTGCGTGCAAACTATAAATCCTTCTTGTGGGGGAGGGGGGGGGAATGTGGCGGCGGCCGGGGGGGAGGAGGGGGGGGGGGGGGGGAGGCTTTAGGTCGCATAGATGTAGGGGTTTGCTATACTCGTGGTGGTATATGTCTAGGCGATGGTGCGGGTGGTGGGCAAGGAGGGGGCGTTGGGGGCGGGCGGGGGTTGGACTTGCAGCAGCGGCACATCCAGGGCGTGGAAGTGTTTGTTACCCTGGCGCATTTCGATATGTGGTGGGGCGTTTGCGCAAGAAAGAGCGAGGAAAAAAGAAAAAAGAAAAGGGGGGGGCGGGGAGGAGGGCAACGATTTTCGAGAGGTTTAGGTCAAATATAACATTACAATACACTCCAGCTATGAGATCAAAGATTTGGTCGACACTGATCTTCGCAACATTGTGTGATCCTCCGATCGCGCGTATTCATCATATATGTAGGGGCTTGCTATACGCGCAGTGATGAGTCTAGGCGATCGTGCGGGGTGTGGGGAAGGAGGGGGCGTTGAAGGGGGGGGGGGATTGAATGAAATCTACGTCATGGATGGCTAGAAAGATATTGCTTAGAATTGTTTGTTACTCTGGCCGATTTCGATTGCAAATATATATTATAGTAATTTTAATACACTCCAGCTGTGAGATCGAATATTTTGTCGAAACTCATCTTTGCAAGCTGTGTGTGACCCTCCGATCGCGCGTATTACGGGTTGTGTGTCCTCATTCAGGATATAGGTCGGCGACTCCCCTTACAACTACAGTGTAGCTATCAGGGTCAACAGGGTGATGTTAGGCAGTCTGTGCGCGGAAACTATAAAACCCGTTTCTGAGGGGGACAAAATCTGACAGCTGTGGAAGGAAATGCATCAGTTTATCAAGTGAATCCTGTAATTCGAATATCCGGTGAGGGGAGGGCGGAGTTTTTAGGGACGTGGGGGCCTGATTTTGAACATAAGGGGTGCAGAAGGGGGGGGAAACGGGAGGGGCGGGTCAATTCGTGCGTGCAAACTATAAATCCTTCTTGTGGGGGAGGGGCGGGGAATGTGGCGGGGGGGGGCGGGGGCGGGGGGGGAGGGCTTTAAGTCGCATATATGTAGGGGTTTGCTATACGCGTGGTGCTAGGTCTAGGCGATGGTGCGGGTTTTGGGGAAGGAGGGGGCGTTGGGGGCGGGGTTGGGTGGGAATTGCAGCAGCGGCATGGACGGCTTTGAAACGATAACGAGGCAATATCCAGGGCGTGGAAGTGTTTATTACTCTGGCGGATTTCGATAGTAGGTGGGGCGTTTAAGCAAGAGAAAACGAGGAGAAAAAAATAAAAAAACAAGGGGGTGGGGGGGGGAGGAGGGGTGTTCAAGAGGTTTAGGTCACATATAATATTAAAATCACGGATTTGGCCAACACTGATGTTCGCAGGACATTGTGTGTAATCCTCCGATCGCGCGTATTCATCATATATGTAGGGGCTTGCTATACGCGCAGTGATGAGTCTAGGCGATCGTGCGGGGTGTGGGGAAGGAGGGGGCGTTGAAGGGGGGGGGGGATTGAATGAAATCTACGTCATGGATGGCTAGAAAGATATTGCTTAGAATTGTTTGTTACTCTGGCCGATTTCGATTGCACATATATATTATAGTAATTTTAATACACTCCAGCTGTGAGATCGAATATTTTGTCGAAACTCATCTTTGCAAGCTGTGTGTGATACTTCGATGGCGCGTATTACGGGTTGTGTGTCCTCATTCAGGATATAGGTCGGCGACTCCCCTTACAACTACAGTGTAGCTATCAGGGTCAACAGGGTGATGTTAGGCAGTCTGTGCGCGGAAACTATAAAACCCGTTTCTGAGGGGGACAAAATCTGACAGCTGTGGAAGGAAATGCATCAATTTATCAAGTGAATCCTGTAATTCGAATATCCGGTGAGGGGAGGGCGGAGTTTTTAGAGACGTGGGGGCCTGATTTTGAACATAAGGGGTGCAGAAGGGGGGGGAAACGGGAGGGGCGGGTCAATTCGTGCGTGCAAACTATAAATCCTTCTTGTGGGGGAGGGGCGGGGAATGTGGCGGGGGGGGGGCGGGGGCGGGGGGGGAGGGCTTTAAGTCGCATATATGTAGGGGTTTGCTATACGCGTGGTGCTAGGTCTAGGCGATGGTGCGGGTTTTGGGGAAGGAGGGGGCGTTGGGGGCGGGGTTGGGTGGGAATTGCAGCAGCGGCATGGACGGCTTTGAAACGATAACGAGGCGATATCCAGGGCGTGGAAGTGTTTATTACTCTGGCGGATTTCGATAGTAGGTGGGGCGTTTAAGCAAGAGAAAACGAGGAGAAAAAAATAAAAAAACAAGGGGGTGGGGGGGGGAGGAGGGGTGTTCAAGAGGTTTAGGTCACATATAATATTAAAATCACGGATTTGGCCAACACTGATGTTCGCAGGACATTGTGTGTAATCCTCCGATCGCGCGTATTAATCATATATGTAGGGGCTTGCTATACGCGCGGTGCTGGGTCTAGGCGATCGTCCGGGGTGTGGAGAAGGAGGGGGGGAGGGGGGATTAATGAAAGCTACGTCATGGATGGGTAGAAAGATAATGACGTGACATCAATTGCTTAGAAGTGTTTATTACTCTGCCCGATTTGGATTGCAAGTGGGGCGTTTGAACGAACTGCGCGGGGAACAAAGGGGGGGGGGGGTGGGGGCGGAGATGAGTTGGAGCTACGTCATGGATGGCTAGATGATATATTATACATAATATACATCGATCGAAACGTCGAGTGATCGATACTACAAGTAGGCATGTTTAGGACATGGTCGTCTCCAAAAGGAAAAACACGTCCGTTATAGTTGTTTTTCCTGAGAGGTGTGCCAGGCCGAAAACGAAAAAGCTTGTCGGAGTACTACAACAACGATTAGTTTAAAAATTGAGGGTGCTCCGAGTGGGGGATGCGTGGTTGGTCGGTGTTGGGAAGCTTGCCCCTCATGGGTTCCGGTGTCTTTGATTAGTCTTTCCTTACGGCTCGCTGAATAGATTCAAAGTTTTTAAGCATTTTGTTCCTACATAGAATACAAAAGGACAGATACGACTCGTATAGCTGGGCTAAATAGGGTAGGGCAAGGTAGTGCAGGGTAGTGCGTGGTATTGCAGGGTAGCGCAGGGTAGCACAGGGTAGTGAAATGAGGATTGTCCCGCTTGTCCAATCATCGTCACCTACAATATCGCTCATCTATGATGCCCTTAACTTGAATGTGAGATATAATACCACGTGTTTTCACCTCAACTATGACATGGTTTCACGTCGAATCTATGCACTATCCTTTTACCAAGGGCACTCCATTACACTAGGCCACCCTAAATAGTCGTAGATGCAGGTCACCTCCCAATCAAAGGATGTCAACAAAACATCCAGAGTTGGAGAGGGGACCGAAGATGCGGCTATTCGAAACAAACGAAGATGAGGCTTTAGATTCTCCCACACCTCGTGATAATGAGGCTCAAGTGCCCCATTGCAAGATTTACAACCACATGACGGAGCTCACATCCGTGAGAGCTCGAGAAAGGGAATATGTACCTACGGTATACCACCATTAGTAGCAATCGGCTTACGAAATCTTTATGCTGAAAATTGCGTTCCACTTAAACCAAGAAAGCGCGCTGGTATTTTATACGGTTGAAAAACGCGTTCGGCAGTGTTGCCCGCCATGAAAAAAAGAAAACACTGGTCAATAGCGGCTTATTTGGTCAACAGCTCGTGCGATTTTTCACATCAAAGTGAACGAAAGCTCTCCCCACACAATGAAAAATTCTACCTACTCGTACTCTGCATTTATTGAGGCAAAAAAAGAGAGAATTCACTACTACTGTATTTATCAGTATTTTTTCCTGTAGTTTTTTTTGTCTTGTTGTATCATGAGAGACGACCGTGCGAAGTTTTACTGTCGACTACTACAAGCCAGCGTTTTGCTAGCGCGACGCTTCTTTTTGCTTGTTTGTGTGACGCTTGAACCAGCTCGTCGAGCAAACGGGCGTAGCCCCCTAGTACCATAAAGCCTTGGCCAGAGCGAGAGTGAACCATACTTTTATTGGAAACCCACAACACATTTTACAAATTTACCCGGATTTGCCGTCCGCGCTTTCTTAACAGAGCTTTGGCGACACCTCGCTTTTAGAGTAGCGCAGAGACCGAAACCAACTGCGGTGGTCAATAATTAAAAAAAAGAGAAGAAAATGACGCAGAAAATCAGCCTCATCTACTGAACGTTTTGTTCGCGCTGATACGTTCCACGTGCGGTAGATGTTCGTCGTGTATTTTCCCCCGAGGCGTCTCTCTCCTGGGGGTATCTGTGTTTCCTCACCCATCCACGAACATATCTAGAGCAAACCGAAATTTCGACACACGATGATCAAGCCCACGGGGCCTAGGCACGCCAACATAAAAGCCAGGTCTTGCCTCAAATCGAGCTAAACATTCTCCCCGTTGAAAATTCCGACCAACTATGGGTAGAGGTGTCCCGCCATTCAGGAAACACACACTGCAACCATTCGCCGCTGCCATCATCGTAGCTCACGCGTTTTATGACAGACGGACGGACGGGCACCCACACCAACCCACAAGTAGCCACTGCCACACCGCACCGACGGACACCGCACCGGAGGACAACCAAAATCCACAACATCCGCGCCCCACTGCACAGTAGCATTTCTAAACGTTTCAACCCGCACCGCACCGCACCGCACCGTAGGAATCTGACACACTAACCATGGTGCTACGTCGTAAAACTCCATAAAAATGAGTAAGTACTCTCCTCACCGACAGCCAGCTCCGTGCTCCTGTGCAGTTGTTGTTCGGTGCAGACCCCAGGATTCGTGAATGACAGCACCTGACCTCGGGTGCAGTGTTCCGGTACGGTGTTCTCTGATGCAGTGCACAGGTCGTCCGGCTGAAGGCCCCACACGGCCTTGATTGCGAAGGGGTCAGCCGTGCCTGTTACTCGAAGAACTGGAGCTAGGAGCTAGGCTAATTTTGAGAAGCGCGGGTCCGAAGAGACTCGCAAAGGTTGAAAATTCACCTGTCATTGGGCAAGAAGAGCAAGGGATGTTAGTCGAATGGCCTGTGGATCAAGGCCGTCGCGCGAGTGCCTCTGTACCTCGCTGACAAAAGCACGTTCGGCGATATTTTAGGTGTTCTAGCAGAGTAGCTAACCATCCTTTTTCGTACTAATATCGGGAATGTGAAACAGCACGGAAGCCTGTTACCGCAGGAAGCAGGGGGATCACTTGCACGCGCGAGTGACACCGAGCCACTGAAAAAAAATGTTGCCAAAACAACACAACCCCCCCCACTACCGTGCGTAGCATTGGTCTGTGTGCTTGATGACGATGCTTGATGAACAGATCAGCACCATGTATAACAAAAAAAAACAAAACAAAAGCAGAGCTCTCTAGAACACAAAAAAAGTTTCACTCATCAAACAAGACCCGACAAAATGCCAAGCTGACAGATGTAGACGCTGTTGAGGTTGATGTGTTAGAGGGCGGCTGGAAAAGGCTAGGCTCACCCAGCGGAGGCTATTAATCTGTTGCGAGTCACACGAAGGCGGGGCCGCTTACCACACACTTCTTGGGCACGTGGCGCTCTTCCTCCAGGTTGCGGGGTTTAGTCACCTTATACAGACGGTAGGGATGGGTGGCCTCGAAACATCGCCAGACTTTGACTCCCCCTATTCCCGACTCCGAAATGCCTGTCTTATCTAACGTAGATGTTAAAGGGCACTGCTCTATTGACGTACCAAGCTAGTGTTGCCGTATTTCTCTACTACTGCTGTACATCGACATGGCCCGGTTGTGTGATCACGTATTATGCGTATTATCATCAGCGGCGTATCTAGTAGTGATGATTTGGCCACACACCAGAACGTGAGCCCACAGACCTCAGGCGGACCAAAAGGCGACCAACCCCGGCAAACGCTTCGTTGTTACATTTCCAGGCGTTTCGTAGGTAGAGACTTCTGGCGAACGAAGTGGACGTGGTATACGTGTCCGTACGCTCCTATGACAGAGATCTACTGTTTACAGGATGAAACTGCACACGAAAAAGGTAATCGCCACTTTTCAGGCGAGCTCTCCTACGCTACGACTGTGTTCCATTGTTCGAGACGGATTCGATACCCCCCCCAAAAACAAGCGATGTTCTTTAACGAACGTTTCATCATCGTGGCTGCTCGACACAAGGAACGATACATTTGAAAAAAAGCATTCAAATATTTTTTTTGTGTGCAAACGCCTATCGATCGATGACGTCGGGGTGTCGAGGGACGACGTATTTCAGAAGATACGACCGGGAGTTGGTTTTGAAACCGGCGATTTCGTTGAAGACAAGTTGAATGGGCTACCGTACAACGACTCTCGATTGAGGCTCTGTAAACCGGGTAAGACCAGCCAACTAAAAAATACTCGAGCCCAACGCAATTAAACGAAAGCGGGTGTCTCCCCCCATCTTTTGTTTAATAATTCATCCTGCTAACAGAGGATCTCCATTATGTTGGTGTTCTCACATTAACTCGCATTATCTAGTCCGTGGTCACAGGACAGGCTCCAGTCACTCTGGAGCTGAGGAAAACCCGAGGGAAAAACGCAAACAAACCAAAGGTGGTACACGCATGTATATCACAGCTGGCGCATTTGATGCCTCCACCAGAAACATATAAATGTGAACTCGGAAGTCAGCCTACGATGTGCCAGGTCCGTACTGGTGCATACGTCACACTACTCGCGCCTGGAAGACCGACTATGCCGCTCGCCCCGCTTGCCCCCCAAGAAAGACTGCCACGTATATATTGCACGCAGTACCTACTACTACGCCTACGTCCGACAGACGCTAGTCAATTAGAAACAACTAACAAAGAAACAAACAAAGAAAAGAAAATAATGTAAAGGAAGTCACCACTTGCCAGATTGTTTAACCGTCGTGGGCCATAGCACCGTATTTACCCTATTCAACAAAGGAGAGACCTCCGTCGATCGATCTGACTCTAAAATCCGCGATGCCGTCCACCAGGAGTCGGGCCCATGTCGTTCTTGGCCGACTCGGTCCCGGGTTCTCCCCACTGGCCGTCCTCCGGAACAGCACCCACGGGGTTAATCTCAGGATTTCCCCGCTGTACGACCCCCGTAAAGAGGACACGCCGTTGTCGGATTTTCGTGTCAACGCTCTCACTTTGCGCCTTCTTGGGCACTTTGGCATACGACACGACGTGGTCGGCACGTTGCCGGCGATAGAAGCAAATTATCCGAACGAGGAGCTAGCGGTGCGCGCTATGTTGTTGTTGTTGTTCTCACGTCAACTCGCATAATCAAGTCCGTGGTCACAGGAAAGACTCCTGTCACTCTGAAGCTGAGGAATACGCCGGGGAAAAACTTTACACAAACAAACTAAAGGTGGTACACGCATGTATATCACAGCTGGCGCAATGGATGCCTCCACCAGCAACATATAAAAGTGAAACAGGGAGTCAGCCTACGATGTGTCAGGTCCATACTGGTGCATACGTCTCACTTCTCGCGCCTGGAAAAACCGACTATACCGCTTGCCACCCAAGAAAGACTACCACGTATATATTGCATGTAGTATCTATCACTAGGCATACGCACGACGGACGAACGTCAATTGGAAAAAAGGAAGAATGAAAAGGAAAGGAAAGAAAAGAGAAGTTACAGGGAAAAAAACGGAAAAGGAAAGGAAATAAATATAAAGGCAAGAATTAAAAGGAAAGCAAGAAACGACACACAAGAAGAGGAAGGAGGAAGAAAGGAAAGGAAATATAATAGAATGTCATACTATCAGACCCTAGGAACCAACTAAAGACGGCATTAGGCTCATAGAGGGTATCGAGTGCATCACCAGTCACACTGGGGTGCGAACGCAATAAAGTGAAGGAGCCAGGGCGGTCTTACCCTATCTTGTCACGGACATTGGAAGGCCCACAACTTTCAAGACGATGATGGCCAGACCCAGACTTCAGTCGTTTTGGGCATGACGCCCCCACTTCCGTCCTCCCCCCTCCCCCCCTCCCCCCCTGCCGCCTTCCCCCCTGCCCCCTTTCCTTCTGCCCCCCTCCCCTCCTTCCCCCTTCCCCTCTTCCCCCTCCCGCCCTTCCCCCTCCCACCCTTACCCCTCCCCCCCTCCCCCCTCTCCCATCCCCTCCTTCCCCCTCGCCCTCTTCCACCTCCCCCTCTTCCCCCTCCCCCCTCCCCCGTCCCCTCTCCACTCTCCCCCCCCTTCCCCCTCCCCCCTCCCCCCTCCCCCCTCCCCCCTCCCCCCTCCCCCCTCCCCCCTCCCCCTCCCCCCTCCCCCCTCCCCCCTCCCCCCTCCCCCCTCCCCCCTCCCCCCTCCCCCCTCCCCCCTCCCCCCTCCCCCCTCCCCCCTCCCCCCTCCCCCCTCCCCCCTCCCCCCTCCCCCCTCCCCCCTCCCCCCTCCCCCCTCCCCCCTCCCCCCTCCCCCCTCCCCCCTCCCCCCTCCCCCCTCCCCCCTCCCCCCTCACCTGCACCTGACCGCCAGAGCAAAAGCGTAGACAAATCACACTCAAACCAACAGCCTGCGTGGTCTGTCACCGATTACACGCGTAGACTAAGTTTTGCTGATTTCTTCGTCGTCCAGATCGGAATTTGTTCAATTTTTATTCTTGGTGCAACTTTGGCAGGAGAGTGCAAGGCTATGTGTAGAAGTGGTACGAATGCAATGGGGCGAGCAGACGCGGCCCTGGCTAGGCTTTCTAACGGTGAACACACCATGCGCACACGTCGACGATACGTCGAGCAGCGCTCAGTGGGGTGAACCTCGCAAAAAGACGCAAATCACCCGACCGCCTGAGCAAGGCATAGACAAATTACACTCAAATCAACATCGTGTGTGCTCTGTGGTCGATTACACGCGTAGATGTTGCTATTTTCTTCGTCGTACAGATCGTAATTGGTTCAATTGTTGGTGTAATTTCGGTAGGAGATCACCATGTCATGCGTAGAAGTAGCGCGAAGGCAATAGAATGAGTAGACACGGCCTTGCTTGGGCTTTCCAACGGTGAACACACGTTGCGCACACGTCGACGATTCGTAGAGCGGCGCTTCCTGGCGTGACCCTCGAAAAATCACCTGGCCGCGTGCGCAGAAGCGTACAAATTTGAACACAAACCATCGGCCCACAGCCTACACCTCAAATGCCTTTTTGTGTCTCATGTTGTTGGAAGGCACGTTTCTGCTTGGTCAACGCCTTTTTTGGTCCCAACAGCAATTCGCAGGTCGAGACGTGAGTCACGCCTGGTTTGGTCATCTCTTTGGAGCACTAAACAATACTCCGGAGTATCTTGCAGGAGAAAGTTTGCTGCGCTCGTCACATGGTGCTTTGAGTGCCACTGAATCTGCGTTACGACTCTGAGCGCAACGGTACAACAGGGAGTGTACCCCAGACGCTTGTGCCGCAATGTCACGAGGCGGTATCAACATCAGCATCAATCAGGTTTTGAGAGCCGCTTGTGCAGGTTTTCATATAATCGAGCGATTCACAGCGAACACGCTGTCCACCTAAGCTCGTGCTCGTTTTGTAAGAGGACGAGGGTCCCACCGATCACGCGCGAGACCCACCGGGCACGCTCCCTTGTCTAGGCCGGCCATTGTGAGTTTTGGGTAGGACCGTAACAGCTAGATGTATCACCGAGCTCTTTGGCACGGGCTTAGCATCTTCTCCAGGGTCCCGTTTACTCGTTTTTTTCTTGGAACAGCAGTACGAAAAGGTGGCGACGCCTGCTGAACTCGAACTTTCAATAGACAAAGACGCAAGGGCGGTAGGTTTAAAGACGCTGAAGTAGCCCAACGGCAGGTGCATCACGTCGTGCATCACTGTTGGTCGTGCCACCTTGTGACCGTGGCCGTGAAGAGGGATAACCCTACCGCGCCAACTGTGGAAGGACATGTCGTGCAAAATTTGCCAAAAAAAACGAGAAATACAGGATGTGCCGCAATCTTGACTGTTTCCACACTAGCCTATTATAGTTTGATTACCCCATGGACTAATTATCTCATGATCGCCTCCCCTCCACGCTGCTGTTTTTTTTTTCAAGCGAGTTCGTAAGTGGTCTATTATGCCGGTTCAGGCTTGAAACCGCTAGGATCAGGGTACGCGTACATTGCCATGTCGCTGGTCAATACGCGCCGCACCATGAACTGCAGGCAAGCAGAGGGCAAAGGGCAACGGTGGGAACATATACATGCTTGATTGATTTGTACTGTTGTTTATGTCGGTATGAATGTAGACTTCAGAAGACGCGGGCGAGGACTTTCTATGCTTTGAACGCAACTATATATGCCATAAATATCCTATTAATACTACGACTAGCTCTGGTGGGCCGGGGGACCACCGCGCGAGGGGGCCGCCTAGGGACTTGCTGCGCCGGTGGACCTCTTCACTAAGAGACAGCCAAAGGCACCTGTACAAATATATCTGTAAACATGTATCTGGTATTTCGCAAGGGTTTATGTGTATACGATAAGAGTATTAGACGAGGCACATCAAGAAACAAGACTGCATCTGCACGAACTGTTCAACCAAGTTCAAATACATAACGTTCGCGTATTGTAAGTCGTCAGGAGCAGGACTACATACACATCTGCACCAAAAACCCGCATATTTTTGCATTGCAAAACTGTACGAACATACTGCTACCCAATTAAATACAAAAAAATTATTGACCTATATATGCGAAAGTATGGCATATATATATATATATCCCCCCCCGCCCCTCCGTCCCCCGATTCCCCCCCCCTTCCGCCTAGTTTGTCCAAACGCCCCACTCACAATCAAAATCTTCCTGAGTAATTAACACCTATACGCAGTTGATATCACGTCATTATCGTTCTGACCATCCATGACGTAGTTTTCCATTATATTCCCCCCAACCCCCCCCCCCCCCTCCCTCCAACGCCCCCTCTTTTATGACCACCTGCACGATGGCCTAGACCTAGCACCACGCGTATAACAAGCTGCTACATATCTTTGATCTCACAGCCGAAGTGTATTTGGATAATATATTTGTGACCTAAACCTCCTAAAAATCTGCCCCCCCCCCCCCCCCCCTCTTGCTCTCCCTTACTCAAACGCCCCACCAAATATCGAAATCCGCCACATTTATAAACACTTCATGCACAGGATATCACCTCATTATCTTTTGAGAGCCATCCATGCCGCTGTGTCCCCCCCCCCCCCCCCCGCCTCGAACGCCCCCTTATTCCTCATCACCCGCACCATCGCCTAGACCTAGCACCACACGTATAACAAAACCCTCACCTGAAGCCCTTCCTCCCCCCCCCCCACCCCCCCCCCACCCCCCTCGCCCCGCCCCCCCCCCGCCCCCATACCCCCCAACCCATCCCAACCCCACCCCCTCGAACACTCCACCCTCTCTTTACTCACTGATTGTACGACTTACCCCAGGATATACATGATAAACTGATGTATTATTTCCAAAACCGTCACATTTATCCCCTCAAAATAATGTATAGTTTCCAGGCACATATTGAGCTGCCCCCCCCGCCCCCCCCCCCCCCCCCGCCCCAACCCCCCCCCCGCCCCCAATAATATACTGGTGCCAAAACCGTCAGATTTATCCCCTCGAAAGGATTTATAGCTTACATGCACAAATTGCCCCCTTCCCCCCCCCCCCCCCCCCCCTCCAAACCCGCTCGCTTTTCATCAAAACCAGGCCCCCACGTCCTTCAAAACTCCGCCCCACCCCCCTCACCGGTTATTCGACTTACAAGATTCACTTGATAAAAGCATACATTTCCCTTCACAGCTGTCAGATTTTGTCCCCCTCAGAAACGGGTTTTATAGTTTCCGCGCACAGACTGACTAAAATCATCCTGTTGACCCTGATAGCTACACTGTAGATGCAAGGGGAGTCGCCGACCTATATCCTTAATGAGGACACACAACTCGTAATGCGCGAGATCGGAGTATCACACACAGCTTGCAAAGATGAGTTTCGACGAAATCTTCGATCTCACAGCTGGAGTGTATTTTCATTTTTTATAATATATCGGGAGGATATTTATGCGATATCGTTGCAGGGCACACGTATTTATCACTTTGACTGTCCCCCCAATCGGCGTTACCGACGCCTGAATTACGTTGGGGGGGGGCTGTCGCGGCGACCGCCTGACACAATTCCGTTGCGGGTCCGCTAACGCGGCGGTTCCCTATCGCCAAGTCCGTTTTTGCGGTCCATTTCCACAGCGGTCTCCTATCGCACTCGTACGCATCAGGCCTGTGTCTTTTCAAATTCTTCACCACTACTAAAATGATCGACAACGAGTATACGTGTGTATATATAGCGTGGTGTTGCCATCAATATGCGCCAGGAACAGGAACATAGAAGGCAGGCAGAGGACGAACGGCAACTACGCGACTAACGATCGCCTTACAAACTGCTGGGTACGAGCATACATACGCCGCACACCGGAACTCTTGGTTTTTTCTGTATACCGGCCGTCATTCCTGCGCGTCGGTCTCGTAATAAATCGGCAGGGTTCATCAACAACTTGCTACGCACCCTTTAATTTAACTAACCATACATGGTGCTGTGGATACTGGATTTGGCTGGATACATTCCACACACAGAAGTATGCCTACCTACAATCAACCTTTTAAAAACCCACTTGTATTGCGATATAATGAGAACGGCAAAAATAAAGAATGGTCCCACAGGCCTGAAGCACAGGCGGGAGGGGCGCATGTCGTGCCGCTTTTGAACCCTCGGCCAACATATACTACACGCGGGGTCTTCCGTGATGGATATAACCGTCTGCTCGTATGCTGCTCGTATGTCGTGGATTGTGGTACACATCCAGCAGAAGAAGGGGGGGCTAGGCTATGTATGGTGGAAAGGCTTGACCTATTTTATGTGAGGACTTCGAGTTGAGGAGTCCCCAACATCACCCAAACCCAAACGTTGACAAAAATAAACAGACGTGCAACCCGATGAAGAAATCCCATGACCAGCCATGACGAGGCATGACCAGGCATGACCAGGGTCTAGATATTCAACGCAAAAAACTGCAAGAAACGTGAACAACAATATTGCGACGTCGTTAATTGGTTGAGTAGGCCCACTCAGTCATGTAGAACCCCCCCCCCCCCCCCCCCCCCATCGAAAACATGGCGATACCCCCATGTCATCGTAACCGGCGTGGGGGACCTCTGTTGGTATAGTAGGCAAATTAAACGACCTACATATACAATATATATATATGTCGGTGACACCCCGGTGGGTAGAACCGCACTATTTAAAAATAGCGCTGACCGTGTCTCGTACGTCGCAAAATAATAGTCAACCTTGGTGGAGGATACTCAATGGCTTCCAGAGTGCCACGTGTGTGTACTCCAACTTGTATCACACCAGTTGGTTGTCGGTAATGTACTAGCCGATAGAGTGATTTGGGGGTCAAACCCGTACGTACGTTCACGAAGAAGGCGGATAATGGCGGGTAATGCCACTGGCGCGTGCTATAGTAGAGGTGCACCACTTTTTTTGTGAGGGGTCCCTCAATCTTGAGAGCTTATTAACACCTCCCCCGAAAAACTGATTTGGAGAGAAACCAAAGCTGCTGCCGGATGAACAATGCATTGGCCGAGGTACACGACGAATAGCATGCAAATAAAAATGGC
Source organism: Undaria pinnatifida (assembly GCA_012845835.1). Taxonomy (NCBI): domain Eukaryota; class Phaeophyceae; order Laminariales; family Alariaceae; genus Undaria; species Undaria pinnatifida. Next base: position 2,558,793 of record JABAKD010000001.1, on the reverse strand, counting down.
GTATTTTTTTTTTTCCCGACGATTTTGGGTTAAGGAACCCCGCCATTCAGAAACTGGTCCGTTTCAGACGAAAAGGGATACCTCGATCGTAGCACCCGTTCACTGATAGTACTATGTATGTACTACTACTGTGAAACAGAGACGTCGCGCGAGCAAGGGTAAGAACACCAACAACTAGACAACTAACAGCGAAAACAAACTCAACAGGGAGTAGTTCGTAGTGCATTGAAAGCACCGGCCCGACAGCATTCATCCCCTCATACATGCAGTGAACGCTACACCACGACGAAGAAAAGATGTTATGTGACGCCATGGAAAAAACAGAAACCGATTTGTTTCCTGATTGAGAATTGTTTTGCGTTTCTGAGGTTGAGAAGAAAAAGCGTCTGTCTTCAATCATGGTTTCAAAAAAAGACAAAAATATTTCATAACAGGCAATATGTACTCTTGAATATAGACTATGCTCTTGAACATGCCAATGACTATCATTACAAACGGCCACAGCCATCAATCGCACCTAACAGATTGAACTCCACAATAAACGATAGTCTGGAGACAGATGAAATGGCATAGCCGATCGTGATTTCCGTCCGGTTTCACCCTGCCTGGCGGAGTTCCGGACAAACCCTGGTAGAGCCCTCGGCAGCCATACATCGTACGTCTGTTCTTTGGCGTCGTACGATACCAAAGGACATTCGGGATGGATGTCACGATCGGGTTAGATCCTACCTGTTTCTAAGGTCTTCTTTCTTCCGGAACTCTAAGCCCCACGTTTCGATAAGAACGAAAAGGAAAAAAAAACGATAACCAAGCCCGTGCCCAACGGAAACAATGATCTAACTAACCCTTTTCCGACGGTATCGAGTAGCTCCCAGATTAAGGAGTCCCGTCGTTCAATAAATTACATGGGGTAACGTCTATCGTAGCACATGTCTCCGGCCACCCGTAATTATTAATCTGAAACGTCACAACGTAGGGCTGTTTGTATCGGTACCGACGCTTTTCGATATCTCCTACGATCTGGTATAGACTATATAGTCTATATATTTTATCGGAGAATCGAGGCGATGTTTGTTGCCGATATTTTAGCATATCTGGATTTTGACAGAGAAGGGGGGTATAGATAGCAGGGACGTGGATATACACCTCGCCTCAAGGAGCTACATCACACGCAACGTTCTGCAACAGCAGTAGCTGCAGTAGTGGCTGACGACAACCACGCGCACGTCAGTAGCTCCCAATGACTCCAGATAATATAGCAACCGCTGTATGTAGACAGTAGCCGCGAGGTGGCTAGTTGTGGGAACGGGGGGACTCTATGCTGTAGTTGCGTGGGTACCCGCGGCCATGTCAGTTAGGTTTGCTTGCCCATTTACTCTCTCGTTGTGCGCTTTTTTCGTCTCGTGCGTTTTCAGGTGGGAAAGCGTTTTTTTTTCTTCATTTTTATCCTCCGGCGGATGGGGAAAACTAAAGCTTTAGGTCACCACACTTCCACGTAGTTTCATACGCGTCGTGTGTCGATTTGAGTCAGTTGCTTTCGCAGCCCAACGCTAGCTGGCGCACACTTCGGACCCCATTGTAGGTATAGCGTAAGCTGTCCCTATCAGTGGTCTTCGTTACAACCCCGGCAATGCAAGCTGCCGTTGTATGCGGATGCGTGTGTATGTCGACCCGGCCTGTCCCCCGAGGGCCAGGTTCGGTGGAGATAGCCACCTGGAATGTCATCTTTCCGGGTAGTGTGGGACTTGCGTAAGCTCGCCCACTAACAAAACCGCTGGCCATGGGAGATGGTCTTCCGCCAGACTTGGTCCAGTTACGGTCCACCCTAATTATTCGGGCGTTGGTCCTGGGCGTAGTACTTCCCGGCGGAACTTGGTTTCACTACGCTTTTCAGATCTCCCTAGAGCTCGAGCACCTTTGGGTGACCACGGACTCTTGTTTTTTTTCAAGCGAATAGACTTTTGTGAAACAACAACAACTGTTACCGCCAAGGGGTCAGCGAAGAAGCCTGGAGAGTCCTTTGATTTCGATGTTTTTCGATTTGGCAATAGAAGAGGGGCAGTAAAAAGGTGGAACTTGACCCCTTTAGAGCCCCAAAACCCCTCCCCATGCATGTTCCAAGTGTTTTTTGGCGGGCTCCCGCGAAGTCGCACGTGCGTGCAAGGTTTATTTGATTTTCTCACCTTAAATCAATAGTGATTTATGAATGTGCACCAACGTCCTCCTCCCCCCGACTACTGGTTGGTGGTGTGTCTCTTTTTTCATTCTAGTAGGTCCAGGTCCCCTTCACGATATCGCAGCTTCATTCAGCCTTTTCGCGTAGTAGTCCACTGGCTCGCCGAAACACTTCGTGCTTCATTCCGCTGCCTCTTCCTTCACCCGCCCCGTATATCTATACGTGACGCGTTTCTCTTCTTCTTTTCACCTTATTTCTTATCGCTAGTCTTTCCCTTTCTTCTGCTTTTTCTTTTACGTCTGTCTTGTACCCGTCAATCTTATCTTCGGACAGTACCTCTTCTTGGTATCCTCCTTATTTCTTCCATATCGTGTGCCTCGAAGGTGAAGACAAAATATTGACCAGGCCATTTCTTATGCAGTCGGATTCCGCCAGTCGGAAACGGCCCTTTTCGACTGGTCCTTTTTTCGACTGAATTACTCTGGTCCTTCTTGTTATCGTGCGTCGAGTTGATTTCATAGGTTTTTGTGCTCTTCCTAGAGGCGGTTGGTGTGAGGGAGTACTGCCGTACAGCAGCAGTCGAAATCGGTTGGCAGCTCTGTACTTCGCGCCTTCTCCGCGAGCAACGGCTCGACGAACCCTCGCCCCAGCGAGTTGGTGGCTTTGGGCTTAACCGAAAGCCGCCAAAGCTACGTTCGTGGAGTTGCACTCAGCCGAGAGCCGCCAAAGGTACAGCAGGGAGCAGCCGTTGTTGGCAGCATGGGATTGACACCGCGCGCTGCTGCCGTCGTGTGATACACGCTGCTGGCGAGCGGAACTAGGAATGCGCCACGCTGACTTGCTGCGAGAAGCAACAGCAGTGATAACCAAGCCAGCGTCAGCGCCTTGTATCATACTGCAGTGTAGTACCTGGTATGTATGGGTGTGTGGCCGTGTGGCCGTGTGGGTGTGTGTTTGGTGGTGGGATGAACGATGCGATCGGTTGAAAAAAAACGTGTAGAACTATTTCGACTGAGTTTTTCGACTGGAGGATCCGGTCGAAAAAGTCTAGTTTTTCGAGTGGATCAGCCAGTCAGTCGGAATTCTCAGTCGAAAACAGTTGAGTCGCCCTTTTTTGGCAGTGTAAGAAAGCTCAAATAGTTTGGGTTTAGTCGAAAAAAGTTGTTTTCGACTGACAAATCCGACTGCATAAGAAATGGCCTCACCCAAAACATTCGGATACTGCGGTTTCATAAAAAGAGCAGAAGTCCCGAACCGCGACCGAGATGGACTCGAGAATAATGTATGTTCTCCTGCCCCGCCCTACCGTCTTCGTCGACGACGAAAAATTTCCGTGCGCGCGGATCTATTTTCTCGACTACGTTATCTCAACATGTTCCAGAGTCTCGTCCTTTTTTGTTGTTTTCTTCCTTACAGCCTTATCAGCTATGAGTGCCTGGCAACCTCATTTCTGGCATATTCCTTACTTTATGTTGCCGTTCCAACTTCATTACGTCCTCTATTAATATTTGTTTTTAGCGGCTGCATTCCGAGTTTTGCTTTTCATACTGTGTTGCTCATCGTACTTGAGCATCGTGGTATATTTTTTGTTGCTGTCATCTGCACTTTTTTTTCCAGTTGTTTTACGAGGTTCGCGTTCCCTTCCCATATGTCTCCTGCACACTCTAGCTTTGGTATCAAATAGGTTAACCCGAACACATGTTTTATGTATCCCAGTGTTTCCGAGGTTACTCTGGTGCCTTCTGTTCCTGTCATCCTTGTGGTGTATCTGGTACCATCCGCAAACATCAACCCCGACATCGTATCTTTCCCCATGTTGTCTCTTTGATTTCACTGCTTCCACTGCTACTATCATTTTTCTAATATATTGTTTGTAAAAATTCGAATGCACTCTAGCTGTGAGATCGACGTTTTTCTTGAAACTCGTTTTTGCAAGCTGTGTGTGATACTCCGATCGCCCGTATCACTGATTGTGTGTCCTCATTGAGGATATACTACGTCGGCGACTCCCCTGGGAACTACAGTCTAGCTACCAGGGTCAACGGGGTGATGTTTACCTCTTGCATAAATTGATTGATGTAGTGTACGTCCCTCTGCAACACCTTGTAAAATACCAACATATATATTTCCCGTCCGGCATCGCGGCACTTCTCGCACATTCCGTCATATTTTTCGCCATTCATCACATACATATTTCCTGTGATCCTAACTTCCCACATTTTTTTCCACAAACCATTTACGCGTGCCACCACACCGGAATATTTGCAGCACACAACAGCAATCAAAAAGAAAGAGTGAAACAGGACGACAAGGACACAAGACAAAAAACAAACCACAACAGACAGCCAGTGCATGCGGCCACCGATATTTTGTTTGGACGACATTTTCACGGACGGGAAAAAACGTGAAGAATTAATTACAAAATACAACTGATGAATTCCTTCCATACAGCCGTCACATTTGTTCCCTTAAAAAAGGTTTTCTGCGCGTATAGTCTAGTATAATACTTCAAAAAATACATCCACTCCATGTATGACGTCGACGATTTCGTCGAAACTCATCTTCTTTGCGAGCTGTGTGCGCTACTCCGACCGTGCGTGTTACTGGGTGTGTGTCCTCATTAAGAATATAGGTTGGTGACACCGCTTGGAACTACAGTGTAGCTTGTACCAGGGTCAACAGGGCGATGCTAACCAACCTGTGCGCAGAAACTATTTGAGGGTGTCAAAAGCTGAAAGCTGTGGAAGGAAACGCATGAAATATCCTGAAAAACCAGTGAAGGAAGGACGGAGTTGTTACGTGCGGGGGGGCCGGGGGCGGGGCTGCGGGGAGATTGATGAAGAGAACGGGGGGGGGGGGGGGGCAACACAAACTGTGCGCGGAAACGATACCAGATACCATAGCCTAGACCTGCGCTCGCTTCGCCAAACCTCGCCTTAATCGTAGACGACATTCACTCGTGCACCGCATCAAGGATGGCCTGACACAAATTATAATATGCTAGTCGCCGAAGCTGCGGTTAGCGTGCGTGGGGTTTCCAAAGCCGACGTTTGTTACGATCAATCCTTGAAATGACGTTATCTGTCGGTTCTTCAGAACAAAAACTCTATTGGTGATCCTTACCGTTGTTGCGCGTATGCTGCTAGGTTTCGACCGAACGAAAGTTTTTGAGCTCGTTTTCGTCGTACGTAACTCATGCCCAGCGTGCCACCACAAGGCACCACCAACGAGCCCACACAACAGAAACGGTCTGCTGTATCAGGATTAAACCTCGCCGAAGGCGGCTAGCTTGACAAAAACCACAGACCCCTCAACACGTCGTAGAGGTGTACAGATGCCGGGGAGCGTCGCTATAAATGCGTTGCTTGACGCGCACGAGCACGATCCAGCTTGTGCATGTGCTGGCGCCAATCGCATGGACGTTTTGTGGTAAAAGTGGGTGCCTGCTTCAGACAGCTCTGCGTATTTCAGTATTATACACCAGGGACATCAAACACTAACGTCGCAAAGCACGCACGGATGTAAAGGTTCGCAACAACTCGCTCGAAGCAGCTTCAACCACGCGATAATCAGGAGGTATTAAAACTTACAGGGTTGCCTCGGCGTACCGTTAGGTTTGTGCTGCTCCAACAGGAATCGAACAATGCCGCAGTGGCTACAGCGCTTCCACATTCCATACATCCTTGGCCGGAAGACTATGCGTATTGCACCTGCTCGGACGTTGCGTATTAGAGTGTCCGACAGGACCCCCGCCCGTCCCCTATCCGGAAAAAAATAGGGCGTGCCGGAGCCGGGGTGCTGCTGCCTTTTATCCACTGCGTCGGTAGTTGTGGAATTGTTATCTTATTTTGATCGCGGTTCTCTGTTCTCGTCATCGTAGGAAGATGCTCCTTTACAACGCAAAATTTTTCTCCGCGTTGATGAGATCGTATCGGAGACCGGGACCGCCCAAGACGTAGGAACGAACGTTGCTTCAAATATGAAATCTCCATGTTCTGCGCATGTACGTGGTGTTGCCACAGTTGTTTTGCTTTTGTTTAGAATACGTAGGTATCAATCGCACTAGACACAGTGATGGGCGTGTTGTAGCGTTCGAAATTTGTCGGCTATCATTCTGCGTATCGCACATGGTCAAGTAAAAGGCAGTAGCTCATATATATCATGGTTTTGACAGACCTCGTTCCGGCCTTCACCATTATTTTTCAACTGCGCCCTTTGTTATGATTCGCAGAATACCGGATTGGTTTGAACCTCCGCGATGATGACTACAGATAATTATTTCGTCGTCTCATGGTGTGTTGTGGCGCTAAGTTTCGCTTCATACCATAACTACAAATTTTCTACATACCGGCCAAGTTTCCAAGTAACATAAAAAAATATTTCGATGCGTCCCTATTGGCCTATTTCCGATCGCTGTGACACACGCTCGACAGACAGCTGAGGGTCCCTACGGAGCTGTCCCTGAAACAGTTCCCGGCCTAATTGAGGCGGAGCACTTTGACTATAGGGGGGAGAAGGCGTGGGTTACTTGGACGTCACGTCTACCAACACGGGTGGGGGTGAGTCGAAGTGCTGTAACTGTAGGTCGCAAAAGAAGCTCGGAGAGGCTAATGCCGAGCCCTATTAGCCTAGCCGTCCGGTACTATCGTAGTATAGTCATATGCTACCATCAGATTCGTCGGACGTCTTGTCTGCCTGGGGAAAGATGGTCTGGTGAAGTGGCGCATAACGTATCTCGATCGACCACCAAGCCAATTAAATAGATATGGAAAGAGCGCCGATTGAAGAGTTCCTTGTAAACGAGATCCACATTGATGCTCACTACGGTATCGACGGCTCATTCCGGCCAAGTCCGGTGATAATGCGGTGCAATTTTCCTTTGGCGCAAGATATCTTTCCGAACCAAATGTGCGTGCAACCGACGTGCCATTTCCACCAAAAGTTCCGGTCGAATGAACGCACACAAACGGCCTTTGCACTGACAGTTGTATGAACAACATGCATCGGACTGATCACTACCACGATCTAGATCGTGTTACGTGCTACACACTAGAGTATTTCTTTTTAGCTAAAACGTTTTCTCCATGACGGGGCTCCTTAACGCTGAATCGTCCAAACTCGATTTTTTTCTTTCCCCAGTGTATTTCGTTGTAAATCTAGGCCACGGGGTGATTCAGGTTCATTGAGTGGCACTTCAAGGTTTTGGCAAATCGCATCTAGCGTGAGGTGTACAGATGAGCAGCCCCACAGAAAAAAAGAACACCTCTACCGTAGGATGCGTCTCATCCAGATCATACATTTGTCGTTGTCACACCTTGGGCGGGGAGGTTATAGTCCGTGACTAGCGAAGAAAATACGTGCTGGATAAAAAAAAAAAAATACACTCCAGCTGTGAGATCGAATATTTTGTCGAAACTCATCTCTGCAAGCTGCGTGTGATACTCCGATCGCGCGTATTACGGGTTGTGTGTCCTCATTGAGGATATTGGTCGGCGACTCCCCTTGCAACTACTGTGTAGCTATCAGGGTCAACAGGGTGATGTTATGCAGTCTGTGCGGGGAAACTATTAAACTCGTTTCTGAGGGGGACAAAATCTGACAGCTAGCTGTAGAAGGAAATGCATCAGTTTATCAAGTGAATCCTGGAAGTCAAAAACCCGTGAGGGGAGGGCGGAGGTTTTAAGGACGTGGGGGCCTGATTTTGATCAAAAGGGCGGCGGGATGGGGGGAGGGGGGGGGAGGGGACGGGTGGGGCAGATCAATTTGTGCGTGGAAAGACCCGGCCTACGGTAGGGGGATCCCCTTTTGGGCCTTTTATTTCAGTGGCTAGGGGTCACTCGCGCGAGTAACCCCTTTATTCCTATGCAATCTTACGTTTTCTTTATGTTTTACATTGACAAAATCAATCCGCAATGCAAAGGTGATCTAAGCTGCGGCAAACCAAGTTCCTAAACCATCTTCATCCGTAGGGTACAGAGCTACTCGTGCGAGTGGCTCAAACACACCAGTGAAAATGGGGGTACCCCCCCTACCGTAGCCTCGGTCGAAACTATAAATCCTTCTTGTGGGGGAGGGGGAGGGGGATGTGCCGGGGGGGGCTGAGGGCGGGGGGGGAAGGCTTTATGTCGCATAGATGTAGGGGTTTGCTATACGCGTGGTGCTAGGTCTAGGCGATGGTGCGGGTGGTAGGGAAGGAGGGGGCGTTGGGGGCCCGGGGGTGGTGGGAATTGCAGCAGCGGCATGGACGGCTCTAAAACGATATCGAGGCGATGTCCAGCGCGTGGAAGTGTGTATTACTCTGGCGGACTTCGATATTAGGTGGGGCGCTTAAGCAAAAGGAAGCAAGAAATAAAAGGGGGGGGGGGAAGCGTTTTTAAAGAGATTTAGGTCACACATGATATTAAAATACACTTCGGCTACGAGATCAAGGATTTGGTCGACACTGATTTCGCAACATTGATCGCGCGTATTAATCATATATGTAGGGACTTGCTATACGTGCGGTGCTGGGTCTAGGCGATCGTGCGGGGTGTGGGGAAGGAGGGGGCGTTAGAGGGGGGAAGGGGGGATGAATGAAAGCTACGTCATTGATGGCTAGAAAGATGATGACGTGATATCCATTGGGTGGAAGTGTTTATTACTCTGGCCGATTTAGATTGTAAGTGGGGCGTTTGAACCAACTGGGCGGGGAACAAAAAGGGGGGGGGGGGGGGGGGCGGAGGGCGGAGGTGAGTTGGAGCTACGGCATGGATGGCTAGATGGATAATGAGATGATATCAGCTGGCTGGTAGTGTTTACTACTCCGGGAGAGTTCGATTTCAGGGGGGGCGTTTGAACAAGAGGGATCGGGGGGGCGGGGGGGTGGGGGGGGGGGGGTGGGGGGCGAGCGTTTCAATATGTGCACGGAAACTACAAACCCTTGAAGGGGACGAATGTGACGGTTGCAAGAAGAAAACACCCCTATATATCACCCGCCTGGTAATCTTTACTATTGCAGAAGGTTTTGATTATCCAGGTCACCCGGTTCAAACCCGCCCATCGCGCCTACTACATCGTTGCGCGGCCTCATATTCAACGTCAGGATTACCTCCTTTAACGAACGTTTCATGGCTTCTCGACACCTGGAATGATGCTATGAAGAAAATATCTTCAGGTATTTTCTTGGTTGCAAAGAATCATCGAACGACGACATCGAGGTGGCAGGGGGCACCGTGTTTCAGGAGATACGGCCGGGAGCTGGTTTCAAAACCGGCGATTTCGTTAAAGAAAAGTTGGGGGGGCTACCGTAGACCGACTCACAGAACGGACGAAGCCGTGGATATCAACGCCTTGGGCGACGGGGACGACAGCATCGGCTGGATAATTGGTGGCGAGTACCTACGGTATACCGTGCGGGTCTCGGCTGACGGTACTACCCGCATCATAAATATTTCCGTTTTCATATATTCCCCGAAACGGAGGGGTAGTTGTGATATTTGCCCACAAAACAAACTGTCATGCGTATCCACACAGCTCTGCTTTGGTATAGTCATACGAAAGCCCTTCATCGCAAGTCGACAAATGCTTACGTTTTACAGACGGATGTTCTGTCTGGACAGGGCCGTTTCACACATTTCTGGAAACCTTCGAGGTTGCGTGCTCAGGACACATGTTTCGCCAGCACGTAAGATATCAGGTGTTTCTCGATATGGGTTTCACAAAAATTGGAGTAAACCAATATGTAGTCGACTCGTAACGTTCTCATCTAGCGCCCTATTCAATGGTATGTTCAAACCACCTAAAACAACGAACCTTGCATTAGTCCTCACAATATTAACAAGTACATTAGGCATATACCGTAAAATGGTCGCCTGTCCATACCACAACTTCCTAACACAGCTACCGAATATGAAAACAAATTCCTTATGCAACCGATCACAACCAAACTCACAATGAACCCCTTGAAATTGTGAAATATACTGCTGATCTATGCCGTTTTGATGTCAAAGATGAAGGCCCGCACCTATTTCGGTGGGTGGATGGCGACTTGTGTCGGTGCCGGAAACCGGAGATTGGAAGGCCTAGGAAAACATTGCAGTGTAAGATTAGACTATAGCATGCACGGGTCGTAGACGGTAGTTTAGTATAATGGGCATATTGTGTGTACACGATTCTAACTGCCGGCGATGATGTCAATGTGGCTCGTTCAGGACCTGTCATCCTTCCAACCGCAACTAGGTAGTGCGTCATGTCCTGCCTGACGTTTTGCAGGGAAATTGACACACCCCGAGAAGTCCCTGACCTGCAGCACGGTGACCGAAGCACGGAAATGAGACCCCCTCGTCGAGTATGCTGCGGATACTGAGACACGACATGCGAGACGTTTGCTTGGCTGTCGACTGAGTCGTTTGTGGATTCTGGCTATGAACGCCTACGAACGCACATCATTCCCGACCATCTAATATGTACGACCAAAGCAGTCCAACATTTGTTTCTTGCTTGGGGCATTCATTATCGTCTTCCTGAAGCTACGCTTATTTAATTCTTGTTAGCAATCTTGTGCACATACGACTGCTTTCATCTCTACATCCGAAACCACGGCGTCAGGTCCGGTGCAGCAACCAGTGGGCTCAGTGCTGGTTCAAGCACAATCTGGCTTTGTTTGTTTTATTTCAACTGGACTCACAATAGACTCTTTCATGATGATGGCTTAACCTGATGTTCCAACCTCGGCGCCGACAGCGAATCCGAGAAATCAGACAACATTCTCCCCAACAGCGCCAGCGACATCACAGGCACAGTCTCCTGCATCAACGCCGACAACGCGTCCATTATCGACAACAACCCTATCCCCGACACCAGTGCCGACAGAGTATTGTCCTCAACGGCCAATCACCGACTCTACTTCAGTGAAAACCGCACATCCGGTGCCGATCAACAGTTCTACATCAGAACCGGAGGCATCGCCTGCACCGACACCGGTCCTTTCACTAACACCAGCGCCAACCACAACCCTAATGTCGAGGCCGAACACAATGCCGACACAGGGCCGACCAACGTTTTGACAACCAGGCCTACCATGCCCCCTACATCACAGCTGACAACCCCTGCTACGTCCGCACCGACGGCTTCGCTTTTGCCATCACCCTCCACATGTCCACCACCCGTGCTGACGACTACTTCTACCTCAGCGCCAATCACAACCCCGACACCGAGGCCGACCACCGTTCCCACCCTAGAGCCTACACTGCTCCCAACATCAGCACCGACACCTCGTGCAACACCAGCACCGGCCTCGCCGCTTTCGTCTGCACCCACCATATCGCCAACACCCGCGCCTACGACAACTCCTACATCAGGACCAACATCAACCCCGACACCGGGGCCGACCACCGTTTCCACAGCATGACCTACGACATTCCCAACATCAGGATCGATAATCACGGCAACACCGGCACCGATACAGTTGCCTACACCTGCAACGAATATGTATCCAACACCAACGCCTACCACAACCCCTTCGTCGGGACCAACCATAATCCCGACACCGTGGCCGATCCCCCGTCCGACGACCACGTCTACGACGTTCCCAACATCAGCGCCGACACCCTTCCCAACTCCAGCACCGACATCGTCGCCTTCGTCGGCACCCATCGTGTAGTCAACTCCCGTGCCTACGACAACCCCCATATCGAGGCCAACAACAACTCCTACATCGGGGCCGACCACCGTTTCTACAACACGGCATACGACGTTTCAATCATCAGCGCCGACAATTTCTGCTACACAGGCACCGACTATGCCTCCAACATCAGCTCCTACCACAACACCTACGTGGGGCCCAACCATAATCCCGACACCGTGGCCGACCACCTTTCCGACGACCACGCCTACCATGCCCCGTATATCAGCGCCGACAACCCATGCTACGACAGCACCGACATCTTCGCCTTCGCCGTCACCCACCACATCTCCAACACCCGTGCTGACGAAAACTCTTACCTTTGGGCCAACCACAACCACGACACCGAGGCCGACCATCGTTTCACAGCCCAGCGCCTACGACGTCCTCAACATCAGCACCGATAACGCCTGGTACATCACAACCGATCATATATCTAACGGCGGTGTCGACAATCACTCCTACACCTGTGCCGACGGAGTCGCCGACCAGACGGCCGACCACAACTCCTACACAAGGTTCGACATCAACCCCAACGCGTGAAGGTGCCTTCGGAGGTGTCACGGTTCTAGTTCCCGGCACAATCCAGGAGGAAGAGTTTGACTATGGTGGAGCAGGCGTGAGGTACGTGGACACAACCGACGACATCGAAGCGGTGGGTGGAAATGTGCACCGCTCACGGAAATGCTTAAACCATATAATGAATTTTAGTTGGAATGATTTACCAGTCCCGCATTGACGTGGCGAAGAAATTCGTGCTAACATCGCTCAAGAGGTGGGGGTGGTATTGTTTCGTTCTGGAAGATGATATGGGGAGGTACTTCATGATGGGTTTCGTTCGACGAATGCTGCACACATATCTACCATGTAAATGCTTATATATGCAAGCGCTTCCAACGCACTTCGTTAAGGATGACCTAAGATGGGTCCACCACGACAGCAACATGGTGTGATTCACGTGCAGGTCTAAGATGGTCAAAGCGTCTCTTTCCCGCGAAAAGATTGCTGACTCCACGGTACCTGAAATGCTGCTTGTGAACGTCCAATCAACAGAGCACAGTTGCACCAGGGTATAACACCGAAACGATGACCTACAATCTTTTTGGGGTTTTGACATAATGCCAGCATTCCAGAACGGATGAAGCCGTCGACGTCGACGCCTTGGACGACGGGTACCTGGGTACACGGTGGACGTCGCGACAGACGGTAGGAGGCACATGAAATACTATAGAGAAATTGACAAAATCGGGTACACCCTGGTGGTTTCTGAAAACAATCGGGTACCTTGTTTTTCGCGACGGGGCGCGCTTACGCACGTCTGCAAAACGCCTCCAAATGGCCTTCTGGCGCCCGAACCCACTACGCCTAGTGTACGCGCAGCACCCCAAACCACTTTTTCAGCGTTCTAACCCTCAAA